>JAOTON010000083.1:1067500-1515960 GCA_034440635.1 Lepas anatifera
TGACCTCTCCTAGGTCATCTAAGGTCACCAGGGGTCACAAACAGTATTTTGACAATAACTTTTGACCTAATTAAACTAGAGCATTGAATCAAACATCATCGTGTATGTCTCGTCACTGGCTTTCATTTTATATACGGCAAGGTCACTTTCTAACCTTTAGTGACCTTCTGTCATGTGAGGTCACTAGGTGACCTCTAGAAGTCAAACCACTGGCGGGAGATCATTATGTTCCACATAGCGGAAAAGGTCTGGCATTTTCCTAGAAAACGTATTTTCTACCAGATCTCAATAGCGCTAATGGCGTAATAATTATGCCCAGTTTGATTAATCATTGCATATTTGAGTGAAAATAGCGTATCTTGACCTAACTTGACCTCTGGAGGTCAAACCATTAACCTGAGGGCCTATACATACGAAATAATTTCTTACTGAATTCACGGGAGCTTTCTAATGCACTTACCAAATTTGCGCCACCCCCCCATATTTTCGGAGTTAGAGGGGGCCATCGATGGCCCCCGGTGGGGCGAAGGTGGTGCCGGACCTCTGGTGGGGCGCGGTTTAAATGTATGTAAACAAGGCCTGAGGGACTGCTGACACCGGCCGAGCCATTAGATGGTGCCCTCTCCGCCTCACGGCCCCCAGACGCCTACCTATGCCCAGATTTGGCGCCCAGTCAAGTGGTCTCGTTTTTACGTGGAATTCTCGGCTGTTTTTATTAACTTCCTTGGTTCTGATCGCTTACCAACTAAATTCGTAATCACATAACCACTATTCCTTACTGATGAATGGATATACTAATATATATATATATATATATATATATATATATATATATATATATATATATATATATATTTCAAATGAAGACTTCCTTGAGGGAGCTTATGCACGGAGTCGAGCAAGCTAAGTAGTGATGCTTTCCTAGCAAATTTATTTTGAGCACGTCCTTTTATTGCTCCCACAGCTATAATTTTCAGAGTTTTTTCAACGAAATACCGTACATTTTTATAAGATTCCACATGCCCATAGAAGTATGACCTGACTGGGCATATTCTTTTGTCTGTTCTGTTTGTCAATTTGTCGTGAGATTTGCCGGTACCATTATTCCCGTGATACCTTCTTCCTAGGATTGCTTTCTTCTAAACTTTTGGTCGACTTCAAATCCCGGTATAGCAATCATGTGTTGACAGAATCAAACTTTGCAATGCAAATGCCTGAACCCTGTCCGAACTGGAATTAGCTGGACTCCAAGTAAACCGATGCGAAGTTCAGGCTCACCCCGGATATGTGATTGGTTTGATGGGCGCAGACTATTGGGGCGAGCCGGCCGGCGGGGAGCGGCAAGTTTGTGTGTAGGTCAGAGGTGATACTGTGAGACCCCGGTCTACTTTCCGGTTTGTGGTGAGACTGCTCACGTCCAATCCGTACCCACGGTCCGAGTCCGCTGATCCGGGAAAATGCCTCCTGAAGGTGTCATCCGGATATCTGTGAAATGTACCTTTAATGTAAGGCTTTATCCTGCCGGCATCTGGGGCCTTCAATCTTCATAATTTCATCGCTAGAACAGCGCGCACTCCTTTCAGCTCTGATTGTGTTGTTTTCATACAATAGATGGCTATGCTTTTTGCGTTTTTGCGCGACATAATTCATTTAAGTTCGACAGTTATGTGACTGCTGAGCTGGGGGTTTGAAATGTGGTCTGCGCTTGGCGTCGTTTGCAATGGACTTTGATGTTGCACGCCTTTCGTGGAAATGTACTGGGTGTGTCTGCTCGGGCTGTTTATACGCGGGTTTCGGAATTGACCCAAATCTTGCAAGAAAGATGTATTTGACTAGTGTGTGTTTGGAAAGATGGGACGCACTTCATGTTTGTTATCTGTTTAGTCTGACGGATGTCCAGAGATGTATCATTAATCAAGTAGGCTGTATCCCGTATAAACCATGACCAGGAATTGCAGTGACAGCTCGGAAAGTGATTATGGCGACAGATACATCCATGCGCGCCGATTAGCGAAATAGCGAGTCAGTAAACAGCTGTAAATTGACAAGTGTATTGATGATGATCATGATTAGATAAATGCTTACAACATATTTTTTCCTACCGTTCAACAACAATGCACAGGACTGGCGACGACGTTCCTGGGCGTGATCACAGGTGACGATTCTGTCCCGGGCTTCCCTTTGGCCTAAGGCTTTTCATTGTTCATTGACTCATTGACTCACTCACACACATACTCTCAGTTGTCAAGCTCGTTTGCTGTATATGCCACTTCTTTTGGCCAAGTACCTGGCTCGGCGCCGGTACAGATCTAACTGCATGATACCGCGCTGTTTTCGTAATTCACTTGACAACAGGCCTCGAATGCTGATGCGAAGTGCATTGTTTGTTGTGTTTTTTATGTGTGAAGTGCATTGTTGTAATCTTTAAGTGTCCTTGTAACTGTTACCTGTTATCTGGACTTTTCAGGATACTGGAGGCAGTTAAGTGGGACATTTCTAAGGGGAAGGTTGTGTTTTATCAGTCTGAAATGGCCACTTTTTTCTCGGTTATCTGATGGAAGTATGTATAAACTCATTTTTTCTGAAGGGTTTTCTCACCAGAAAAGTCAAGATTGCTTTCATTTGGTAAATATTGACAAAAAATAATTGGAAAAGCTCATCAAATTTTTTGGTTTTGAATCGTAGTCTTTTCCAGAGATTTGAACTTCGACCGGACCCAGGCTTGTGTTTTGTGTATGTTTGAATGCTAGGCCGTGTTTGAGAAAGAGTTATGAGCAAGGTAAGATTGCATAGCTCTACCAAGTAGGCTTTTGTGCGATCGCGGGAAACAAATGGGAGCAAATGTTTATTGGTGGATCATCAAACATCGAACCAAGTGAAAATCTAACTGGATGTAACGAGCCGAAAAGTGACCGAAACTGCATATACTATAACACAATGTAAAAAAGTTATCATTAAGTCATGAAATTGAACGCACAAGAAAATATACGGATCATGCCAAGGCTAGAATCAAGACGAGACCAAAAGATCGACCATTTGGACCTTCATCTTCCTTTAGTCTAGACATGTTAGGCGTGGCTTCAGTTGCGTGTGGTGCGAACGATTTTAAACCAAAAATGTTTATCTGTGTCCCTTCTCTATTAAGAAGAGCTTCGAAACAGCTCTGTGAGCGCAACCAGCTGTGGTAGCAGCGACCTCTTCAGGCACAATCGCACTCCTCCCTCGCCTATCCTTATCCATACCTTCTCCCTCGATAGTTTTAGCAAACGCCTGTTGATTGCGACAATTCTTGACAGGTCGCCATGATAGTGTGGAGGTGTTTACAATCAATTAAATGACACGGGCTGGCACTTTCCAGATGCTGCGGCTATAGTTCCCTGTTGGCGACTGGGTGCATTGATGGGATAGTAACGTTACAACAAACGTTACTATCCCATCAAGTAACGTTGGAGCCGGGGTGGCCTAGTGGCTTCGTTGCCAGTCTACGGATCGGATAGCATGGATTAACGTGGGTTCAATCCCCACGGCGGGAAACCGCCTTCCGTGTCTGATCTGACCCGGTGGAGAGGATCCTTAAACACCCACGCCAATACTCCCTGTAATTGGGCAAGTGCCTGTTGGGAGTGGCCGTAATAAAAAACAGTGGTCCAGACCGATGTCCTGACATCCGGTAGGCATGCTAGTCAATCAGTCAAAGTGAAATCCAGATACGATCTTTCGGGGAAGTTGACTGGTAAAATTTGTTAACATGTAGCTGTGGTGAAAACTCACTTGCGTTGGCGTAAAACATTTATCTACTGGTCCGTCTGAGAACATTATGGGAACACGCAATATGGCCTGACTTCATGCTCTTTAGTTAGGGATATGGTTAGTTAAGGATTTTGCATAAGGTGTTCTGTGCAGGGCACCTTTACCCGCCTCTAAAAAGCTAGGGATATGGACCTGAGGGGCCTTGATAGATGTGAGGGGGTTATCTTACACCATCGATGCCAGGTTTCGGTCGGTCCTGATACCCTAAGAAACATACACAGGCTCACTGTCTTCGGATCTAGTGACCCTCTTCCTCTGACGGCCTTCTGTCACGGACATGTTTGACACTCAGTCGCCCTCACTGTCCTCCTTTTGATGAAACATTGCCGTTACCCAGCAAAAGATAGCATCCACTGGAAGGCTAAGCGGCTGGTGCAGTTGATGGAAACTCCCCAGCTTGGAGGAGAGCTCAGAAGCTCAGCTCGGACACCAGGCCGCTGGCTGTCCTCGCTGCTGCTAAATACAGTGACTCCACCGTCGGCCCCTGCCCGCCAAAAAACAGCGTCGTTTACTCTAGCGTAATCATTGTTTACCGGTGCCGGTGTTAGCTTTCGCCAGGGCGGGCCAGCACACGCCCAGTGCATTATGGCGCGCCAGCTCCGGCTCGGCGCGCGGCAGAGGTGGAAACGACGCCGGCCCGGCCCGCCGCACTACTGTTTATCGGCCGCTTCACGGAGAGTAATGAACCACACCCGCGTAACCGAATGCTGTGTAAGCGCGCACTGCGGTGGTGTTGCTGGGGAGTGACTAGTCGGGTTATTATCGGTGTGGATAGTGTCAGTATTTCATTTAGTTCAGTTCTCAATAAGCCTGGTTACTAATTTTCATGCGCAAGCTAAGTTTATAATGATAAGAAACATTGATTATCAGTTATAGAAAACCATTATCATCATTATTTCAATGACTTAAGCGTACATGTGGGAATATTTTGATCGTAATTTATAATGCCACTTTTGATTTTAGTTTTCTACACACAGGAGCTTGTGAAAACCAACTGCTGTAACTAAGGCGAATGGTCTGAATTAGTGAGAAATCTAGCTGGCGTGAGTTTTTCCTGAGAGTCCACAAGGTTCAGTGTTCAGCTACCTCCCGGCGGCGCCGGTCACGTGCTCCGCCGCTTCTCCGCACTGCATCGTAACGGAGAGCGCCCTCGCTTTTTCCGTCTCGCTTCGATGTTCCCGCCAAAAAACCGGCCTCCGGGCGCACGCAAAAACGTGCAACGCTATCTGTACAAGGTCATCGTGCCCTCCCACTAGCACCGGTGAGGGATCTGGAGCGAAAGGAACATGTGCACTCCCCAAAAAAGGGTATGGTGTCAAGTTCCTTGGTGTAGGGGAACACCGGAAACAGGGCTGATATGTGATTTTCTAGCATGGTCCAGGCGATCATCAGAGCTTAGTGGCTGAAATGCTCAAATCTGGCATCGAAACAAAGGTTTGCTTTGCTACGACAGGTAGATAGTAGAAAATGTTGCAGTTTTTGTAAAGTTTCATAGTTTCCTGTTGAAGGTTCTTGTTTTCTAATTGTCTCGCTTACTAACTTGTTGTAACCCTTTGCGCTGTAACTTCCTTGCTTGCAGTTTAAAGTCCCTGCTATGATAATAGATCCAGAATTCATTAAATGATAAGTTGCTAAACATTCCTTCTCAGAAATCTTTGAACCGCATTATTTTAAGGTAGGTATGTACACAAGTATATTGTTTCCAGAACAATGCCATATCTAGGCCGATATATTTGGGAGAAGCAGGGTGCCCAAATTCGTGAAAAGCATATTCTCTTTTTAAGAAAAACGTTGAAAATCGGAGGGTTTGGGAATGAAACATCATTTCATGCTTTTATATTGGTCAGCTATAAAAGGCACCCAGCCAGCTATGCTCACGAGTGTGGTATTCGTGTAATTTGGAAAATAAAGCAAAAACTTTAAAAGGAAGACGAGCACAGCCTACCCCGGCGATATCACTTCTCTGGATGCATCTCTCAAAACCATGGAAAGTGTGCGTAACGATCTGTATCAGTGTATTGTACAGATCAATGAGGAATACATTTGGTATGTTTAGAAAGCCTTGTTTAAGAGTGCATCATTTTGCGTTTATAATGGAAAATATTACGTTTGATAGTCGGTGTTTTGTTCGTGCACGCCCCTTTAACGCTGGCTGGCTCCCCCGACGTTTGATGCCGGTTGGCTCCGGAGCCAGTCTGGGGCCGGTGGTGGGTGGGTCCGGTTGGCTCCCGGGTGGCTCCGGAGCCAGTCTGGGGCCGGTGGTGGGTGGGTCCGGTTGGCTCCACGGGTGAATCCGGAGCCAGTCTGGGGCCGGTGGTGGGCGGGGCCGCGGGTCGCCGCTCGTACCGTGCAGGGGAGGTGCTGCAGAGCGCACCCTTGCCTCTTTTGCTCATTTTCGACACTGAGCTGCGCTTTTTGCTGAAGCTCACGTTACGCCAGCACATGGGGACCAGGCATTGTTGTCAAACGTAGTTAATGTCAGTTGATTTTTGACTGTCACCGGGTATAAAATGGCTTCTCAGCAGGTTTTCCTGATGACTTTTCGACACCCGATACTCAGCACAGATGGCACGTGCATTTCCAAGGGCGGGAGGGCGAAAGTGGAAATGGTATGGAACTATTTTTAAAACTCCTTTAGCCTCTTGATTATTGTTCCCCAATGCATTGTAGGAAGACTTTCCTCGCAGCTGCAATTGATGAAGCAAAAAAAACGCTAGTATTACCAAGAAGAAAAAAATAACTTGGGAAAGAGCATTATACTCCGTAAAGGAATGCGCAACATGCTTTCTGGACAAAGTAGAGACACTTTTCCAGGCACTCCATTCCATTGATATCTCTAGTCTGTCTTAAGCGCTGTACGTTGAATCCTGGGGGACAGACGAATGTCAGAAGCATGTGTCCACCCTGCAAGGTTTAATTTTACAGCTAGCTGAGAATGCGTAATCCTGCCTGATTTAGACTTGTCTGATTTTGCAATGACACGCATGTTCACTCTGCGGCCGTCAGCTCAAGGTCTTGTCTTGTCGATAAAACTAATTCATGACTGTTACCAGCACCAGAGGTGCAGAAACTTGCCAACTCGGCTACTGGAGTTTGTGACACATTTACGAAAATCGAGGTGCATAACTGTGACAAAACAGCGATCGTGACTGTATGGTTCAAAATCAAACCACATATTTTCGAAATACAGAATGAGGCGTGTAGCGATTATTTCAATTTAGCAACTCTGTTCTTCAATTGCACAGCGTACCATCAGTGATACAATATTGGTACTGTGTTCAGTTTCTACTAAAACGAGGGACCCCCGCTGCAGAAAACCCGCAAACCGCTGTCACAGTTGCCAGATTTTAACATGCAGCCCAATGGTGCCGATTGTTAGTAGTTGCCAGAAAGATGCCGCCTAGATGCCCGAAATGTGACAGTCAATTTTTTCGAGAAATATAGGACTGTGGCCATTTTTAAGGCATTAAAGATAACGCAGATACGTTATCAAGTACTTCTCTGTCCATTTTTGCAGGTTTAATCATATTTACAGTTTGAGTGTCTTCGATTTATTGGCCTTTATTTCTTCGAATTTAGTATTAAGTACGCCTAAAAGCTACTAATAAAAGTACTAAGTGAGTGAGAAAATAAACATAGCTGGGCAGCCATTCTACTTAAACTGCGCAACAGCGACAAGACAAGTTAGAAATGTTTGTGTGATGTAGAGCCTGCCAAAAAATTTAAACAGGTGGGAAGCAACTTCTTTTGAGGGCATATTTATTAGGTATATCTGAGATAAGTGCAGGCTAAAACTAGCTGGAATAAATAGTGCTGCCCATGGCTAATCTAAGATGAATGTAGGCTACTTTGAGACTGATACACTTTCACATAACAAACTTGGTTTTTCATTCCTTAGCTTGCTTGTGCCTTACCTTATTTGTGCCCTATATCAAGATTGGTTAGGTAGATTTGGAGCTGGACGAAGTTGGGAGAGCTGGTGCCAGCAACAGACTGGCAACAAAAGTAATTCAGGTGAGGTTTCATGATCAAATTATCATGGCAATATTGTACAGATAGCAAATGTGTGCCAATGCAGTCCTCCACAAAGTGTTAAAACACACTGGAGAGGGAGCCTGGCACTAACGTGCACTGGAGGGGGCCTAGTAGACCCCCTTTTCGTCTGAGAAAAGCACAGAAAATCTCAGAAAGAAAGAGACTTTGAAAAACGCTGGTTGGGGGTGTGTTGGTTACTACCAGTGGTAGGTAGCAACACACAGGACCTGAACTGCATGGAGTTAAAACAGGATTTTGACTCCACTGGATCTTTCTTTGGTATGAGACTTCCAATACCCCTGTACCTATAAGCCAATAGACATAATTTTACATCTGTGCAGGGTAGATGCCTCAGAGTTTTTACTGCAAGAAGGAACGACCAGGCAGGTGATAATCGAGTGTTTGGGGAAAATTTAAGCATTTGATCTGTCTATAAAAATGCTGCCTAAGGTCCACTTTACCAACACATTTCCGTCAGATTAGTAAACAATTTCAAAGGAATAAAAAGTTACATGACAAAAAAATTAGGTAGATCCAAATCCTATGTTGACATTGACATTTTTGTCCCTTTTGTTGATATATGAGATAGAAGTTCAGTGGGGGGAGCTGTGATCAGGGTTCCCAATTGTGTGTAGGTGTACGCTCCCATTCATAGATTAGTTCCCAATAATAATTATTTTCATGATAATTGCCACATTTAATCATGGGGAAATGTACCATAATTGGAAACACTCCTTCCAAAAATGGAAGCTTCTTCAAAAGGGAAATGCATGTCATTCGGGGAAACTGCAGTCAGAGTTGCCAATGATAGTTATGATCCCAATACTGGAAACAATGATCAATAATTGGAAATTTTCCTTCCAAAAACATAAACATGATCTAAAAATGAAAACACAGTTTACTACCTTCATGCGGTAATGGCTTGGTGCTTGAACCTTGTCTGTTGTAAAAAGTAAGAGACAGGTAGATGACATTCAGCATATTGGAAATAGTATTCAAGTATACAATTATGATTTTCAGCTTTTTGTGACAGAGAATGCATACGTCGCATTGAGTTTGTGACAGCCAGCATACTTTCTGCACCTCTGACCAGCACCTCGTCTCTGCAACGCCTTATCTCTGTGGAATTGCGCATTGGATTCGATGACGCTGAACCGGTTGGGATTCTGGATGTGCTGAGAGGTCCTGCGTCCTAAACGCGTTCATCGGCATGCTTTGAGGTTGTCGGGAACGCTCTTGAAGCTTGATTGACACGCCAGGAGATTAAGCCGTAACGAATCGAAGTCTGGTGAATCTTGTGGTTTGTTGAAATGTTCCGACTGTCTTGTCAATCTATAAAACAGAGGTATTAGTATTGGGGGGGGGCTAAAGTGGGATGGCTCTGGAAACAAACGTGTAGATGTGTTAATTTTGTAATTTTGTATCAGAGTGAAATCTGAATAATCGATTCATTCATTTGAGTCTTAGCTGGGTCCACTTTATTTTTGTTTATGATTAATCAGATTACATTTGTTCAGAAGACGTGCTCGTCTGGCGTAGCCGACTGGCGTTGTGCGACTGACGTGCTCGGCTGATGTAGCCAAAGCCCAGGTAGTTCATGGCGTTTTGATTCATTAATAATATCAAAGCTGTTGGTTGACCAAATCTGGCTCGGGTTTGAATTCCTGACTTGTTCATTCGTGTTACAATTGTGTTTTTTCACTTAATTTTTTTAGCCTTAAGAAAAAATGAGTCGATTGAACCTAAAACTAATGAGTCAATGAAACCCATGAGCCGCTTCACAACCGGGGAGAAAATGTAAAACCATGAATCATATTTGTGTCGACCCACAAAAACCTCAGCCATTAAAGATTATGGCTCAGTGGAATTGATTTGTGTCAGGGCAAGGTATTCTATCTTCCAAACTTCGGTTACGAAGTCCTGCATCTGTGTTCTGAGCAGTTGGGACGTCACGATCGGGCAGCAGAGTTTGCAAATGACCTCGGATATACCAAAGCTCTGTGAGTAATCTCACTTTTCCCAGATACATGAGAAGCCTCGGGATGGTACTGACCGCAGGAACGGCCCAATCAACTCATGTATGCGGGTGTCCCGTACCATTCTGCCACAAGGTTCTGGTCCTTCTCTAGGAGAATGACAAGGGGTGGGTGATACATTACCCTGGGTGGTACGCACTATTGAACAAAGTTTCGACTCAGAATACAGTATTTTCATTGGACATCAGTAATTTGACTATGCACTATTTTATTTAGAAATGACAGGAAATGAACGTTATAATCTTACGAGAATCTTTAATTGAAAGCAAACGAATTTACTTCTCACAATGATACGTTCCGCGTCGCCACATTCGTCCGGGCCGCGCCAGATTTCGTCCGGACGCAATGGCGCGTGCCAAGGGCCTGGGTACCGAGGCTGCTGTATGTATTTGTGTTAAATTTAAGCAGACGTCAAGAACATGTCGGGTTGGCTACCCACATATCCTTGATGCGACCAACATGGCTACCTGAAGTGAAATAAACTTTTGCATGAACTGATGCTTTAAACTGCTCCCAGTAAATATGTCTTAGTGAGTAAAATTTACTCTCAATAAGTGAAAGTATAACTGGAAGTAAATTTAAAGCGATTTGGCGTCTAATGAATTACATATAGCATACGATTAGTACCAATCAGCGAAATGTTAAGCATATGTGCAGTGATTACAAGTTGTGCGCGCTGTAATACAAGCATGTGTCCATAAGTTCTGCATATTAATTGGTTAAACATGCTATCAAATACCTAATACAAAAAAACATGAAAAAATAATATGTGCTGTCAGAGTCTAGTACTCTTACTGCAACTGCTTGCTATGATCAATCATTGCTTAGATCATCATTGCTAAGATTGCAGACAACCACCATTTGACTGTAGTAGTCAGCATGCTTAGACTTAAGCGGCTGGAAGGCTACATTTAATTTACATTTTTAAAAAGAATACATATGATTTAAATATCTCCAATGCCAGCAACCAAATATAGGTACTCAGCCAGAGGAAAAGTAACTCCTAATACCACAACCATCATCCAGAAAATCCTAGAAACATTGAAGCAGATCATTGAGCATCACCACATTCACCTGCTCAATGGAAACTTTTGTGGAATCATCACAATTTTGTTAAGCTTGATATGATAAAACTGACTTAGGTGGGCACCAAAGAAAGCTACCTGTAGTTTACCCGACTTCATGGGCACCAAACAGCATACATTTTTCTAGGTGCAAAGCCAGAACTTGCAACTCTCATCTCCGCAGGTCTACGGTTTGGATATCTCGCATGCACTTGATTCAAATGTGTGCTGTAATTGACACCCTCAAAACCACACAACTGTCTTGGGCTTTTTAGATCTGGCAGACTTCACTTTGCCCTACGTTTCTCTGGCTGCGGCATGATATATAAGAATTGGTAGTGGGTTTACCACTGGCAACAAAACCTGTTCTAATTTAGGTCAAAATCCACAGCCTAATATCATACCAACCACCTCGACATCCTCTCCGAATTCCCGCATCAATCCCACACCCACACAGAAGCTTCAACACCAACACGTTCTCGCTGCTCGCGCGCCAGAAACGCAAAACTTTGTGGTTACCCAAGTGGTGACCTGGTGGTCCCTAATCATAATTTTCGCTGCCGGACTGGCGACCAGACCATCTCTAACTTCGTGAAACGAGTCCTCAAGTACAAGGTAAGCAGTGGAGTTACTATCTTTTGCGGAATAGTTTCACTATGAATCCTGATATAGACTTCAATGTTTCCTCTCTTTGTTCAAAATAAATGGTCAAATTCATATCAGAGAATGAATATTACCGTTCTCATACCATTGATATTTAGAGTACCTTTCTCTCATGGCTTTACACGGGTCAATTTCGTTGCCGATATGGTTACCTACCCATCTCTAACTTAGCTTTGAAATAACGCGAGTGAGTAAGGATAAATTATTTTTCACTAATTTGTATCGTCTGTCACTAGTAGTTATAATGGTACCTAAAATCAGTCAAGGTAGCACTGCCATGTTATGGATACTTCTTTCTACGTGGTGATAAGATCGTGGAAATACTTGTTTTGTGCTGGTAAGTGCAAATCTTGATTTTAGTCAATTCTCCGTGATTGGCTACCTAAGTTCTGGTTCTTGAACCTCATTTGGCTACCCACGAGCGTGGTGAGTTGGCGAGATTTTTTTACCTCTGAATTTAAGCAAAAAACAGCTCAGAATCCTGACTCGTTTATTTGTTTATTAAACATGATAACCAACAGGCTGATGCCCACTAACAGGTGAAGTCAGGTATTAAAACTCTCTCACCAAAAACTAACACATACACATAAACATGTCCGAAACATCCTAGTGCTAAAAACATACAAATGAGTAAAATGGGTGCTGTAAAAATAAAGTTATTAAAATAGTTTGAGCTCATTCCCTCTTCATATATTTGGTGCACATATACCTGGGTGACCTCACACTCTTAAGTCCCTTATATACTCCACAACGCGAGCTCTAAAAATGCTATAGGTATCAACAAAAAAATCTGAGTTGATCATGGTCAAAAACCTATTAGCAGATTTTGGTATCCGGCACAGAAACTCCGAGGCAACCGTGTTTACACGGCCGCGTGGCTCGGCGAAAAGTCGCAGGTTGCGGGTCGAGCGGGGTGGAACATGAAGGCAAAAACAGTTCAGAGGAGTTTGAGAGGAAATTTTTTAGGAAAATGTTGCTTTCAGAAACAGAAGATCGTGTTGAACTCTCCTTGCAGCAAGAGACTGGACGCCGAAATGCCGAAGAAGGTGAATGGTAATTCAAAGTGCCGCAAGACTGAGAAGTATGAGAATTTAGCCACATCAAGAATTTGTGTTGTACCCGCTCGACCCGTTCGGCATGGGATTTGGCTACACCAGCCCAGACTACACTACCGTACTCCAAAACAGACCGAACGTTCGCGTTATATGTTGTGAGCAGTGTTTTGGTGTCGTATTGACGTTTCAGATATAAAAAAGATAATCATGTCCTTAATTGAAAATACAGTCTCGGGATTGCAATTCATAACCATATCGGTGATAAATCGATAATTGTCATCGCCTGATAATGATTGCAGCACGCATATTTATGGCACACAAAAGTGTTAGTCTCTGCTGCTGTAAATATTGGCTTTTTTCGGCGAAATCAGCTGGTCGGAGTGCTCTGCTCTGTAGCGATGACCGGCTGACGTGGTCGTTTGTCTGCGCCAGTTGGTGTGGCCAGCAGAACCAGCTGATGACTGTCCAGCTAACACCCAACACCTCTAACACACACGGAACCAACGCTGTCATCCAAATAATCCTCTACCTTTGAAATGTGCTGGTGAATGGAGGCCATTGTCAACGATCAAGATATCGTTCTTGGCCAGACAAGTTCTTGCCCAATACCCGAAGCCCTTGCTTTTTGGTAATTGGTACATCTTGAGTGTTAAGAAACATTATCCTGTGTTGAAGGCTAAGCTTAAGGAAAAATTTCAGACATTTATGGGGGTATCAGCAGGACCAGTGATGTGGAGATGCTGATGGGTTCACCCCTGGCGTGTGGCAACACCGGTCTGTGTTGTAAGGACGCATCGCGCAGGGTAGGCCAACGTGTCACCCATGTCGAGTATCTCCACAACGTTCTTTCCCGTGGTCTGTCAGGATTTTGCTCTCGTCAAATAGTGTCTGGCCGAGCAGGATGCAATAAAACTCAAGGTGATACTGCTCATGCATAATTCTGCCTTCGATGCAGGTGAATTCCAGCCGTCTGACCACAAACTCAGGGAAAAGTACAAGTGGATTCATCGATGGAGGATTTACTGAATTAAGGTGCAGTTGATAGCAACTGCTGTCAAGGATTTCCCGTTTCGTGAAACCAGTTGCACCGTTAGCATGGCTTGAGACCAAGCCGTGACTTTCACAAAACTGGATGAAAAACAACATAAGCCCCGCCATGGTTTTTAACTGCCCTGTCAGTTAGGTGTGGAGCTTGTAGGGACTTAAACCCGGACGATTTAAGGCGTGCTAAAACCGACATTTATGGCGTGATTGGTTCAGTCCCAAGCTCTGCATCCATGTGCACGCTGCCTAGCCATGCAATGTGTAGCAGCATTGCTTGAAATTGGCAATTCAGTACGACGGAAACGCTGAAATATGTATGTTGATGTGTTCGATCCTCTCTGTCATTATCAGGCGTCGACATTGCCCTTCCAGTGCCCTTCACCGCTGGACCGTCTCACCCCTTCTGCCCTGCCGAGCAGCGGCGGGCCACCCCTCGGGAGTGGCTTGGTTACCTTCTTGATAAGGACGCGGTAGGGGTAGGATGTGGTGTATTACACAATCGAAGGCTATGGGAGGCATCTAGCGGTCATTATGCGAACTACTGCCGCACCTGGATAAAGTGTGCTTTCAAGGCTAGGAAGGCTACCTGGGGATAACGAAACTGAAGTGTATTGTCCTTTAATCACGACTTTGATACAGATTAAACTCCGCCCCAGTAAGTCTCTGATCCACCTTCGTGCCAGTGAGGAGGAGCTTGAAAACCCCTTCGATCCCGGGTCTTATCGGAGATATGGGAAAATCTGAACGGAGGTAGATAAGTCGTGGGAATTTCTGAAGAAGCAAACGTCAAACGACAAAATGCTAACTATATTACTATTCCTAGCAAAGTTATTGGCCCGATTCTGAAAACATGCTTCAGTAGTCCGAAGTGAGCTCTTAGAGGTCACGGGTCGGAACTTGACACTTGACAGGGACTTAGTTAGGGACTTAGTGGCCTATTATGCTACCACAATTTTTCATTAGAAGGAATTGTTCTGGGCCACATCTTCAAATTCATTGGGTACTTCCTATCATTTCCGTGCATATTTTATAGAGAGATCATAAATCCAAGGTCATCGACGTAAAGAATAACTACCACAAGTGGCGCTTGGAGGGATCTTTATGTGATATAGTCCTATATAAATATAATAATCCTTTTCAAAACTAATACCATCCGGAACATTTTTATAGGTGAAGTCACTTGACCTGACCTGGCAACCTAGCCTGAGATGACAGAGACCAGACATGTGAGAAGTCGCGTAAATGATCACGAATAAGGCGTGCTGGCAATGACGGCGCTCCTCACTCCCGTTTCCTCGGAAAGGCCCGTGGGGTGTTTAAACACCCTCCACACTGGGGCAAAGACTAGCATCTCTGGCCATGCTCTCAAAAGTTTCACTGCTTCTTTTGTCCAAACACGGGATGATTATGGAAACTGGCCGAATATAAAACGTGCAAAATATTTCCGCAGCACTATTAGCTATGATATTTTTTCTCAAAATTTAATGTTGATACATTGAAACATTTCAAAATCGGCCCAGGAAATATTTCATGCAAAATGGTCGATGTTTTTTCTGCGGGTTAATTTCTGTAAAATGTAATCGTTCTTCAGCCAATCGTCCATGGTCATGCCGTTTGTGTTCAGTTTCCAGCGGCCAGTGCCACCACACTGCGATTTTGACATAATTTCTTTTTTAATTTAAAAAAATTTAACTGCGATTTTTATTTATTAAAAGATGAAGCCTCTCCACATTATAAATAATACACTGGTTCTCCAAAGCTTGCGAACCATCATAGAATCCAGCGGCCTCTGTTATGAGCGAGGAGGCAAAAATGCAAATGCGCGTGTGAGAAGTAAACAAAGGTTGCGACTTGATGCGGTATACCGCATCTATAGAATGCAAAGGCGTTGACCAGGGCCAGTGCAGTCTTGAATGGAGCTTAGTCAGGTTGTGCTCAGTGATGTATCGAAGCCCCAGCGTTCGACCGTGACATTCCGGGGGAGGAGTTGGACCCCCCGAGCGTCAGCCGAGGAGCGCTTTACACCGTGATTTACAGCATCGCCAACAGCCCAGTGGTGGGGCCCGGGCGGCGCGCCGGTACGACAGACCAGCCACAGGAAATAATTAGTGGACTATCGCTCACATTCCTGCAGCGTGCGTCATATTCACAGCACCGTCACTGCTTAACGCATACAATCACACGCCCCTGGCAACAAGCGCAGTGGAGGGGGACCTTGGAGGCTCCTCCCCGCCTAGTTTTCCAAGGTTGCCAGAGAACCGTTCGCAGCCGAAAAAATGGCACTTAGCTAACTTTGAGAGAATGCATGAGTGCGCCGACTAGTGAAATGATTTTTAAATTGTCAATATTTTTTTCACTTATGGACTTTCAAAGTCAGACCTCTTTTTAGATCGTCCCAATGACGCGGTTGTATAATGTCGCCCACATTTGAGACCGAGTGGTAACATCATAACGCCACATAAACGTGATTATATGTCAAGGTCACCTCACATGATGGTCAATGTCAGAGGTCACAGGCCAAGTTCATACCAGCATTTTCAAGGTCATTGACCTCAGTGTTCTCTTTTAGATAACGTTACCCAGTATTATTTATATTATGTTACGACGTCTTGGTTAAGGTAAACCAATGTCATTGGTCTAGGTCAATGTCATGGGTCAGGTCAACCCTAATTTCCTACCCAACGGTCGCTACAGTGCCAGTTATAATGTACATTATAAGGAATATTTAATATTGTAACATCATTGGTCAATGACCGTGAGGGACCTTGACAATAAAATTCCTGGATATATTCTTTGAGACCATCCCTCTATGGCATTGGTCCGTTTTTAGTATATTCCTGACTTTCTTAAGCATAACCACGCCATTTCCCAATAAGTTCTCAGAACGACCAAGATTCCATATTTCATGACCTCGTTTGACATTCAAAATATTGACCTAGGTCAGTGGGAGCAGGCTATAATGTAGATCATTATATTCCCCTCACACATCTCAACTGCATTATTTCTTAGCCCTTTAGTTTTCCAAATCTCAGGGGCGTACCAGCCCCCTCCTTCCAGTGCACGTTAGTGCCAGACCTCTCTCCAGTGCGGATGCTAAAGCTCCCACGCCTGGGGGAGGTGTCATTTATGAATGTCATATCTGTAATGTGATACATTTGATAAAAATGGATTTACATTTTTCAAAAGTTTTGCTCCGTGAAAATTGGTCAGGCTGGCAAACTGCAACGTCACTTCTTAGCTCATGTAGTAGGTAAAGCGGTTCTGCTTTTATAAAATCTGATAGGCTAAACTCATGGTGTAACTCGGTTCAAAGAAGAGCTAGACCAAGTTTATCAAGATGCTCCAAAAGTTCTTGACCACAAAAGTCGGTTGCCACCCATTTTTAGGTCAGGTCAATCATAAGTTCACCAGAGGTCACCAAACCTCACAATTTTTAAATGCGTTTGTGTCTATATCTTTCGAACGAAAAGAAGATGCAGCAGAGCGTTGGACATCATCGTGGCGCCCATGGTCTAAGAATTGAGATGGTATGCAACGCGGCCGTGTCAAGTGCTTATTTGGCCCCAGCTCAATGTCAACCTCTGACCTAACAAGGCCATACCACAGATCCCGCAATGCCTTGGGTAAGGATGAACAAATTTATGCCATTTTTATAGGTTTTATTGATCACGAGTTATAAGGAATTCGGTAAAATGCCCATATTTGGCATATTTTGACTTCTGTTGACGTCACAGTTTGACTGATGTGGTACAAGATTAGAAAAGGGTAGGGTGATTGTTTTGCAATTTTTCCGTTCCGCCATTGGTCTCCGAGATCTTTGGGGGGTGGGGTCAGAAATAACCCCCAGATAGTCATGCGTGCCAAAATAGCTCAGGCATTGGCAGGATAGACTTACAAACGTTTTGCTGTTTCATGTGCCTACTATTCGCTGCGTGCACCATTGCGTTTGTAGATGAGCAATCACTTGATGCTGGGTAGTTAGAAATTATATTCATTTGACACTGCGTCACACATCATGCTCATATTTTGATGTCTATAGGACGTAATCTTTGGCAGCTTGATTGCCGAGCGATTTCAGGCGACAGACGACTTCCCGCAACACGAGACCGTTGTCTCTGTCGTAAATAATCCGACATCGGAGGGATGCAATTATCGCTGCGATACGGTGCACCGACCTGGACCCGGTCTTGCATGGCAACGGCGCCGACTTGGAGCTGCCTCATCCAGCTTGCGTAACATTGCAATATCCCCGGGGTCACGTGGTCTTTCCTAGAATTGACAGAAGCTGGAAGATATGATAATTTATATAGATATTTCGGTTTACGAGCTTAATGTTTGTTTGTTTGTTGGTTGTTATTCCCTCCCCTGCTCAAACAATATTTTGTGTTCTAGAATACTGGTGGGAACGTCCTGAACCTGTTATTTAGCGGATAATACGAGCTTACAGGCTTCGAGGCTGAAATTCTCTTTTTCTCCCGGGTGGATTTTATCGTTTAATAGGAGCCTCGTTTGTCTTTCTTATGTGCTATTTCTGTGCGAAAACCAAGTTCATCATCTGGGTCATCCTGCCAACTTTATTTTAGGCTCTACACCTGGTCCGACATTTATAACAAACCGGCTCGTTGCGCTACCCCATAAATATAAAACTTCCTTCGGAAGCTGCTAGCTGCTTACAGCATGTCTGTTTGCAAGCTCATTGGCTGGCAGCAAATAACACAGTGATGCCAGCCATTTAGCAAAAATAATGAGCTTGATTGATGGCCCCGTCGTTCCCGACAACACTTTCATTTCCAGAATATTTCGATGACAACTGTGGGGTAGCTGTGACAGCTCTCTCACGGAGTCGTTAGACAGCTGCGCTGATGTTAGACTGCTGGGACTGATAATACATCATGCAAATTCGCTGCAACTCGGCCGAATGCGATATGTAAATGAGAGCAGAAATCCGAAAAAACTTCTGCTTGCCAGTATTGCTCGAGATACAATTTGGGAGACCAATACATCGAATGTATCGCTTGGCGTCATTTTACTGTGTTTTGAATGATCAGAAAATATCGGAATGTACTACACAATATTTGCATTGATGCCGTATCACGGTAACTTTTCATGTTTTTTTCGTTTTTTTTCTTTGTTACCTTCCCCAAAGCTCTTGCTCTGTCGGAGACAGTTGAGGTTTCGAAGAGAATTTGGAGAAACGCCGACTTGCGTTAGGATTTTTTGTCTCTGAGTGGATGATGACGGTAAATTCGGTAAATGGGGCGATTCAAAGTGTAGTGTGTGAGGGAAATACAACGTTGAATTGCCCTATAACCCACTCCATCTCGTTCTTAACACCCGCACTGGAGGGGGGTCTGGCACTAACGCGCACTGGAGGGGGGCCTGGTAGGCCCCCTAAGATCTCGGAAACTAAGAGGGTTAGAAAAACACCACTTGGTAGGTGGATGGGGGGCTATAGTAATCTACATGATGACCAATTTTCATTGACCTAGGTCAATATCTTCAAGGTCAAATGAGGTCGTAAAGGTCAAATATTGGCCATGCTGGTATCGATTGATAAATGCTGTGATTATGCAGGAAAATGGCGGGAATAAGCTAAAGGCGGACACGGTTCATAGAGAAGAGGTCTCAAAGAGGCTTCCCCACAACTTTTGGGCCAAGGTCATTCAAGGTCATTGACCTTTAAGGTCACCATATGGTATACTACTTATTATTTACACTTTGACTAACACTGTAGCCACTGTTTGGCGGGAAATGAGGATTGACCTTTCCCAATGACCTTTGACCTTGACCTTTGTATTGGGGTACCCTACCGATGACGTCATAGCATAATATATGTCAGACGGGGTAACCTCATTTGGCCGGACGCGCAGTGGTCAGTGACCTTGAAAGTGCAGATATGACCTTGACCTGTGACCTTTGACCTTGACCTTGACTTTCATGTGAAGTGACCTTGACATATAGTCCCGCTTATATGACGTTACGACGTCACCACTTGGTCTTCAATGCAAGCTAACTGGTCCGACCGCGCGTTTACGGCGATCTCAAAATGCAGGTCTGACTTTGAAAGCCTATAAGTCAAAAAATTTTCGGCCGATTTTCAAAAAGTCTTCACCAATCGACGCGATATTAAATTCTGTTAAATGTGGCCAAGTTTCGTTTTTCCGCTGCAAGCGGTTCTCCGGCCACCTCGGAAAAACAGGTTGGGGGGCCTCCGAGGCCCCCCTCAAATGCGCGTGTTAATTGATTGCAATTACTGTGTATACTTTTCTGCAAGCAGATTGCATGCCTATAAAGTAAGCGAGAAGTATTATAAAGCGCCACCTATGATCGTTTTGACAGTTTCCTGCGGCGCCACGTGGGTGTCTATGAATTGTTGGCGTCGGTGTTTTGGCTGCGTCGTATTATGTCCCGAGTTTCAATGTCGTGCGCTGTTCGCACGGGCAGTTGTGACCGATGAGTGTTCCTCGCATCCTGTCGCTGTAATAGATGGGCGTCCATTACCCGCCCCGGGCAGGGCTCAACCAAGTGCCCGGCGCCGGTTTCTAGATTAAATGTGCCTACTTAGGGATTCGAGCCCTGATGTATGTGCTAGCCATTAGGGTCTTGGACTAGTCCAAATATAATTGGCACTATGGTACACACTGGTGTGTAATTTTATACATTTTCAGACTGTTTAACCACTTCAGTACTGAATTAGGCCAGGCGAATTCCAATACTGAATAATCACAGCAATATATAAGGAAGGCAAAAGAAAGTGATGAACCGTCTTGGTTAAAGTTCCTGGTGTGTCTGGAAAACACAGAGGTCATGAACCGTTTACTGAGGTTGACTGAAGAACGGAGCAAGGGAAGAACGAAGAGTGCGAGGAACAAGGGTCAAACCGGCTACGTAATATGAATGAATCCAAACCTTGTTAACTAGCATAAGTTAGCATCGATATGTTACAAGAGGGAATAGGGTTTCAATATACTCTAAGAAGATTTTTAGTCATATTGATCTTGGTAACTGGGTCGACGCTAAAACATAGATCTGGGGGATACCTGTCCCAGGGGTAGAACATCTACACTCTGAGCCACAGGTTTCGGCCTTATGTCCCTGAATCTTAATGTCCTCTGAATAAGTTGATATAATTCCAGAAAATCCTCTCAACTGATTGAGTGTTTGTGACGCCGTATAACCCTGACTGTTGCGTGCATTTAAGCTCCAACAACTAGTATTAAAACATACACCACAATTCTAGAAATTTAACCAAAATTCGTCATTCCGTTTGGGGATAGCAAGGCATTTCTTCACATCCCTTCAAAATGTGTAAAGTTTGTAAGTACTGTTCTGTATGATTTTCGCCGTTTCCGGCGGCTCCGAATTCGTCCACCACTTCAGACTCATATATCCATTCCTAACCACACTTTTACCATGTCATCTGTCATGTCATGTGTGACAGACGCACAGATTGTCAGGTTCCCCACTGCACTTCCACTATGTCTTCTGGTATGTCATGTGTGGAAAACGCACAAATCGTCCTAGTCCCCTGCTACACTTCCACTATGTCATCTGTCACGTCATGTGTGGCAGACGCATGGATCGTCCGATCCTCCGCTACACTTCCACTATGTCATCTGTCACGTCATGTGTGACAGACCCACAGATCATCCGATTCCCCGCTGCACTTCCACTGCAATATGTAATGTCCTGTGTGTATAACGTGTGTTATAGTGTGCATGGACCACCTCACCACCTCACCACCACCTCAATACCAGAGATCAGAAAAAGCAAATTGTCCGCCGCCGTCGACGCTCTCTGACACCCTAATCAGGTCAGAAATACGATTTTCCCTGTGAAGACCAGTTCTTACCTCGAGAAAAGACAGTCTCCACAGATGAAAAAGGCTTTTGGATTGTATGCAAGAAAAATGTTACTATCTCCAACGCCTAGAAATGTTGGTTCAGGATTGTGATGCCATAGAACAATATTTGCACCTCACTGGGTATTAGCCTCAGTTCTGGAAACATTAGGTATTCGTCTTCCTGGGAGCCCCCCTCTATGTCGGAAAGATTGGGAGTTTCGGACCTCTGAATACATCATATGATGCCTCGGTGTGGTCTTAGTATAGTCCTGAGCACAGCGGCGCATGATAAGTTAGAGGGTGATGGGGCTGCCACGGGATCCGATTATTATCTTTCTTTTCATACTTACAGCCGATGTAAATAAGTGCATCCCTCTCGCCATGGTTTGGGTATTCCTCCACTAATGGGTAGCAGCGCCCGTCGCTGTTTATGATCGCTTCTGAGGACTATCGTTGTGGGGGATCGGATACTGGAAGTGGAACCCCCAAGTGGATTTGGGAACTAGACTCGGTGTTGGTTACTAAGATAGACTCAACTGGGAGTCACGCTGAAACGCTGTTTGATCAATCCATTTCCCAATCGCTTTCCACAGTCGAACAATTTGGCAAGAAGTCCTTCACGACATTCTCAGATTGACGTTCTCCAACGCGATAAAACACCAAAGCACAAATTGGTTTAGTAAGGGCCGCTCTCCATGTCGGTGATTGTAACTGACGGGCCGAAGCTGCGCGGCGGCACGGCCAGTGACCCTCCCACTGACCTGTACCACCACTTAGCTGGTATTGGCCGGGGCATTTCCTGCTCCGCCGCAGCCATATCTACAGAGAGGCATCGGCTCAGCTTTTTACACGTGCGCCCTCTTCTTTGGCCGTTTTTCGGGCGTCTCCTTCACTCGGCTGTGGGCCGACGCCACGTCCAAATACTGGCCTAGTTTGTTTTTGCACTGGCGCGCCGTCCAGCCTCTATTGTTGTCCGACACTAACTGAGGGGAGATGGAGTGATTTAGGAGGGCCCGCGGTGCGGTCCACTTGTCTTGGTCGGACGTCACGGCACACCGGCCGCTTCAGAGGATGAGGTGTCGGACTGGGCACGTGACCTGCGCCGAGGCGTGCCTCCAGCCGAGATCTCTTGGTTATCAATTAGCATTGTTATATCCAGATGATCTGGGAGCCTGCGTTCGTGTTGCTGGAGAAGTGATGGCCGATTATTTATGTTCTGATTCCGGTAATGTGCATGACAAAATCAGTCATATTTGTATATGATTACGTCGTTGATGCACGTTTTTCCTGCATAAGCATGTTACTTCTAGTTAGACAGTCAGGAACGATGTGCCACAATCCCAGGTGTGATGTTTCGCCTGTGGCGGGCCTCTGCAGCGGGTAGCGACTGCTGGAGATGTTGCTGCGCCGCTCTGGTGGCGTGTTCGGGTGACGCACCCTCGACGTCATCAGCCAAGCGAACGGCCGTGAACGTCTGACGCTCTTGTTTTTGGCGGCGAAAAAACGACAAATTACCAGGTCGGTCGGGTCGGTTCCCGCCTGTTCCGAGCTGGTAATGCGACGCCGAGCATCCGCACCGCATGAACGTGTAAATAATTACCCCGAGCTTTTTGTTTGAAGGCACAGCTCCACAGTCCAGTGACTTTATACCAACCCGCAGGGCTGCTCGCCGCCGAGCAGGACCGATGTATTTCTAGCCGTGTGGGACGTTCGTGAAACTGTCATCCGTCGTGACTGCCTCCAAACGGTCTTCGAATGGCATAGACTCTTGTCATTCAAGCTCCCAGATTCATATTTTGAAGTAAGTGTCAAACCTGCATTGCTTTGAATTAAAACAACACTCAAGCGTTGTCAAAATATACATATGTGCTGAGAAGTAACGGCTGATGACATATAAACTTAAAATAGTTGATATCTCCATTAAAGCACGGATATTTGCAATTGTGCTCATTTTACTCCAAGGAGCTCTAAACGAAGGAGGTCAATGGATTGCAAGCGGGATTCTTAACGCATTGACTCTTCATCACCTGGGGAGGGGATGGGGCCCATTGACTTGTCGCCAATTATTTTATTTCGCCCAACCCAGCCAAATGTCTGCAAACATTTGCTCATCCCTCCCAACGTAACCTCTAAACTCGTATATGGTTACGGGTTTATTGTATGGTAACCACCAGGAATCCTGTATTCTCATCGGCGACTACCTTTTCTATTTTAGACATCTGCGCTGAGACGCCCCCCCCTCCGCCTCGGGCGCCAGGGCTCCTTAACCCGGCCTCACTGGGGGTCCGGCGCCATCTTCGCCCCACCGGGGAATCGATGCCCCCTCTAACTCTGAAAATATGGGGGTTAGCGCAAATCTGCGAAGTACATTAGAAAGCTTGCGTGAATTAAGCATGAAATTACCTTGTATATTTAAGTGCTTAGGTTAATGGGTTGGCCTCCAGAGGTCAAGTTAGGTCACGATAGGCTATTTCCACTGAAATATGCAATGCTTAAGCAAACTGGGCATTTGATTTGATTTGATGCATTTGATTTGATTTGAGCTATTGAAATCTTCTAAAGTACATTTGATAGGAAAATCCCAGACCTTTTTCCGCTATGTGGAACATAATTACCTACCACCAGTGGTTTGGCCTCCAGAGGTCACCGGGTGACCTAATATGACCTGAGGTCACGAAAGGTCATAAAATGACCTTGCCGTATATCAAATGAAAGGTGGTGATAAGACATACACAATAACTTTTATTACAGCGCTCTAGCTTGATTAGGTCCAACGTTATCATTAAAATACTGTTTTTGACCCCTGGTGACCTGTGATGACCTCAGATAAGTCAAAAGGCATATATTGCCCCTGGGATCCGTGAAATGGTGTCCAAGAACGCTTTTCTGAGCAATCTGAGCATTCGCAATCATTTTTGTAACTTTTAGATCATAGGTAGAAGGGGATGCTAATATGTCAAAGTCGGAATTTCGTAAAAAGCACTTGGGAAAGCATTCAGTGGACAGTTTAGGCCACTTGACACCTTGGACCGATGTATTCCTTCCAAAAAAACCTACTAAGCCAGAATTACAAAAACACTGTTTTCGCAGCATAATCGTTTATCGCCTGGTGAGTCTGACCGAGTTTCCTCTCTGTTTTTCGCAAATAAATTCAAGCGTATTTAAATAAGACGTGCGTCGCTTCCAACACTCTTAGAAGGATCAATTTCACGGCTTCAGGCCAAAATTTGTCGTCAGGTCAGGTCAGGTCATTGAGCTATGACGTTATTTACAAACACATGTAAGGGAATTTTCTTCTGCCACAAGGAGGGGAGGAAACCAGGGTGTAACTCGGTTTCTAGAAGAGCTATGCCAATGTTGGAATGCCATCATTGGAAAACTCTTTAAAATGTAAATCGCCATGATGACATTTTTTAGGCCGGGTCAACAGCAAGGTCACTAGAGGTCATCAAAGGTCGCATTTTTTTAGTTTTTATTCTTCACCTTATGAGTAAGACAGGAGAAAACCATTCACTTTGTATCATAGTTAGGATCATGGTCATGATTTAAACTATTTGGAAGAAGACATTGAAAGGTCAATACTTGACCTTGACCCTAGGTCAGCGTCAGGTCAATATTACAATGTGGCCCTGCAAGGTCATGCCGCGTATCATTCGAATCCTTGAACCAAGACGAACCGATAGATGCTGGCGATGGAGTGAAATGTCTATACCTGGACAACCTGGCGATGGAGCGACAGTGTGGGAGAGTAGATTACAGGCTCAGGAAGGTGCAGACTCTACCGGCAGTTGGCCGCTCGATGATCCTTGCAAGAGCAGGGGAGCTGGGGGAGGGCAAAGTCTCCGAATTTAGGTCTTTTAAGGACTAGGTGCGGAGAAAGAAGAAAGTGAAGCTGGAATGACAGGAGCGGACCAAACAGAAGCCTGTCATGGGTGCCGAGGAGCGGCAGCTGGTCACCCAGGTAAAGGAGTTGAGGAGGCTGTACATGCTGGACATACTGAAGCGGATGGTGGACCCTTCACGGACGCAGGTCAGGTGCAGGAGTACGTAGACAGGCCGGACTTGGAGGAGAAGGAGAAGCAAAAAAGGAAAAAAACGAATGAGCTAAAATTCGCGACGGAGAGCTCCACCACCCTGCCCAGCGTTGATGCACTTCTTGGGATCCAGATCGTTCTTCCCAACAACAGGAGGCGAGAAAAGATTTCCATGGATTTTGCAGAGTCACTGATGGCCTTCCTGGGCAAAAAGGCCGAGCCCACGACTGTCGACTACAGCCCGTTCAGGTCCTCTCTCCTGAGGCTCACGCCAGAGAGCAACTACAGCAACAACCGAGTTGAGGTTGGCATTAAACATACCATGCTTAGAAAAGTGAGTGTTTCAGTCATTCTGGCGAAGACGATTTTTCTCGGCAAAATTAATAGATTCAAAAATGCTAAGCACCTAAAAAATACTGAATACGGTTCCAAGTAAATGGAGAAAAATGTATACCCTTGCAAGTAATTGTCCTCTCTCTTCTTGGAGTGGAGTTTAAAACAACTCCATAAAACCATAACATTATAGGGGGTTAGCATGAATCAAATTAAACAGTCACACATTTAGACCATCTTGGGGAAAATAAATCAGGGGCAAAGCTTACAGCATCAATAGGTTCGTCTTGGTTCAAACATTCGAACGATATGTTGCATGATCTTGCAAGGCCACATTGTAATCTGGACCTGACGCTGACCTAGGGTCAAGTTCAAATAATGACCTTTCAATGTCTTCTTCCAGATAGTTCAAATTATGACCATGATCCTAACTATGATACAAAGTGAATGGTTTTCTCCTGTCTTACTCATAAGGTGAAGAATAAAAACTAAAAAAAGTGTGACCCTTGATGACCTCTAGTGACCTTACTGTTGATCTGGCCTACAAAATGACAGCATGACGATTTACATTTTAAAGAGTTTTCCAATGATGGCTAGAACATTGGCATAGTTCTTCTAGAAACCGAGATACACCCTGGTTTCCTCCCCTCCTTGTAGCAGAAGAAAATTCCCTCACATGTGTTTTTAAATGACGTCATAGCTCAATGACCTGACCTGACCTGATGTCAAATTTTGGTCTGAAGCCGTGAAATTGATCCTTCTAAGAGTGTTGGAAGCGACGCGCGTCTTATTTAAATACGTTTGAATTTATTTGCAAAAAAACAGAGAGGAAACTCAGTCAGACTCACCAGGCGATAAACGATTATGCTGCACAAACAGTGTTTTTGTAATTCTGGCTTGGTAGGTTTTTTTGGAAGGAATAAATCGGTCCAAAGTGTCAAGTGGCCTAAAACTGTCCACTGAATGCTTTCCCAAGTGCTTTGTTCGAAATTCTGACTTTGGTATATTATCATCCCCCTCTATCATAGGACATATTTATCATGCTTTTCCAATGGGAGAGGTCACCTCGTGACCTGACCTCAGGTCACGAAATTTAAAAATCCCGGATATACATTGTGTAGACCCTGGAGGGGTCATGAAGTGTAGGAAGTTAAAATTGATTGGCTTAGAAATGTAGCTCCTATAGAGCTCAAAAGTTGAAGTGAGGTGACCTTGGTTGACCCCACCTGGCGACCTGACCTTGTGTGACCCGGGGTAAAAAAATTTAGGGAAGGCAGGAAAATGATGGGGTGAGAGATAGCGCCCTCAACCGCGGTGCTTACGCCTCGTTGTTTTTCTGCTATCCCGAAAAAAACCTTAGGAAGTGCCATCGATGGCCTCGGTGGGGCGAGGGTTAAATGGGCAGCGAATCGCCTTAAAACCCCACAAATTTGCGGAGAAGCCGCTCAAAACTGATTGCAGAAGACCACTTCTCCTTCCGGTAAAACCGAAATTATGCAGTGAGAAGACAATCTTGACCTATTATTACCGATTGCTGCTGCTGGAGATACCCCCCCCCAACAGTATTTTCCGCTCAGGGAGGGTGCTTTGTGTTTTTTCTCCCTTTCCATCTAAGAGAATCTCGGCCTAGCTGGTCCCTCGCAAATTCGAGTCCTGGATCAGCCGGCGGCGATATAGCTGAGCACGTACTCACAATGTCAGCTCCCCCTCCCCCTCCCTCCACCCTCGCTCTAAATACACGTCAGCGCTGGCAAGTGCACTGCGACCGTGACCTTTCTCACCTCTGCGCCTCGGGGCATGCAGCGGAGGGCGGTCGCTAAAGCGCGTTCACATACTTTGCGAGGAATTAAGAACAAAATGATGGACGAAAACAACAGCACCGTGAGTCATTTGGAATTGTATATTTGTGGAATCCTTAGTCGTGCTTTTGGTATGGCGGTCCGATTGCGATAAGAATTACAGACCAATGAGATTCAAATCGATGCAAATTAAATTGAAGCAAATTCAATTCGTTTCAGCACTCGAGGCTGATTTTCAGCTCAGCCAAGACGGCTGCCGCTTTTGCTCGACCCAGCAGTGTGAACGCGGTGTTTTACTGGGTGAAGAGGAACAAAACCCGCACTAACGGTTAGGTAGGTACTTATGTAAGGCGCCGAAGTTCATTAACCAAAACGTTTCCATCTTGCTTTTCATATTTTATCTTTTTACTTAATTTTCTTATTTTTATTGTTGTTTTTTATGCTGTTTAGAGAAAAGTATAAAAATTTGTCCTGATAGATACTGTCTTAATATTATTGTGTTTATAAGTGTGTAGAACAATTCTTTCTTGTTCTTCTCAGTATTCAGAAGCTGTGAAACCGCCTTACTTTCACACCAGTCCGCCGTGTCTGCCGCGGCTGGAGGATCCTTGGACGCTGTTGCGTTTCCGGGCGCTGTTTTCGGCCCGGTTTTAGGAGCGCCGCCGAAGTACAGTGTTTGCTAAGAACTTTAGCCAAAGCACCCGAGAGCATGCAACAGTGGCGCCTTCTGCTGAAGTTGCTGCCCCGCCATCAGCCCGCGATCGTGCCGGCAAGATGGATTGTTTATGCGCCAGATCATATCAACTTTTACACAACACTGTATTTTACGAGAGCAACAAGGCGGTTGGGAACGTGGCCCGTACTTTTAAGTGTTATTTGATGCGAGGTGCTTCGTAGGTTTTGCAATTAATTCGGAGGAATTGTTCTGAACCAGACTGGTCGATCTGAGAGGCCGAGCCGGTTTAATTACGTACGCAGCAGGGCGTCTGCTGGATATTGACAGAAATGAATATGGACTAACTGAGATGAGGTATGTGCACGCATTACGTGTTTCCGGATCTAGATATATGAAGACTGCAGCTCGCAATTACTGTCGCTGTTTTATTGTATTTTCGTCTGATTTGTGTGGAGAACACATTCTATGTTTCATGCGATGGACAGTGTTATGTGCGTAAGGTCATAACGGTGACTTTTAGCTAGTTTCGGAATTTACACGATTTTCCGTATCGAGTGCAACAGTCTCAGTCAATTCTACAGCTTTGATTTGTAAACGACTTTCGCCATTTTGTGGGAAGAATCAGCAACTCAATGAGTAATTTCAGCGCTCTTTTTTTGCTGGCCCAGCCTGACATTTCCTCCCCGCCCAACCCTTTTCAAGAAGTTCCCTCCCTCCACAGGCCAAGTGTGTTTGTGTAGCAAACTCGACACCGCCAGGAAATAGCACACAATTCAGACCAGCGTTGGCCCCCTATTCAGACCTTCATCGCTGTCTGTGCTAGTCAGGGCGTCCGTTAAAATCCTTACAGTCATCCACCTGAAAACTTTATAGTGGGGCACAAGAGGAAGCAATATCAAAACTCTTACATCTTATCAATCATTGCTCTGAATTACCCATTTTACAATGAGGAAGCTATGTTTAAAAACTCGCCCCCTCCTCGCACGCCGACGCTGAGAGCGCCTCTGCCGGGTCCGTCGTCACCGGCAGCTGCGGCGTCGGTGGCGACGCCCCGGGAAGGCGGCGCTGCCCATCCATCAGCACTGGACAATCGGCAGGGCCACCTCTGCCTCCCAGCTGGGCGTGGAGCGCCGGTGTCCTGCCCAAATGTCCTAAAACGGCCCCGGCGAGGCGGGGCGACGGCTCGCCGCACCTAATTCACCATCAAGGGCAAAGCTGTACCGTGGTAGCCATGGCAGGGCTGTTAAAGGCTGCCTGATGTAACGCCAGAAACGTCTCGGAGACGGCCGGGTGAATGCGCACTGTGTCCTCGCCTCCGTGATATACAGCTCCCAATAAATCGATCGAAGTCGAGCGGGTGTTTAAAATCCTTACCGACCAGCAGGCCGTCTGATTTAACATGTGCGAGATCGATGTGATTGTCGCTTTTGTCTCCTCTGGAGGCTACCGTGGCCAAGTGCTGTCACGTACAGTCGATGAACACATACTAAAGGCTTGTGCTGGGACGGGTTTGGTCAGGCTGCTGGGTTTAGACGTGAAATGATGCCCAGTCATGCTGATGCTAAATGATAGAAGAGCCGGCGACGACAGCCAGCCAGGCAGCGTGGGGTGGCACCCTCTCGCATGTCTGACACCCTGAGCCATGATGGACGAGTGGACGGGAGGCAGACTCTTATTTGTGTGTATTCATGTTCCGTTTCTACTAAACTGAGACAGAAAGGAACACAAAAATCAGGAGAGAGAGAGAGAGAGAGAGAGAGAGAGAGAGAGAGAGAGAGAGAGAGAGAGAGAGAGAGGGAGAGAGAGAGAGAGAGAGAGAAAGAGAGAGAGAGAGGGGTGGGAGGGAGCGGCGCGGGATCCACTAGACAGTGGTATTAGAAGCGCTAAAACGGCCGGAGCCGGGTCGTTGCGCCGATATGCATACAATGCGTCGTAAAGGCGGCGGCTCCCCGGAGAGCCAGGCCGGGCCCGGTGGTTAGCTGTCGACCACACGGGCGCAGGACGGCCAATAAAACACCTCCCCGGCAGCGCCTCGGACTGAGAGCTGGGAGCCGCCGAGCCAGCCCTCGGACGCACACTGGAACCGAGCGGAAATTCAGCGCATGCCGCGGCTGAGACGCGGCGCAGCAACTTACAGCTGGACTGGTTCGGGAAATACCGACCTGAACATGATGGTAGTACGGACGTCATTAGACAGGAGTCGTCAATAATCGAGCAGATATATGTGCTTAAGAGGCAGCAGCGCTTTCACAGCTGAATATGCTGGATCATGCTGGATGGCAACTGTTCCAACTCTAATTGGGAGATATTTAGGAACAGGGTTACACGATAACACTTATCAGATAGCCCGCCGGAACTAGAACTTGGAACTTGAACCTATGAATCGGAGATCAGACTCTCCACAGCTAGCCGCCCTCCTCGCAAAGCAACAACTTCCCAAAACGTCTGGAAAAATCACGCACGGGACAAAAGGAATTCAACTGGATATATATCGAAGCATACTGATTCAAGCCAAGCATTTGTGCCTGCACACTGTAGTCGCTTGGCAACTGACCAACTGAGGTAAAGTAATATGAGATAATTTCACCATTTCTCGCTACATCGTTTTGGATTGCGCAGTTGACTTGAGACTTGCTATGAGTTTGTGTAAATCCCATTACAATCTACCGAACGTATATGAAGGAACTGGAACCGAGACTACACAAATGATTGGGAAGTAGTTACAATGACCGCCGCTGCGGGTGCAGTGGCGTTAGTGTACAGTGCGGGGGCTGTAGTCGTGTTTGCGTGCAGTTGAGTTTTAGGGAGTACAAGCTGGAAGATTGTAGAGAATAGCACGAATAGCTGTTGTTTTCTTCTGGATTTGACTTCCATCTTTTTAGAACACCAATCGATTGTTGTTAGATTTAAACCACACTCGTCATGGTGCTGAACGCACTTGCTTTGTCTGCCAAACGCAACAGGCGCGCCTCAGGCAACACCAGCAAGTGGGGGTTTAAATGCAACACTAGATTTTTTGTTCTAAAAAGATGGAGCTGGAGTCTAAAAGAAATTAACGGCTATTCGTGCTGTTAGCTGTTAGCCCAATATTCCAGCTTGCCCAAAAAACCAGCCCTGGCAACGTGTTTTTGGCCGGCTTCTGCCGAGCGTGGGAACTGGTCAACAATGTCATGGCGTGTAAATAGGACTTATGTATTTATTTATTTATTTTACTTCTTCAGGCCACTCCGCATTAGAGATGTGGCTATTCTTTGCCTGGCATCACAGATTTCTACACATTCCATGTACAAAGAAAGCATAATAGACACTATTAAAGATTAAGATACACATGGTTAAAAATGCGTTTGCGTTTGCGGCGAACTTTGGCTCCAGTCAGGTGTGATTAGGTCCCCGGAATTGGTTCCAATAGGGAGCGAGTTGGTGACGCCATATATCCTCAGCAGTTGGTGCGCCGTCAAGCCGGAATAATTGTGAATATTTATCATCCTGGTTTGCTATCCTCTCAGTCATGCATGTCGTACAGATGTGGCTGCAGGGTTTAGCACGTGTTCTCAACTACAAAAAATAACTGACGATGCAGGGAAGGCTAACCCAAACTAGTTCAGCCCATGTGTTCCGTTTGTGATATATGAGCATCAGAAAACACTACGTGCTAGACACAATCTAGTCCAAAGATTACATTGAGTCTGCAACGGGAATACAATGAGCCTGATTCTGCCTGATTCCAACCGAGTTTGACACCAGAATCCAGACTCGCTTTCAGCACCGACTCAGTTTATCCAAAAGGACTCAATTTTTTCTCAGTGTAGCCTGTGGCCATGGGTGGAAATCCCGGGGGTCGGGGGTCAGGACCCCCTGCATTTTGGGTCTCCCATAGGCTTTGTATGGGGCTTGTATTGCAGTGTCAATATTAACCGATCCAGAACCCAACCCCCCTCCCCTGGATCGAGAAGAGATCTCCAGCCATGCCTGTGTCGTCTGTGTTTTGTGGGATAGCCGTAATTGTTAGCAGTGATGGCGGACCGTCCAAATTTAAAGGGGAGAGGGTGGCATGGGCTTTTCAAACAATTTCTTACCAGTCAACGCCATAGAGTTAGTGTCAACATTTCTTATTCAAGGCACCGTGCCCGGTGTCCTCCCCTCCCCCAGTTCCACCGCTTGCGATTGTTAGCGGAGGAGTTATCATTGGAAACATTGATTTCGATTGACAAAATGTTTCGAATTGAAGAGGTTGACGCGCAAAGCAAGCAGATAACAAAACACTGGGTATCCATCGTTTACAGAGAGTGACGGAATGAAAACGTGAGCTAGCTAAACCAATACGTGGTCTGAAAGAAAATATGTTCCTGGTTACGTCTTGCTTGATTCAATATTAAAGATGAAATGAAAAAAGCAGCCAACAGTTAGTTTCAGTGAGCGCCATCTCATTGTGAAAAGGGCATCACCTGTCGGACAATAGGTCTCCATAGATTCGTGACCTCTATTCTAGACCACTGACCTGAGTCTGGACCCCATTGCCTCCCCAAAGGTGATCATAGGGGAGGAGTTCAAAGTCCACTTATTATCCTTTGTGCGACGCCGCAGAAATATATCTCTAGCCTCGCCCTGCGATCGTGATGGGCGTCCCGCGTCTTCGCACCGGCGGTTTCCTCCGTATTCAGCACGCATCAGGACGCCAGAACTCACTCACCGCTGCGTTTCGGCCGACATCAGTTCTCGTGACGCTCGGCGAGCCGTGACCTCTATTTGTCACCGCCGCCGCGGCTCCGTCTCCTGCCGTTGTCTTAGCGCGCTCATCTGTCACCCTTCCGCCCCAGGGCAGGGTCACTCGTCACCGCCACCGAGAGCCGCAATTAGTCGCACCCCGTCACTGCACCTTCCCAGTGATGGAGCGAGGTCAGAGGTGAAAACATGCGACAGCGTTCACTCACTCACATCTGCAGGCTTAACGGGTGTGTTTAGTTGAATGTTCATGCTTAGCTCATGAAATGGGTCACAGGCTGGTCCCGATCAATCACAACATTTGATTGGCCTTGGTTTGTTCTTCCGTTCTGATTATGAGCGGGGATCAGGCGAAAATTGCCGGGTGGGTGTGATGTGTTTGGTTAGTTTATACGGTGGTGTAGTTTTTGTGCCATAACGGGAATCGATTGGTGTCAAGGGTGTGACGGATGAGTGCAATCAGAAAACAATAACGCCACGTACTGCCGAACAATGTCGTCTGACGCTGAATTCTCCTACCACTACCGATGACACATGAGCCACTATGAGCCACAGCGTATGCCAAAAATGCAGTGTTTAGAGGGTAGCTTGAGGGCTTCGTTGGAGAACGCGCTTAATACAAGCACACGCGGGCGGCAAATCCCAGTAAAAAGCTGTCTAACGCTGGCATGTTTTCACTTATTACCACTAGCAACTTAAAATTGACGAGATAGAGAACAGATTTCGCCATTCTAAATGTGACGTTTGTGTTTTGTACACTTTTTCAAATAGTTAAATCCTGACAATACTGTAAATATGAAACGCATGGTGCTGCAAATATGCTGAAATATTTCGTAACCAGCTTCGTAAAAAATGTTGAAATATCAGTGAACTCCCAAACCTTGATCATAGACCCGCTTTGAAACAGACATGTTAAGCCAATTAACATAGAACAAAATAGTACCCATAGAATAAACAAGTACCCAAGACCTTATAACTTAACATATAATTCCCAATAAGCGAGTACCTTCTTCTCGGAGGTAGATTTCTGACTAAGTTGTGCTCGAATGAAACGAATGTGTTGCGCCAGTTTTTTCGCATCGTCAAACAGACATACTGCAGGCTGGTTCACTCGCTAGCAAAGCATTTCCAGCGAGTGTATGGGGCTTAACCCGTGCCCCGGGTCCGGCGCCACCTTGCCACGGGGGGCCATCGATGGCCCCCTCTAACCGAATATGGGCGTTAGCGCAAATCTGCAAGTGCAATGAAAGCTCGCGTGAATTCAGTGAAACTACTTGCATGTTTTGGTGCTCAGGTAATGGTTTGACCTAGAGGTCAATTAGGTCAGATCGGCTATTTTCACCAAATATGAATGATTAAGCAAACTGGGCATAATCTTGTGTCATTAGAGCTATTGAAGCCTGGTAAGTACATTTGAGGCAATTGCCAGTACTTTTCCGCTATGTGGACGTAAGACCTCCCGCCAGTGGTTTGACCGCCAGGGTACCTCGTGACCTAATATGACCTGAGGTCACGAAAGGTCAAAAGTGACCTTGCCGTATATCAAATGAAAGCCAGTGACAAGACAAACACGATGGTGTTTGTTTCCGCTCTAGCCATTGGTAAGTTTTGTCAATACTGTTTTTGCCTCTGGTGTTGGTGCCTTGGAAAGTCGGGCTTGCCCCTGGGTCGTGAAGGTGTCCAAAGTTGTTCTGGGTCTGTTTTGATCTTTTGTGTTTTTTGATGCTTTTCCCTGCTTTTCCATGGGGGGTGCCTCGTCCTGCTGGGCCATCAATCCCGGTTCCTTGTGCCTGGGTTCTGGTGTGGGTTTACGTGTTTGAATGTGCTCTTGCTCTGGTGGTGGGCCTTGGTTGCCTCGTCGGCCTGCCTTGGGTGCCCGGGTATTGGGTGTGTGGTGGGCCGGTGTGTTTTTTTACCTGTGTTAAGGCTTAGGAACAATCAGATCATTGCAAGCATATGGAAGGTATTCCTTCAGGGTTTGAAATAAGGTATTGAGTCCCTTTACTCTGAACTTAAAAGCTTGCAGAAATCTGATACAGAGAGCCTTGGGCGAAATTAAAGATGACAATAGCGTTTTCTCGACGCACTCTGCAGAACCGATATATCATTGCAAAACCCATTATAAAAGTGGGCTACTCCCTTAAAAGGGAATATACCACTTCGTCGAAATTATTAAAGGAACAGTATATAGAAAAAATAGATCTGGAAATCAGGAAACGACATTTTGTTTCCACCTCAACTTGTTCAAAGGAAATATATATCATCTTATCTTATTGCGCTGGGTTGACCCAAGCATCGCGTGCAATGACGAATCTGGCAGCTTGCGGTGGCTTGCAACATGTCAGGTTGCGTGGTCAAGCCATTTGTTAATGTTTGTCAAGTAACATATTCTTTACTGGTTTGAAATATGGTACTAAGCCCTTTTACTTTGAAATTTAAGGCTTGCAAAATTTTAAACAGAGGGCTTTTAGTAAAATTAAATATGCCAGTAGTGGTTTGACACGCTCTACAAACTAAAGTCTCTCTTTAAAAACATTTTAAAAATTTGAAACTCCCTTCAATATAATACATCGACTGCGTACCGTCATCAGATGAGGCAAAAAGTCAAAGTTTGCTCAGTCTGACGATGACAAGTAGTCGAAATATCATATAAGTGACACTTTCCCGTCTTTTCGATTATTACAAGCGTCAGGTGGTTTTTATTTTACTCTATAAATACAAATACGCTTAATTCAGCATTAAAAAACCATCAAATCATAGAAAAATAATGGGGGCCTCCCGATCGTGTATTTTTAAGCCTGAGAACGTCTGTCTGGAAAGCACGTCCTAGCTGTGCTTCAAAACCAAGGTGACGTAAGTAACGAGATCGTAACTCGTACAGAGGCGAACAGAGCCACGTCATCCGCTCTGAAACCGGACATTTAGGCAAATAATTAGGGCAGCTCACGAGATAGAAAGATACATATTCATGAAATGACTCCTGTGGTGTGGGACTGAGGGTACAATTATGAGTGCATCGCGAGCTTGCTGCATATTGCCCAGCTTACCCTTTAGGCTACTCCTCGTATCCCGTATTAGGGTATTATTTAGGGTATAGGATACCTGCTTTATGTGCATGAACCGTTTTATTAATTGAACAACAAGACTTGGGAGTATGGTTAGATCACCTTGGGCCAACCAAACCAGCTGGGTCACCATGAGGCTGCTACTTGGGAGCTCCTGATAAGCAGGGGACCATGACGAGGCGTTTCTCACTCACCGTAATAACGGTGCTAGGTATTATCGCCTGTCGGAAAGGATAGACGCCCAGTTACAGGTGATAGCTGTGGATTGAAACAGGCCTGCGCACCCGTGCTTGTTTATAAAGAGGTTGTTTCGTGACCTGTATGTACGCTACGGCCCCTTGAGAGGTCTCGGACTTCTGGTACTATGTTTAGTGTATATTTACGTCATCTTCTATACTGTTGGGTCTGGCTCCGTTACAGTAGTAACTTAACCAGGATGTGCAACAGCGATCGAACGAAGATAGCAAAAATAATGTGCACTTTCCTGTTGGCTTTATATGTCTGCTTTTTGTGCGTGTAATTTACCACCTAATTGAACGCTGGAGTGTCTGTTATGGCTTCTTCACCTGAGCAAAGAAACCAACTGATATAGAGTCCAAACATTGGCAGTTACTGCCAAGGCCATGATTATCTTGACAGTGTTTTTTGAGTAGCTCCGACATAAAATTGTACTTCGTTTTACAAGTCGACTTATTTTCTCGCCACACCTACACCTATAAAACACAATTTTAAGCATTGTTGTTGACTTGTCTCCTCCCCTGGCGTCACTTTGCGTGACTGGGTGCTTCGCTACCCTGGGCAGTGTATCAACAGGCTGGCTTCGTCACGCCGTCGGAGCGGTGATTGTGACGTGACGCTTTCTCGTCTGTAGTGGCTCCACCAGGTGACTCGGCACTCGCCTCGAATCACGTGACAAGGACCAGACCCCGTCACCTTCCGTTCAGGTCATTATTCTGCGCCACCCTAAGTGAGCAGTTTTCTTTCAGAAGTCATTATTGACAATCAGGCGCCGTGGTCTGCTGCAGCTGTGCCCCCCGCCGTGCTAGTCTCCGGTGGCCGGGTGGCTGCCACCGCTCAGACCATGGCAGACGGACCTCTGGCTCAGACCACGGCAGACGGACCTCTGGCTCAGACCTGGCAGACGGACCTCTGGCTCAGACCACGGCAGACGGACCTCTGGCTCAGACCACGGCAGACGGACATCTGGCTCAGACCACGGCAGACGGACCTCTGGCTCGCCACGGCAACGGACCTCTGGCCAGACCACGGCAGGCCCTTGTACATGGCAGACGGACCTCTGGCTCGACCTGGCAGACAGACCTCTGGCTCACCACGGCAGGCGGACCTCTGGCCAGACCATGGCGACGGACCTCTGGCTGCCGACAGGCGGACCTTGGCTCAGACCACGCAGGCGGACCTCTGGCTCAGAGCCGGCGGCTACTGCCACCATCGGCCGGCGCGTGTGGTCTGTCGGGCGCCGGGACACCCTCGGGGCTACCTCGGCTGGTCTGCCCGGCGCCGGGACACCCTCACGGCTACCTCGGCTGGTCTGCCCGGTGCCGGGACACCCTCACGGCTACCTCGGCTGGTCTGTCGGGCGCCGGGACACCCTCAGGGCTACCTCGGCTGGTCTGTCGGGCGCCGGGACACCCTCGGGGCTACCTCGGCTGGTCTGTCGGGCGCCGGGACACCCTCACGGCTACCTCGGCTGGTCTGTCGGGCGCTGGGACACCCTCAGGGCTACCTCGGCTGGTCTGTCAGGCGCCGGGACACCCTCAGGGCTACCTCGGCTGGTCTTGCGCCGGGACACCCTCGGGGCTACCTCGGCTGGTCTGCCCGGTTACAGGCGTCCCCGACGTTGAAAGAGACACTTTACGCGTGGTTCAACTCTTTAGGGAGGATTATATCATGGTCAAATTATTGCATGGTGTGTAATGTGTTATTTAGAGGATATTTTTGTGGCATTTTTTCTGCAAATATAAGACGAGATTGAGTGTATTATACTTCCTAGCGGTCACTTATAGAAATGGATATCGTAGTGTCCATCTCGAAAATATTATGGAGAATATGGAGCACGTGCATTATTAATGCAGCGCGCTGGCAGTTCGACACATCATTCCACAGGTCTACACGGATTCTGTGGTACCGCGCAGTCTTTTTCCATCGTTTGCTAGCATTTTGAAGTGAATGTGCCTCGTTTTCCAAGCATATTTTCTCAGCAATAACCTGTCGCCCTCCATACTATTGTTCCCGTGGCGCAGAACCGCGCAGAGGAGAAACTGGGTCAGCCGGCGTCCCTGTTACACCGCTGCCTGCGCCACGCACTTGTTCCAGCCGTACCCTGGCTAAAATCCATACTGGGCTGCGCCCCGCCTGTGCCCTCCCAGTCAACAGCCCTCTTCCCCCTCCGACCACCCTGCACCACCCACCGTGGCAGAGGTGGCAAAACAGGCACAACGCTACCCACCAGGCCGGTCAGAGCGTTCAAATATCTCCTCTCTCTCTCTAGTGAGACAATATCAACGGTTGAGGCTCTCTTCACCAGTTTTACCAGGCATGACTGCATCTTTGCTTTCAGTTCTCTCTCCACTCTGTACTGCGTTGACCCTGCACCATCCCCCTGCTCCGCCCCCCCCTCTCCCCACACACACTACGGGCCCTTTTAACTGACCTGCACCAATGGGGACTTTCCGCGCCGCCGCCGGTCGATACGGAGCTAGAATCAACACCGGAGCCGGGCCCGAAGCCTTCAACGCTGGCCCCCACCCCACCCACCCCCACACCCACACACCACGCAGTGCTCGACCCCTCCTCGGCGCCGTTCCCAACAGCGCAAGGCCATTTAATTAACTGCATCGTTCAGCGTATTAAAGAGCAAACACCTAGGAAAGGATAAGCGAGTGGGTATGCGTGTGTGTGTGTTGGGTTTGTGTGCACACGTGAGACTGGTCCGTTTTTCTCTAGTTGGGTACTTTTTGGATATCTGTATATGACAAGGTTAAACATAAAACAGAACTCGACAATCAGAAACAAATATGCACAGTGAATTCTAAAAGTAATGGGAGGTCTAATTGTAATACTTGACTTTCGGGTTGGGCTGGATAAGCTGAAATTAATGCACTGCTCGCAAGGATTATTATTAATTTCATGCAATCATACTTCCATGACTTGAATATGTATATTAATGTATGGGTATCTCATGTGTAAGCATGTATAAGGGTAGCTGCATTCCCTCGAATTTGCTAGCTACAAGTTAAGTGAATATAAAGTGTTATATGATGTAAAATCGGTAAGAATGGGTAACAGGAAAGAATTTCCAGCTGGTACTTGATAATGTTTTTTTTAATTTCTTATTCCCCTACCCATAATCAGGTAGGAAGGATCTTATATTATATTATATTATGTGATATTATATATGATGTATATATCAATATTTGGGTAGTGTGCATCTGTCTGTCTGTCTGCGTCGTTTTATTATTTTTTTTTATTTTTTTCAGCTGCAGCTTAAACCACTATAAATATTACACGTTTTGCACAGTGTTGAGAAATGTATAGACGAATGTCTTTTGGGGCTTTCATTTGGATAAGAAAGCAGCTGGTGCGTGGCACTTACTCAAAGTAGAAGAATCACACTGTAAGTTAAACACATTTTTGTAACGTCCTGGCCGAATATGTGAAAATAAGAGAGGTATTCTATAGCTATGTTACAGCAGATCTTTATGGTGAACCTAGGCGCCTTGACCTAAGCGTGTGTTGGGATTTAGTAAAGCTTAAATTTCAAGCGGTTGGCTAATTTGCACTATTAAATATAGTTTTGTTACACAACTTATCAAGACGGAATTGATATGGATATATTTTTGAAAAAGTTTGTACCTCCCATTGTGATTTGGATGGGCGCAGCTTAAACGCTGAGTGGCCGAGGCCCACACTGCTGCCAGCAGTCCTAAAACTTTTGGCCTGGTAGGGCCGGACGTTCTATTTTCTAATTACGTTCTATTATCTATTTTCCTATTTGGGCTCTGGGTAGTGCAGTGAGTAGATTGTGATCCGATTTGAGTCCACGTCTTCCAGTGGTGGTAGGTTCAAATCCAACCTAGAAACCGATTTATCACCTGGCCTTGCTCAGCTTTTGCACCGATGCAGTTTGTACCACTTTCAGCACGCCGGCGGTGCTCTGGCTCTTTCCCAGCTCCCTTTTTGTATCAGAGAATCGAACCATTAATTCGCTTCGTAGCTTAGTTTTTGCTATCTGAGAGAGTGCTTCTTTGAGGAGTAGACTAGCCTGTTTACCGACGCTGACATCCCTGAGGGCATTTGCAGGCCCCGCTGGCTCAGTGCTGAGGGTTTTTAACCTGCAGAGCCTCGGACCGTTGCTGAAGCGAAAGGAGTGGTGACTAAGACGATGGGTTGGACGGTTGCTGATTGGACGATGCTCTAGCCGTCACCGTTGTTGGAACACGGCACTTCTGATGCCGTCAGACGTTGTGCTTAGGCTTGTATTCTTATATTGATGTACTTGGCGCATATATAGTATTTCCACTGTTAAATCACCGAAACGTTTTGCGGCATCTCAGCATCTATCATCATTGCTCATATTCTTGTAAGCTATAGTAATAATAATGATGAACAGGGCTTAGCGATACACCAACTGTCCTGGTTGCATGGCGTCGCCAACTTTTTCCCTGTTGGAAAGGGTTTCACTGGAGCAGCATTAGTTTTTGCCCAGGGAATCCGTCGGGCCTTGAACCCGGGTCGGACGCTGGGAAAGCAAGCGCGCTATCCGTTACAGTACCATGCCACTGAAAAGTGGGCCCCGAAATAAAATCCTCGTTCGGCACATTGTTCGGCCATATGTAAGTTGACGTTGCTATGTGTGTGATGATTAAAGTAGAAATAATAACGGATCTTACAATTGTCTCGATTTATCTTTCGAGAACGTCATGTTGCCATGCGCACGCTGGTCTGTGATTGAATGTTTTGAATGGTTCTTAACCCCTACTTTCTAGTGTTTGCACACGCCGCGCCTTCCAAGTCCAAAATATGGTGCTCCTGTTTTTGCTCAGCTGAGTCTGTTAAAAAGACAATAGTCTAGCGGATCAGAAAGTGAATTAAAAACACCATCATAGAACCAGTGAAGAGTAAGGACTTGAATTTCAAACACTTGCTTTCATCATGTTGGCTCCGCATTAAGGCTGTAGACAAATAGTTTTACACGAGCATGCATGATGGCACTTTATCCCCAGTGACACCTTATCTCCAGATGATACTTCATTTGTGCCATTTCGCGTTGTGTTTGGATTGTATAACCAGCGTCGAAAGATAAATAGTTAACTAGAACTCTGATCGGTTATTTAACGCAAGAGCTTTGCAGCCCTTTCCCGTTTCGTGATTTCTGACAGCTTACGTAGCTGCCAATGCGTATGTTGGAAAACTAGTGCAGAACGCGAGTCCCTTTCGTGTCTTTCGATATTGCAAAATGAATAAAAGTGGAAATGCATGGCATTAAAAGTAAAAATCTCCAAATACTCTAAATCCCTTTCCGCTGTGAAAATTATACACGGAACTCAGCCAACTTGTATCAATCGATGTTTGGTTTAGCTCAATCTGGCCACAATTAGCCACTTTAAGCGCCACTCACGTCTCCAGTTCGATATCCATATCGCACCCCGAACAGGACAGCCAGCACAAAACCCCGAGTGGGTCGGATGTGTTATCCTTGTAAGTTCTCCGCCGCAAAAACACGGTTCACACACGGACGATGTCTGGCCGGCAAAAAGCCGTGAAACTTGGGTGAGCGCCGGCTCGCCCACGCGGCCCCCGCACGCCCCTTCACCCGTTCCCAGAGCCCGTGGAGCGGCATACCGGGCTGACACCGCGTGGGCGCCAAATGTACACCCTGGCCGCCCCACTCACCTCTGAGCTGGAGTGACGCGCTGCCGTGCGTCTCGGCCTGCCCCGGTGAAATTCACCGCGTGGGCGCCCTGATGTTCACCGTCGGAACGATGGCTGGTCCGGGCAAGGGTTGACGGCTGTCGCCTGCACTAAATTGTGAAGTTCGCTGAGGCGGCCGACTGGGCGCCTGAAAACGCTCCTTCAAGCTTGACGCCGGACAGGACGATTAATGGGTGTCCATTTGGACGCCATGTTACATGAGCCTCAACCTGGACCTACCTGACCGTGAACGCCGGACCACCGTGATCGTAAAGGTGTTTCGGCCGCGGGCCAACCCGTTAAGCTGGCGTCCGCCTCTCGTCAGTTCGATTGCCGTTCCCTGCTGGACCAATTCGCTCCGACCTCGAGACATTTGTGACGACCATGGATAAATCGTGGAGACAGCTTTAACCTCAGCTACATGGCTACTGGAAAGTTAGCAGGCAAAGCGCAATCAGATATGTGTGACTGCGGATTTGTGACTTGTAAAAACGACTCGTAATAGAGCTTTTAAAACAATATGCACAGGAAATTACTTGTGCTGTTAGTTGCACTTGAGAAGAGGATGCAATTTCTTCTGAAATTGATTCTTATATGATATTTGAATTTCTGTTTTCGTCGTCGTTTGTTGTTTGCGTTAAGAATTTGCACCAGTTTTCTGAAACTGTTTTGGCTAATAGACCCATTGATGATTGAATGATTCCTTCGATTTGTTTTAGATTTAGACAACATATTGTCAGCATTTTGAGCTGAAAGGGTTTCCTGCTTGTTTTCTTTTTTCAACGTCGTATGTTCGGCATTACCTAGTCTAGGCACTTTTTTCATTGAAGATGCTCAATCCTGTTTCAGTTTTATGCTCCTTCACTATCCTATTTTTTACGGATACTTTGTTGAGTCTCTCTGAAACGAACTCTCATCTCTCCTCGCTGGAAAAAACAACACTGGAGCAACCCCGTGTTTTCGGTATCACTCGGCCTCTAACGTTTCATTGAAGCGATCTCTTTCATTCGTCACATCACTCGGGAGGCCAATAAAGTTGTTTTTGGTCGGCGACGGCGGTGCCTTTGGGCTGGCAACTGGAATCCAATGGGCTCGCTGCCATTGATCCACATAAAACCCACTCGGCCGAGCGCGTGCCAAGTGAGCCGAATTTTGAGCCTTCCCGCGATACTTGAGTGAGCCGCACATCACAAATATTGAGAGGAAAAAGTAAAATCGGGTTTCTAGCGAGCAGAGGTTATGGGGTTTGTTCTTTATTTGCTCTAGTTGAGCTATGCCTGATTTGGTTTGCAAGGGCAAGGAAAGGGATTGTAGCACCCGGAGGAATTGTATAGGTTAATATTTTACACGTTGATTTTCCGTGGTTTTTGTGGCAAATCACCCACGCCCATCGCTCTCTCTTGTTTTACTACTAGCTTGCCGACAGGAGACTCACGCAGTTATAACTGCTAATGGACAGACGATATCTCAAGCCGCGTATATTTTGCGGTTTTATGAATTGTGATGCGGCTATCTGGGAAAGTATGTCCACTGAAAATTGGGATTTGTCGCCAGAAAATAATTGTGCTCTGTTTTCAAAACAAATGGCTTCATGTATGCAAAGTCTCAGTATTAAACTGAGTTTACGTAAATATGCTATATTCTGGCTGGCTAATGTACATTCAAACGTGAGACATATATAAATCACACAAATCGAGCCAAGTGCACATGAAATGAATTGTCTGCGTGGTCACTACATTGGAAATTTTGAATGGTCTGGAAACTAGTTTTAGTTGTTTTAAGAAGTGCCGATATATAATTAGAACTCCTCACGTGTGTCTTTTGTGTTTTTGCGCAGCTTCCATGCACTTATTTTATCGGTTTATTTCTTTTTAGTTTACATTTCGTGGAGAGATCTCACAACTTGATTGCTTTCAACAAAAATAAAACATGAAGTACGGCCTATATGAGGCAAATAAGGAATTAAGTGCTGTAATAGTTACTAGATTTGCCATAGCTCATCGTAACGCCTCAGGGTCAAATACCAAACAAAAAAGTTATCGCAGTAGTGTTGATATTTGCGTGACTGGTGCTTTAGTTGCTGATGACCTAACACAAAGCTGCTGTATAAACCAGGACTGCTTACTTGTTTGTGGTCAAGGGCATCCAATGAAAAACGCCAGTGATTTCCGATCTAAGTCCAAGATTAGCCGGTGTATCAACACTTAAACCACCACAGCAGGCAGATGAACACGTTTCGACAAAAATTGTCTTCTTCAGCATCTACGGTAGGAGGCATGATTACCTATGATTACCTACCTACCATAGATGCTGAAGAAGATTTTGTCGAAACGCGTTCATCTGCCTGCTGTGTTGGCTTAAGTGTTAATATTGTCACCACTGTTATACAATTAGCCGGTGTGTTTAGCTAATTTGTGGAGACCTGGGCGTATGGACTACATTACACAGGGCGGGAGTCAGGTGGGGCATGGGGTTGACCTCCCGGTGCTATGGTTATGATGCCCATTTGAGTGTATAAAGCGCCGCAAAACGTACGGAAACTAAAGCCCGTGATAACTTTGTAACTGCAAAAACATTGTCCCCTCTGATCACAATTTCTGCAAGTTCAAACAATGTATTTGGATGGATAAAGCTGCTTTATTTTCCAGGTGTTCACGTGCCACTGTGTCATTAATATTGGGTGCCACTCGTGCCACCAGGGTGGTAATTTGTGCAATGTGCAATGTGCATGCCCAAAACGAACACAACTCACGACTCTCACCGAGTAAAACCCGCCGTCAACAGACTGGCGTATGAAGTCATGTGCCCACATTTTAGCTGAAGACGTAGGGATAGAACGATCAAGTAAAATATAAATGCGATGTCAGCTCACTTCTCTTGTTTAATTTCTTTTAAATTATTTTGCATTCGCTAAATCTATGACCGATGTTGCTCCGGCATTGAGGCGGGTATAGGAAAGTAAAAGTGTTTGGTGTGATGCCGGAGGCTAGGTGTTTGATGCATCTTCTTGCAGCGCCCAACGTGGTCCGATACAGCGAAATGCGATTTCGAAACATTGTCCGTAAACTTCGCAGCTGGTGGTACTCATCAGTGTTGTAACGGCGACGGTGCGCCGAGCAACAACACCGCCAAATAGTTAGCTATTTGGTCTGTATCTGTCTATAGGCAACATCAGTGGCGGGTTCAGGACCAGATTTAGGAAGGGGGGGGCTAGGGAGCTCGAGCCTCCCCGGCCATTACCACGAAACAGCCTCCGGCTACGCAGTAACTATAGGCACTCTGATATTCGGGGAGGGGCTTGAGCCCCCATATCCCCCCCTTGCATCCGCCACTGGGTAATAGAGCCATTCGCAGAACTCACAACCAGACTACAAGTCACGAACTGCCGGCTAACGATCATGTTCTCAGCTATTAACCCTGCCGCTTCTGAAAGGACCTTCCTGCAAACATTGGTAATTTTTGGCTGGTGGCTCGGTGTCCATTGAGAGCCCGGCGGGCATGTTTGCAGGCGTCGGCGGTCTGGTAGTCAAGTTCTCCCACGGTGACCGACCGGCATCCCATTTAGCGTGTTGTCCATTATTCGTCGCATCCGGCGGCGCCCGCCGCATGCAACACGCGCATGATGGCCCCCAGGTGTAAAGTCCTGCATGCAAATATGGTATTCGGTGGTGCCAGAACAACAGCTTGCGAGACTGGTGCGGCAGAGGGCATTTGTAATAGTGTCAGGCTGATCGAGAAATGTTTTTCGATTTAACGGATGCGTATATAATCACATTTGTGTTGTCAGGTGTAGGATCAAACTTAGATGCTCTTTGAGGCCCTAAAATGTCCAAGCTCAGAGAGGCGCCGCCATCGAGGGTATGGAAAGGGTATGAGTTCTTTCATCAAATATTATGAGTTTCAGTCAAATTTGGAACAAGCCTCTAAGTGTTCACAGGGCCATGGGATAAATGCTGGAAGGTTGAAAAATTGATTTTATAGTTCTAGGTGGGGTTGTTTGTATTGACGACCAATTTATTTCCACAGATAACCTCCTGGCTTTGGGCGGCCATTTTTAGACCTCGACTTCGTTTATTGCTGTTAATTCCTTAGATGCCCGGTGAGCCAACGTCTTGTCTTGGCATGACCAGTCATGCTATGCCATTAAGCAGGCATTAATTGTTTTTTTAATTTATTTTACAAAATACACTTCTTTTGAACATGTGTGTGAGGCCATGCACACATCAAAACTTCACAAATGATTGTTTTCTTCAAATTAACCAGACATCTGGTAAGAAAAAAAAACAGAAAACAAAACTTTCGAAACTCTGAACATACGCGGATCCAGAGGGGCAAGAGAGCGCTCATCCCCACCTCCCGATCGACCCGTAATACCTCCAGAAATGGTCACGGCGCTCCCCTGAAAGTTGAATGGCGCCCCTGAAATGTCGCTTCTCACCCGATAAGTCTTGCTCGTCCAAAAGTGCTGCCCCCCCCCCACCCACCGGCTATATGCCCCCATCGGAAGTCCCGGATCCGCCTATGGCTCTGACACTTTATTTCTAGAATGTCTGAACACGCTAATACCACGTCTGATATTTGATGACGCTTTACCAACAATTTTAGATAGGAGTTGTGGTTTCAAGCTGCACATGCGTGCCGCATCAGCTTCTTATGGGTGATGGACTGGCACTTTGGTTTGCTGATGGCAGCCCACACCTGCCACCCCTACCTGGTTCTGGTGTGTTATTTCCAGGCAGTCTAAAGTCAACATTGGCCTGGCCCTTGTAAATAGTATTCTCTTTCAGCCGAGGTGCGTACCTTCACAAGCTTAAAGTGAACTCAGATATCCACGTCGTAACCCAAATAAACTTCGGGCTACTCCATGTCATGTGCGGGGCAATGACTGGAATAGTTCATGTGTTCGTTAAATGGAAATTGAAGTATCCTCTAAGACTTTGGAGAAAGTTTTATTTCCAACGGCCGAAAATGGGCATTCCTCCGCTTTTCCATGTGTGCAGTCTTTGCTGACAAAAGGACTTACTAACTGAGACCAGGGGCATCACCACAGATTTATGTCCATGGAAGCCAGGATCGAAGGGGCCTTCTTCCATTTTCTAAGTCATTTAGGGGCTTTTTATAAGTAAGGGGTTCCTCCTAAGCGAGCACATATTATGTGCTCGCTTAGGGTCTACGTTGTAAGAACAATTTCCTCCTCATATATGTGGAGATCTTGACCTTCTAAATGATCTATAGGTCATTTAGTGGACCTCCTTTATAAGTCAGGGATTTCGTGGATAGGCTGTTTAGGGGACTTGCTTTATGTTTTAAGGGGCCGCCTATGTGGGCCGTTTCGGAAGTCTCCCTTTTAAGTAGCTGGGTCTCCTTGGTAGGCCCTTATGTTGCCCTCTCTATAACCAATGGGATCTCCTGCATAGGCAAATTAGGAGGCCTCCTTTATAAGTGGGAGAGGCTAGGCTCTGATGGCCAAGGATCTATTCATGACTCAAAGTATCAAAGGGGCCTCCTGAGTCAGATGGAGGGGCTCCAAAAAATCATGGGGGCCATGGGCACCATGGTGGCGACGTCCCTGACTGAGACTACATAAATCGTTCTGGTTGAGCTTATTCTCTGGAAACAGAGAAATGATAGAGGGAGGTCTGAAAGTGAGAAGCGGAGCCCTCACGCATAGTCACGAGCCATTCATGAGGCGTCAACTAGCGTAGGTAAACACATACACTAAATCCTGGGTAAAATGCGCACGGGCTCCGATCTTCTCTGATCAAGAAGCTGCTGACACGAGGAAAATCCACATCAAAACAAAATCGCAATATCTTCCAAAGCGATCATATTATTGTTTAGTATTGCCAACCTTTCACTCCCAAATCATATTCATCTGTATTCGCGCACCTCTCTCATGTTGACTAAACAAATATTGTGTGGCTGTCTCCCTAAGTGATATCCCAGGGCTGTTGGACAGGTTCCCATTCATTGGCGCGGCGGATCCGGCGGTCGGTGTGCACGTGGCGACCTCGACCTTCACCTCTGCCAACTGGGACCACAGGTATGGCGAACTGCAGCCCGCCGGGTCAGAGGGCGGACAAATACCTCAGCCCACTGTTCCCGCCTGATTCATGCAAACGCTGAACGCTTTTATGCCCCAGCCAAAAATCTGGCGTCCTTTAGTTTAGAAAACCGGGATTATTTATGCGGCCGTGTCGACATACACACTTAATATGAGGTTGATAAAAGCTAAGCTGTAGTAACTGCCAAAACATCATATATCATGATTTTACCCTAGCCTTACCTTAGCGTTACCCCAGAATGTAAAATATTTTGCCGTCGGCAAAGAGGGATAAACATATGCCGTGAATATTAGATGGTGTTAACGGATTCTGCTATGCATCCACACCAACACACAATGCAGCCATGTCTTATTGGAATACGTTATCATTGGCGGACGCAGGGGGGGCATTCCGGCCATGCCCTCCCCCCAAAGCGCTGGAGGGGGCCAAACTATATTTTGCCCCCAAATCGCCGGAGAAATTAAAAAAAGGTGTTTACACTAGGTCTGTAGAGCAAAAGAATCTTCGCTCCCAACCCCCCCCCCAGGAGGAGATGCAGACATGGGTTTGGCCCCCCAAAACTTGGGTCTGCGTCCGCCTCTGTACGTTATGTGTATGTAGCTGTATCTCAAAATTCAGATAAAACGATTTCATCTGAAGGATCAAAATGTCACGAGGGTATGATACTTTCGAGTATGGTTTGATTTTGCCGTTTTTTTTAGCACAAATCGGAATGCCACGGAATGTGGAGTAGTATGGCATATATGTCATACTACTCGAAAGTGATATATCCCACATAAATTTAACCTGCGCATAGATATTTGGCCACAGTTTGCTCCGTCTTCAAGCGGCAAGCTGCCAAGCTTAACCCTGCCCTTCTGACAGGACATTTTTTGCAACACACCAAAAATTAGGTCTGGGCCACGCCAGGTCAGCAAATTATGACGTCATACCCGGAAGGAAGAAGACATACTTTCGCCTTTTTAGGCTTCATGCTTCCCTCCCTGGGACGTAGCTTTGCATGTAAGGCATGCTTTGACCTCAGTTGACCTCACCCCATGTGACTTTTGTACTTTTACCAGACCTTATTGGCCTTCGGTAACGTGTATTTGAGTTGCCAATTGCAACGTGCATTGCAATATTTTGGGTAATAAGACAACATTTTGCGAGCTCATTTTTTTGTAATTTTTATGTTGCGCTTGTATGCAGATCCACAATTTCCACCTAGAACTAAAACCCAGGCGTTTTAACCCTCGCCCCGGTGGGGGTGTGTGAACACCCTCTCGGGTTTTTTTTCGGCGGCACGAAAAAACAGCGTCGTGAAGCGCCGCCGTACTTGGCACATACTATCTTTGATCAATTTCGCAACTTTCCCGAAAATTTTGAGATTGGATCAACTCAGGCCGGTTCATCAGTGCATGTCAAGTGACCTCACCTCCAAAAATGTTTAAGGTGGCATAAGTAAGAAATGGGTCAATCTATCGGATTGCAACTTATACCACCACATAATGGTCCCACTGAGTCCTACAACATATATTCCGGGAATTTTTCATATCAATGACCTAAGGTCAGGTACGGATCATGACCTCTCCATTGGAAAAACACGGAGGAAAACAGGAAATGAGCTGTATTTGTGTAGATAGAGCTGAAAATACCTTCGTATTCTCCAAATCGTAGTATCCTGGGCCTATTTCTAGGTCCATGCTGCAGTTTTTGACCTGTGATCTCTGAGAGGTCATCTGGGGCTACTTAAGCAGTTTTCAGACTTGGGTCAATAACTTTGCAGGAAATGATTATAAAGCCTTTATATGGATACCATTACGTTTAGATTGCTATTGCGAGTCCATTGATATGCATATTGACTGCACTATGTCGGAAAGTGACCTTGACCTGACTTGACGTGAGGCCATTTTTGTGTTTTGACCTAGCATAGTCATGTTATATTATACATCATTCGAATCGCCGTGACGAGAGGAAGTGGATGGTGCCTAAAAAATTATTATAAGCGAACTCTGTCAGACGGTAGAGCCCAAAGATATTACCCTAACATGCAACATTCTTTGACCTGTTATGATCTCAATATTGGCCTGAGCCAAAAATTGACTGATGCAGTTTCTTCATGAATTTGTATGAGCTATCCACCAGCGTTCGTGTTTTTTTCGCTATCCATGCATAGCACTGCCGTGATCTGCGGTGTTTTGAAACTCCGGGCTGGGCGCCCCCATCGCCTCCCCGTACACTGCATGCGTCAGATGAGGACTAAGTGCAGAGCTCGTGAAGACTCGGCTATACGGTATTGATGTACATACTGTACTGTTCTGAGTGTACTGTGTCAGGGGCGGACCCAAGGGGCAATCCGGCCACCCCCAATCATGTGTAAAAGTCAAATTTTACCTAGTTTTAGCCAATTTTTGACGATTTTCGTCATAAACACCACTTTGTTTCCGATTTTACCCTGGTTTGCCCCTTCAAATGTTTCGCCTAGATCCACCTCTGTACTGTTTTTATGTATTCAGTTGGTTATCTCCAAATCCCTGCGATTTATCTTGCTAGACTGAGCTCCAGAAAATATCTGCCTGTGATTCTGAATATTTTTTAAACGGATTCTGGATTCTCAATGATCTTTGGAAAAAGAAAAACTGTTTGAATTATATACACGTCATTGTCATGCTTCTGCGTAAACAAAAAAGTCTTAAAGACCGCACGTGACGTACAGAAAACCTGCGCTTCTGCTTCGACGATCCTCGAAGCCGGCATCGACCGGTCGCATCGTCGTCAGCGACGGGCTCTCAGGATGGGACGGAAAGGCCGCGGCGCGCGCTGGAAAGGGGACACCGCCAGGGGAACGAGGACGGAGAGGGTACCGTTCAATACCTCGGCCCGATGAAACGCACAGCCGGGGCAGGGGGATGGCGCTGGCGGGCTGGAAAGTGGAACAAGGCTCCAGAGGTGGAAAGATCTGTCTGAGAGTAAAAACTCATACCAGTTGTGCGCAAAACACTAAGAGTGTCATTGGCAAAAAGTAGCTTCCAATAAAGTATGGAGTGAAATATAAGAGGGAGTATCGTTTCATTGAGTTAAAGAAAAACTTAAACATGAAATTAAAGTAAGTCTGAAATCTTGTTTCATTGAATGTGCATTCGCTCATGTTTTATTGTGCTTAGAACTTGATAAGAATATCCAAAGTGTACCGATAAGTTAACTTTATAATTCGAACAGTTCGTTATCACATCCTTGCAACCTTGTACATCAAACTAAGCAAAACTAGGTTGGCTCTCCAAGTAGTCTGTCCGGAGTTATTTTTCCTGAGAGCATCACCACATGTTCGCATATTATTGCTCGATAGTGGATGCAGATTAGCTCTGGGGGTATTTACCTGAAAGAGGGTGGAACTAATGCAGATGATGGTTGGAAAACAAGTACTTACTGTAGGGGATTAGCCAGAGCCTCTCGCTAACGTTAGCGCGGTGCTTAGGTGAGTTGTGTACACCATACGCAAGCGCCATGTAGAAGTGATAGTGAGGCGAGGACCGGACTGGATCCCTCCTTGTTTGGCCACCCTGCCCTGACAGACCTTTTCCGTTAGGTATAGGGGTAGCTCGACACTGACCTGGGTAGCCTCGCAATGTCTGCCTGATGGTTTCTGGCTAGCAGGCTACTGAGGCTGCTGTGAGATTAACGTGTTTCTACTCCTCATGATGTATTGAGCCACGCGAGGAGCGAAGAGCTTGGTGACAGGTTATTGACGGTTTGCTCCGTCTTTCCCCAAAAGTAGGGAGAGAAAGACGCTCCCGAATGTTCGCTTCATTGATTCCTGCTGCTATGCCTTACGCATCATTAACGCAGGGACGAAGCATCATCATCCTTAAGCAGAGTAAAATGTCGGGAGCTTACGATAGGGTTTAGAGGACGCAGTGTGGAGTGAAGGTCTTCTGCTGCTCTTTCACTCGGCTATGTTGTGCTGCCACTTTCGACATAGCCGGGAGAAGGACCATATTTGACTCTCGCTTGCTAAAATGGCGACCACTTAGTAAGATATGGTAAAAGAAAAACAGTAAAAGACTCGTCAACCATACAATCAAAGTCACCGTAGTGATTTTTGTCAGGTCATTTTTGAGGCCACTAAGGTTATCAAAGGTCGAATTGAGTTAATAGAGATACGTTGGAAATAACCTATCTTACATCAGGCCGTCGATTGTCATATAGGCGGCAATCTTGTTCAGGCTCGATTTGAACACCATTTCAGTCTCCCCATGGAGGAATACATTCTCAAAGTTTCTTCTGTCACTTTAAACCTTAAAAGAAAACACGTGGTGGGCTAAAGCATTAGAACAATTGAAACGGAAAAATGCCTTGGAAATACAAACAAAAACAAAGACAATGATCATGATGGGTAAAAAACATGCCTGCAACAGATTTTTAACACGCGCCCCGCTGGGGGGCGAAATTCACCCCTCCTGGTTTTTCCCAGATAGCTCAAAAACGAAGAGACGCAGAACAACGAAACTTACAATACCTTATTCCGGAACAATTTTACACATCTGACCAAATTTTTTAGTTAAGGTCATGTTAGGTCAAGGAGCTATTCAGGGTCAAGTGACCCGACCTCAAAACCTAAAATTACGAGTTTGAAGCAGTGCCCAGGAAACATTAGCAAAGCGATCAGTTTGAAACTTCCACAATATGATAAAGCAATTAGGGTCTACAAATCTGCTATCTCGGAATTTTGATTTTGGTGATCTAAGGTGGGGTCAATTTTTTGGCCACCCAATTATAAGTCTACGGTGAAAAATAGAATAGACTCGTTTTCAGGAAATACTGGATAGATAAGGCTGAAAATCTTCAAACTGTCCATTCTTACCACGATCTTGACCATAAAGTTGAGTTTTTCAGCATCTGACCTCTCAAAGGTCATATCAGGTCACGGGAGCAGAGAGTGATTGCTTTGCCAATAACTTCTCACTGGATTGAGATAAAGCTCCCATTTTGCTTGCATTGTGTTCATATTATCACGGAGAGTCGATTTATATAAAACATGACCATACCAGGTCACTCTATGACCCTGACCTAGGTCGAGGTAGGTCATTTTAACTAGTTGACCTAGCTAGGTCATATTATGCATCATTCGATTCGCCGCGATAAGAGGAATCTAATGATGCATAAAGATTTGCTCTAGCTCCCCTGAGGGCAGATCTAGAGAGGGAAACGTACACTGCTCTATTTTAAGCCTATGGAGTATTCTTTGACCTATGCTGACCTTAATATTGACCTGACATAAAAATTATTCTCATAAATTCTCTTCGTCTTGTCAAGAGCTTTCGAACGCTGCCCGTAATTTTCCTTTAGCTTTCGTGGGGAACGAGATACGGAGGGGGGCGAAAAAAGCCCCCCCAGCGGGGCGCGTCATGCAAGGGACCCCAGCGGGGCGCGTGTTAAGAGTGGACTAAAAACATCCTAAATCTGCAATTATGTTTCAAAGAGCTATCAGAATAAAAGAGAACTTAAAGTGCTAAAGTAAGACGCAATGTGTAGGCGGGTATCGAAATTCAATTTAAATGGAAAATAAAAATAATAATAGAATAAACATGGTAACATAATAATAGGGGCAGGGTCCAGTTTCCCGGTGCCAGCTCGAGGTGGTCACATTCTACCCACAATTCGGCTGTTCTGGCCGAGTTTCTTTAATAAATTGTTTCCCACCATTTTACCCGCGGTGCCCAAATGTCCTAATGCTTGGTAAGGAAAGACTAGTGCCTAAAGTAGGAAATTTCCAAAGATCATGATGTTATATGTGCTGAAGTGATGTTACGTTTGCTCTTATCCTCCTTGCCCTCCCCCTCCCTCCCCTCCCTTTGACATTGATTGCCAGCGAAATACAATGTTTTTGAAGACGGAAGTCATCTCCGCTATTTTCGTTAACCTTCATTTTTAGCCTTCGAGAATGTGGAGTGAGCCTGCTGTGTGCTAACGATACATCACGAAACTCTCGCGTGGTTGAATAACCTGCCCATCTGTGCAGGAAGCCTTCAGATAGAAGTTGGTCACTGGACCTTCGCTCGACCCTCAGAATGGTTCGATATCTAGTTTCGTCAACAGATGTCACTGTTGTCGAAAACACTTTCGACAGTAAGCCACTTCCGAAGCGCGGAATAGCGTTTCTCTGGTGATTGACTTCCAAACATACAAAACAGCTAAAAAGTGTGGCGTGAACCAAGCCAAATTTCATTGCACTTCTATTGCCGAACCTGTGCTCTGGCTGGCATAAATATCCCAGGAGAGTTGGGCCTCAGCAGGCGTCGCCGGTGACGGTGCGTCGGCCCCGACCGCATCGACGGCCGAGCAGTGCCACGCCTGCGTCCCCGAGCTCCCAAACAGCTTCGCCAAAACAAAACCATAAAATCATCTGCGGCGTCGCGGCGGCGTCGTGGCGAGGTCGAGGCACGTGCCGTCGGCGAGATCAGCACTTCTGGGGACGAGCACAACACGGACGCTGTTATAGAAAGTGTGCCACGTTGCGCGATACCTACTTGCAATAGAATCGGCCAATCCCATACTTGGCTTTTGTTTTATGCTGCTTAATGCAAACACTTTTAGATCAAATTATAGCCTTGTAAAAGCTCAGATACTTAAATAGCAACTCCTCGTTTTGCATTCGATTCAAAAGGGCAGGCAGCGAGTATCCTGATATAGTTAACATCATACCAATTCATACGCCATCTGATCCTGTACCCCCCCTCCTGAGCGTAATTACCGAACGTCCGCCCCGATTTAAGCCTAATATTTGTTTCATCCAGATCGACTTTGTCGAGCACTAATCCTGTGCGTCGGCTGTATGGGGCAGAAAGGAGGCTCTAAATCAGCAGCGACGGCAGTGCGCCGACCGCTCCCGGCAACTCTAACTCGGGCTACTCGTCATAAGAACGACACTGTCGACGTTCCATTAGAAGCGGCCAGTCGGCAGCGAGCCAGGCCATTAGAGCCAGCCGACCGGACGCGAGCTTGGACGCCCGTGATTGGTGGCTCGCAACTGGCAGAATTTGTGCGGCAAACACCGCACACCGGCGACCGGCAGAAGTAGTTAGACAATGCTTTATTCAACAAGTTTGGGGTATAAAGAATGGAAATATGGCCTCTTGGTTGAAATTGGGGAGGTTTTTTAGTGGTGAGTGGGACAGTACAACCAAATCATTTATCTAGATTATATTTAACAGCTGATATATTTCAGGCGGGCTTAGAAACTTTGTATTTCCTTAAATTGCAGCTGTATATTCGATCTACCTAAGTACAATATTAAAAAGATGTCGTTCGTGATTGACTTCTAACCCGACACAATCACTGTGAGCGTCGTATGGCGTCTAGCCCGATATTCTTTCCTCTCCTTCGAAAGGAGAAGTGATGTCACCTAGCCGGTGAGCTGGGACGAGCTTCAAAAAACAGCCCGTCTCTGGAAACAGGCGCCGGTGTCGACGTCCCAGGGTGACGTCACCAGCTCGGGGTCGGCCCGCGCCGAAGGTCACGCCCGCATTGTTGGCTTCAGAGCCGCGGCGTGAGAACGCTGGCCGCTTGGGTCATAAAATATTAAGTGTGTTCTTCTTTTTCAAAACAAGCCCACAACTGGTTGCACTAGGATGGCTGTAGAAAGAGAGCGTAGCGATAGATGCTTTTGTCGGATGCTTGTGTTTGTGAGGAGTAAAGAAAAGGGAGTGTTCCACCAGTAAGTTGCCTTGTTCACCACAGGACTTCTATCCAAGGTACTAACCTTGGTATCACATTCTATGAAGACTATGCATCAACTTCACGGCACTAGCCCGTACCTGACTTTGTATAGGAGTTTGGTTGCATGTCTAGCTACTAGCACCGATTCACGCCGCAATAATGCATCATGACATGCACTTAGGATGCTAATTTTATGAGCCACCGTCTCCTAAGTTGCTATAGTATAGCGTCGACCGCTACTACGTTCTGAAACTTCGGAAGGTATGTGAAGTGAAGTTTGAATCACTGAAGTTGACGACGACTAATTCGCCACTCTGGTGATACTATACGGTTTAACTGAAACTTCTTCATCTTAATTGCTTCCTTTACTGGTTGGAGGCAGGGACAGAGAGGCCAGGGTCAATTAATTCCTCCATAATTTTTTATTCTTAACCCACGCCCCACCGGGGTCCGGCGCCACCTTCGCCCCACCGGGGGGCATCGATACCCCCTTCTAACTCCAAAAATATGGGAGTTGGCGCAAATCTGTGAAGTGCATTACAAAGCTCGCGTGAATTCAGTAAAAATTACCCGTATGTTTAAGCGCTCAGGTCAATGGTTTGACCTCCAGAGTCAAGTTAGGTCAAGGTCGGCTATTTTCACTCAAATATGCAATGCTTAAGCAAACTGGGCATAACTCTTATGCCATTAGAGCTATTGAGATCTAGTAAAGTACATTTGATTGAAAAATACCAGACCTTTTTCCGCTATGTGAAACGTAATGACCTCCCGCCAGTGGTTTGACCTCTATAGGTCACCTTGTGACCTAATGTGACCTGAGGTCACGAAAGGTCAGAAAGTAACTTTGCCGTATACCAAACGAAAGCCAGTGACAAGACATACATGATGGTGTTTGATTCAGCGCTCTAGCTTAATTAGGTCAACATTTATTGTAAAAAATACTGCTTTTGCCCCTGATGACCTTGTATGACCTCCGAAACGTCAAAGGGAAAATATGGCCCCTGTGATCCGTGAAAGGGTGTCCAAAAACGTTTTTCTTAGCAAGCCGAGCATTTGCAATCGTTTTTTGTGACTTTTAGATAATAAGGACAGCTTTTCCCCATGCTTTTTCAATAGGAGAGGTCACCTCCGACCTGACCTCAGGTCACAACATCGAAAAGTCCCGGATATACACCTTGTAGTACCCTGGAGGGGTCATAAAGTGTAGGAAGTTTCAAATCGATCGACTTAGAAATGTAGCTCTTATAGAGCTCAAAAGTTGAAGTGAGGTGACCTTGGTTGACCTCGCCTGGTGACCTGACCTTGGGTGACCCGGGGTAAAAAAGAATTAGGGATGGTGGGAAAATAATGGGGTGAGAGGACGAGCCCTCAACCGCGGTGCTGCGCCTCGTCGTTTTTTCTGCTATCCTGGAAAAACCTTAGGGGAGCCATCGATGGCCCCCGTGGGGCAAGGGTTAAAGGGAATGTGGCACCTTGGTCGATTCCAGGAATTTATTGTAATTAAGGATATTTTTAGCCGAAAACCTTGAAAACGTCCATGATTTCTCTCTGAAAAATGTACAATAATCTCGGCCGCTTGGGTACATCTTGGGTACATTTCAGGTAGATTTTACTTTTTATCTACGGAAATTTTGAGTTTTAAGATACATGATATATTAAGTACCGAGTTTCCGGCATGCTTTACAACTTGACTATCTCAGTTAAAATCACGTTATGAAGGTATCGCATTCCCTTTAGATTGAATATGTCACCTGTGGGGGTTTGAACTGAGATACCAGGCACGTAAATCAGACCGAAAACCCTGGTGGCATATTTCAATTTTCTTAAAACTCGCAGTTTGCAGAGTAACAGCGTTTCGTGAGCTTTTTTGCTGAATGCACCTCTTTAACGCCTCCCCTTCTTCCCCCTTATAAGTGTAACAGTCGTCACAAGCTGTTGGGTGATAAATGGAGCCGGCGCGGCACACGTGGGGGCGGAATGAACGTGGGGGCGGAATGAATGGGGCGGAATGAACGTGGGGGCGGAATGAACGTGGGGGCGGAATGAACGAGGGGCGGAATCCGCTCCTGCACATCCTGCTTCTCCCTAATTATTCTAGGGCTGATGAAATGCTAGATCGAGTGTTTGGGGTATTTTTTATCACCTGGCTATATCAGCTGAAATGGCATTATGAAATGATACAATCCCTTCAACAATTCTGCCTATCAGAGCGTTGCATGACAATGATTGATCTTCAATTAGCATCCAGCCTTCTCATCAATGTTCTTGATGTTTTAAGCCCATGGTTTTCTAACATTTCTGTCCACCGTTGGGACGTGGCTTGGGACCTATAAATACTGCACTAATTGATATAGTGCAAATCACAAACCCATACATCGATTGATGCCGCATATGCATTTTTAAGCACGCGCGTTCAGATTGAATTTGTACCCCGTAATTGCGCTGCCCGTCTCTAATTGCCCTGGGTTTTCAGACCTGAAAGCAAGGGGATGAGACCAGAACAAAAACCAATGCTGGTGAATAAAGCACTAGAATGTGTGTGAAAAGCATTTTATGAGGCTCAGCTGTTGATGACCCTCGGTTCAATCTAAAATTATGTCCAGCGAGCAAGGGTATCACCACACATTTTCTAGCTAGGAGGAGGGAGGGCAGATACAGCGATGGAAATTCATGTCCATCTGCCTCTATGCTTGGTCGACTAGATAGGGAAGTGTAACACTTGTATTGTATTAAATACCGATGCAGTCTCATGAAAATTGCAAAAGCAAACATGATTGTCCTAGAATTAGACGCTTTCAAAGATAGTCCCGGCCAAAAACTGTGCGGGGGCCTCCCCCACTTCTCGTGCGTGGAGGTCCGGCCCCCTGTTGGCGACGCCCTTGCAAGTTAGGTGTTGATCGCGATATATATATATATATATATATATATATATATATATATATATATATATATATATATATATATATATATATATATTTGGATTCTAAGGGGAATGTGGCACCCTGGCCGAGTCCTGGAATATAGTGTAATTAGGGATACTTTTAGCCGAAAATCATCGAACCGTCCATGATTTATCTTGAAAATGTACAATAAGCTCAATATTTTGATTTTTAAAATTATCCTCTAGAGAAAGAAAGAAATATCTGTCTGTGGATGATGTCATGATCTGGCAGCCACTACCATGTTCAAAAAGCTTCAGGGGCTTCGGTTGGCTCATACTCACCGTGACGTCAGCATATGTCGTCACACCAACAGCCATGACAACTGTGGCCTGCTGCTAAGGGTACATGAGAGGTACATTTCAGGTAGATTGTAGTTTTTTTCTGCGGAAATATCGAGTTCCAAGAAAAATGATATATTGAGTACCGGGTTTTCCGACTTGCTTTATAACTTGGCTATCTCAGTTAAAATCACGTTATGAAGGTGGCACATTCCCCTTAAGGGTCCTGTTCTTTGCTGTGAGATTAAGTTGGTTATCCAGATTTTCATATAGGGTATGAAGGAAACGTGGCAATGCAAATATCAGCGATATATTTTAGTGCCTCGACATAGTGTTTTAATTGTGTCGACCAGTGTCTTCTTCCCCATGTTGTTTGTGGTGTCCTCCACTCCGTTTTGACTGGGCACACACAATGCCATCGACAAACATGTGCCTAAATGCATTTGCTTCATAAACGAAAACAATAGAGCCTTGCATGTATCTTGCAGGCGCTTGTTGGCATTATACCTGCTTGCAGATACCAGAAAAGGCCAGCAACGTAAATTTTTTGTTGTAACAGTCGAAATTTGTGGACGATTAACTCTGGGTATGTATTCGTTATTGTTCGAGTGGAGTAGACATTAAGCTAAAATACGACCCATAGGGCACTGATTGTTGTGGAGTCTGAATCTCTGAGTGCACGTGGCGTTGTCTATGGAGACAGATAATGCATTCTTGTTTACTTCTAACTTAATTGTCAGATCCCAGGTAAGCTATACGGGTAAGCTAATGTGATCCTAGACGCCATTAGTGACGTTAACACGCGCACTGGAGGGGGCCTCGGAGGCCCCCACCTGTTTTTCCGAGGTGGCCGGAGAACCGCATGTAGCCGAAAACGAAACGTGACCACATTTAACAGAATTTAATAGCGCGTCGATTGGTGAAGACTTTTGAAAATCGGCCGAAAATTTTTTGACTTATAGGCTTTCAAAGTCAGACCTGCATTTTGAGATCGCCGTAAACGCGCGGTCGGACCAGTTAGCGCATTGAAGACCGAGTGGTGACGTCTAACTTCATATAAGCGGGACTATATGTAGGTCACTTCACATGAAAGTCAAGGTCAAGGTAAGGTCACGGTCAGGTCATATCTGCACTTTCAGGTCACTGACCACTGTGCGTCCGGCCAATGACGTTTCCCGTCTGACATATATTATGATATGACGTCATCGGTAGGGTCCCAATACAAGGTCAGGTCAAGGTCAGGTCAAGGTCATTGGGAAGGTCAATCCTCTTTCCCGCCAAACAGTGGCTACAGTGTTAGTCAAGTGTAAGTATAAGTAGTATACCATATGTTGCCTTAAAGGTCAATGACCTTGAATGACCTTGACCCAAAAGTTTTGGGGAAGCCTTTTGGACCTTTTTCTATGAACCTTGTCCGCCTTTAGCTTATTCCCGCCATTTTCCTGCATAATCACAGCATTTACCAATCGAGCCAGCACGGCCAATATTTGACCTTTACGACCTCGTTTGACCTTGAAGATATTGACCTAGGTCAATGAAATCGGTCATCATGTAGATCACCATAGCCCCCACCCACCTCCAGTGGCGTTTTTAACCCTCTTAGTTTCCGGTCTTAGGGGCCTACCGGCCCCTCCGTCGTTGTGCCAGCCCTTGGGTGTTAATAAGATACATATGCCCCAACTCCGTCCCCCAGCCCACCTGCCCTTTCTGTCTGGTCTGAATCGGCCTTAATGGCCTGCAAAATGTTGATTTGAGAAAGGTTTGAAAATTGCCACCAAAGTCGACGTATTTAGAAGTGAGGGATCCAGGACTTCATTGGGGAGGGGGGACTAAGGGGCTTGAGCCTCCCCCGTCGTCTCCTCGGATCAGCCGCCGCCTATGTATTAACTATAGGCACTCGGACATTTTTGAGGGGGGGAAGCTTGAACCCCTAGCCCCCTTGTATCCGCCGCTAGTATTGAGGTAAGTGGCTAGACTTTTATGTAATACCACCCCATGGCCTCAGACCGCACATCGTAGGATTGGTCACGCTGGACAACAAAAATGGGACCACTCAGATGAGGCGTGCGCAAGTATCTGGATGGCCTTACATAAGGTGAGGAACTCCGTTCCCAGAGTGAAGCCGCAGAGTGATGTGGCAGTCATGTGGCTGCAATGACTAAGGCAACGGAGGCTGTAGGGCTAACCTTAGATGCATGTGTTTTCAATTACTTGGAATTGAATTATCCTTAGAGGATAAATTAACTGAATTGAAAATAGTTGTACCTTAAATTATGATAAAATCAAATTTGGGCCCCTCTAGGGTATACTGTACCTGTCAAAGACGTTTGAAGTTGATCACTTTTAACATGGCGCCAACCTTACCGGCAAAGGAAAATTTCATCGCCAGCGTGACGTCATATTAAAGGCGACTCTAGATTAGGGTTTGGGGCTGCGTCAGTTCATGGCTCCGATATTCAATTTGTAATCCTTGTTTGGATTTGGGCCTAGATACTTATATTTGCAGCACACTGGATTTGCTCGTGAAAAATATGTTTTGGCTACAGGCTCTGCAGAATCCCAGCCTGCGGTCCCAATTACTGATATTGTATTTCTGAGACTTTTGCTCGTGGAACGATCCATGCTGTGTTTTGCAGACCTGTATTTTCGGTTACCAGAAGACGTCGTAGGCTAGGCCAAATATGAACAGGTGCTGAGTTTTACGGATAAATGCGATGCTATTTTTAATTTGAACAGCCTATTAATAAAATTAGATCATATAAGTATGTGCAGTCTTGTTTTCACATTAGCAGTGCCAGTTGTTGACAGTCATAAACTCCCTCCAGCTTGGCTACTAACCCTAACGCACACAATCATTATCTGGGTAATTGAGTGTGATGCTTTACCATACTGAAGAGCTTATTCGCAACCTTATAGATGCCTGTCTCAGGTTTGAAGGAAAATTCGTAGACCAGGAATAATATCATTATTTTGCCGTTTCCTCGATAATTTTCCCAAGTATATCGACAAGATCGAACATTTCCTGTCCTCTGCTCAGGTGTCCCCACTTTGCCTTTACTTTCGTTTTGGATGCAGTCACTGCTGCTGCATTGAGCTACATTTCTGTCCCAAAACATTTTACTAGTGCGCTGTGGGTTGGAACCATCTTTAGCGGCATCCGGCGTCCTCAGACTGCATCCGGGTGATAAATTACATTGTCGTGATGTTCTTTTGACAGGAGATTGCAGATGGTTCAGGACTCCGGCGCCGGTCTCTGCATGTCATTGCTGCGGTTGGCCCTGTGGAACGATGACGGTGTGTTTGTTGATGATTCGAGACGCCACTTTCTGTAGCATATTTCTCTTGGTTGAAACTGCATATTGGTCATGCCCATACTTGAAAAAGGAACCTTTGTGTGGTGGTAATAGGTAAGAAGAAGTTTAGTCTTTAGGCCTTGTCTCCAACGCGATTAATGCTTTTATTTTGCAGTTTTACTCTTAAGCTCATCAAAACTTTGAGGGAATCCTTTTCGCATTTGGAACGCTGACCATTATTCCATTAGTAGAGCCTGGCGCGCTACCAGCGCTGAAGCTCACAAACTGATGAAGATTAACACTAGTTTTGGCCTCCGAGTAAACAGCATCTCCGTCGCCAGATTGGTTTTGGGCCTTCAAAGGTGAAAACATGCCCAATTTGTTGCAGACAGACTAGCTAAAATCAGTAAGTCTTGGCACAGAATCGAGATCATTCTATCCGGCAGTGTTTGACTTGGACCATTTCGATCGGCGTTGGCGCCTGATATAGAGACCGTGATTCGTATTTTCTCAGATTGTGTTGGGTTCTCTGAAACTGGCGCTGCACTCGTCCCCGATCGCAGTGTGCTCTCCGGCAATTCCGGACCACAATCAATCTGAGCTGGCCCGGGATCGGACCACCGTCTGCTGCGAGCGGCAATCTGCCTCCCAGAGCGCCGAAACAAAGCCCACGGGCCAGCATGCCCGGCTCGCCTAATCGTGCTGTTGACGTCCCTCCTTCTCTGCCGGCTTCGCTTGGTAATGATTGGCTCCCAATAGCCTGTGTTTCCCGCCGTATCAACACTCTGCGACTATTCCAAGGAGTGGGAACAGTCCGTGAGTTGGAAAACTTGGGAACTATTTTGAAACTACGTTGTTATAGTTTGAAATATTGTAGCGTATGATGTTGTATGTAGGGGAAAGTTGGGGAATTCGGACCACTTAATTTCGAAACACTCTAAAAATATGTTTTCTTCATTTATACTCAATTAGATTATGTCTTGTCCACAGCCTGACATTTAGGCACAGCTCTGTGTAGTCAGATTTTGTGAAACTGAACTCATTGTTTATGGAAGTGGCAAAAGATGAGACAATGTCAAAATTTGATCCTCAAAAATCACGGGGTAAATCGGACCACCCCTGGTCCAGATTACCCCACCGCTGTTGGGGATCACCCCGCCTAACATTTCCAGCCAAAGCGTATAAATACGCACATGTTTGGGGGTTAAAATGAAACAAGGCTTGTTGAATCAAACACTGTATTGCTTGTATTAATCACGAGAACAAATCACAGGGTTTTAGTGCAGTACGACACTACCGTATGGTCTAGCTATTTCACACAGCCCACACGTCACAGGATTATTTGTACAAGAAAGTACTTCGGTAAACATGTATGTTCCTATTCACGTTGAACAGCATCTTCCTATCCATGCCCATCAGGTCTCATCGCAATTGAAAATCCTGTGCGGCGGAAATTTTTCATTGTCTAGTTATTTCTCTAACACGTTAAAAAACTTCCCCACCGTGACTCTGTTGAACGTCCTCGCCTTAGCTGCAGATATCGCTTCCGGTACTCTGAGTGCAATGTTTGGATTTCGCCCAAAAAAACCCTCCAGCCAGCCCTTACATGCGTGACCAGTTTTCCTGTTGAAGTTGTGCGTTATATAATTTCCTTCTGCCAACTGAAATTCCAAGAGGACATCCCTACGTGTAAATCCAAAGAAGCACGCTTCTATTTTAACCATCGCCCCGGTGGGGAGGGAGGCTGTTTTAACACCCCTTGGGTTTTTCCGGCGGCACGAAAAACAGCGGAGCGAAGTGCCGCCGTACTCGGCACACCTTATCCTTGATCCATTCCGCAACTTGCCTAAACATTTTAAGCTTAAGTCATCTCAGGCCAGGTCATCGGTGCAATTCAAGTGACCTGCCGGATAGACTTTTCTGGATGGTATCTGGAAATTGGAAGTTCCCTTCACATGCCTCCTGCTTGTAGACTTTGACACATTTTGTGACTTCGCTGCCTTTTGATATCCAATTTTACTTGACTTTACCATATTTATGGCAGCTGCCATATTTTCCTCGGTCCACTGCGGACCTTCCGAATTCTTCCTGTACTTCCGTCCCATCGCTGAAAACCAGACAACCAATATCGCTTTCAGTTTTCTCATCAATAAATACTAGCACTTATTTCCTATTTGCCACAATTTGGACATTGGGGTAACCGGACTACCTGTGGTCCAGTTTACCCCATATCGGGTTTTTGGAAACAGCTTGTCGCCGTGGGGAATACATTCAGGTTATCACAAAAATAGCTATAAATTCTGAGAGGCTATACTTAATTGCCTCTAAAGCACCTGAATGATATTTGCAAACATAATAAAATGTGATCAAGAAGACGTCATTTCATGACCTCTTATTTAAGATCAAAAATAGAAAAAACAAAAATTCTTACCTGGAGGTTTTCTCCTCGCGTCGCAGTTCAACTGAACTAAAAATGGAAGTTACCCATCCGACGACAAATGTAGATTACGTCTATCTCACCTGGTGATAACGTTAGAAAATGCAGTAACAAGGAAGTGTCTAATTACCCCGGTGGTCCAGATTCCCCCACTTTCCCCTACATGTGGAACAGTAGCTGCAAAAAGGAAATGACACTATTATGACCGGTTTTAAACTGATGTACGCATTTTGTCGATGATCCGATAAAAAAACCATTGTTGCATGTTTGTTCATGCCAATACTCGATATCTGTATATAAGCAATGATGTGTTCAGAGTGAAAGCCAGCCCCACCACTCCAGCCCCACTCCACGTCCAGCCAGAACAGTGCACCACAGCAAGGGAACAGCCTGAGGAAAGGGGCAGATAAAGTGCACACAATACTAATCTATCAGGAAACACTTGCGTTTCGCCAAGCGGAGAGTTTTTGCTAAACACAAAAATGAAACACATTATTTTATGTACGGTTTCGATCATGGCGATTCAGTTATAATCCTATAAATGTGTCACATCCTCTTTCACACTATCATTACACACGGTATTGTAAATAATTTTAGAACAGCGGAAAACATGGTCTTCTGGTTCCTACTCCACTTCCCTACCTACGTTTGCACAACCGGTGCAGCCTTTCATTCCATGTCCTCGTGTATGTGTGTGTGTGCGTCATTTGTCTGAGCTTGAGCGCCGGAAGCACCGTGCAGGCGTCCGTCAGTCCTCCTCCGTCTCTGGCGTGTTGACGCCTGGGTCCGTCAGTCACTCGCCGTCCTCTGGCGTGTTGACGTCGCCCTACAGGCGTCCGTCAGTCCTCCGCCGTCCTCTGGCGTGTTGACGTCGCCGTGCAGGCGTCCGTCAGTCACTCGCCGTCCTCTGGCGTGTTGACGTCGCCGTGCAGGCGTCCGTCAGTCACTCCGCGTCACTCGTCCTCTGGCGTGTTGACGTCGCCGTGCAGGCGCCCGTCAGTCACTCCGACCTCTCGTCCTCTGGCGTGTTGACGTCGCCGTGCAGGCGTCCGTCAGTCCTCCGCACTCGTCCTCTGGCGTGTTGACGTCGCCGTGCAGGCGTCCGTCAGTCACTCCGCCGTCCTCTGGCGTGTTGACGTCTGCACGTGCAGGCGTCCATCAGTCCTCCGCAGTCATCTCGTCCTCTGGCGTGTTGACGTCGCCTGTGCAGGCGTCCGTCAGTCATCCGCCGTCCTCTGGCGTGTTGACGTCGCCCTGCAGGCGTCCGTCAGTCATCCGCCGTCCTCTGGCGTGTTGACGTCGCCGTGCAGGCGTCCGTCAGTCCTCCGCCGTCCTCTGGCGTGTTGACGTCGCCGTGCAGGCGTCCGTCAGTCACTCCGCCGTCCTCTGGCGTGTTGACGTCGCCGTGCAGGCGTCCGTCAGTCACTCGCCGTCCTCTGGCGTGTTAACGTCGCCGTGCAGGCGTCCGCCAGTCACTCCGCCGTCCTCTGGCGTGTTGACGTCGCCGTGCAGGCGTCCGCCAGTCCTCCGCCGTCCTCTGGCGTGTTGACGTCGCCGTGCAGGCGTCCGTCAGTCACTCGCCGTCCTCTGGCGTGTTGACGTCGCCGTGCAGGCGTCTGTCAGTCCTCCGCCGTCCTCTGGCGTGTTGACGTCGCCGTGCAGGCGTCCGTCAGTCCTCGGCAGCTACCTCATCCTCTGGCGTGTTGACGTCGCTGGACAGGGCTAATGAGGTCCAGGCAGTGTGTGATTGAGGTGTCGGCAGGGGGTGCCGGGCCCCCCATCAGGGCGTAGCTCAGGTAGCCGTGCAGCAGAAGCGCAGTAACAGCTGGTTAGCTATGCCGCTACCCAAGATGGTCCGACGAGAAGGCGTCCCGTCGAGCCCCGCCGAGAAGATAGCCATATTTGTGGTCTAGTCTGTCGGCGAGCAGTGAAATTGAGTTGCTAAACATGACAACCATATATGTGATGCTCAGGAGACCGTTTAATGTATCAGGTTTGCCGAGATAGTTGGTGGCGCTTGGTTTGTATCGTTATTATTACTCCTATCTACTTCGTGCTGGTTATCTCAGCTTCATTTGCCCTCTTGGGTGCATTCATTTGAGAATGCCACGTCGTCTGAACATTCGCGGCACATTTCAGCTGGACTTGTTTAAAATGACACCTAATTCCTCCGCTTTGTATTCGGTTTAAACTACATGTCCGCATCGCTGAGACATTTCCAAGTCATAACTCCAAATTGTCGTAAAACCGGCCGCGGTGGGATATCGGCTGAAGGTGACCGTCGTCCGACAGCAGGGACCGCTGGAAGCCTCCGGCTGCGTCGTCGGCGACACGAAGCTGACCCAAACGCCGGTAACCTACACCCCGCAGCTCACAAAAAATAGCGGCAAATCTGTCAGCTGGGTGACAAAAAGCGTGCACCACAAAAAGCGAAATGGGATCATGCGGGTGCCGGCGCGACGCATCCTTTATTTATTGTATTTTTTCCGGGGAAGGTCCGATGAAAAAGGCAGCCGGTGAGCCCATAGATTACAGGGAGGATAATTGGCAGTCCAGGGTGACCGGTGGCCGGCGGGGCTCCAGCTGAGTCGGCCTTCAGCCTCATCCACAAGCCCTCCCCTCCTGAACATCAGCTTCCCACGTGACTGCGCTCCCGGAATGGAATCATCGTTAGTTGACTTCTATACTGCCTTTCAACGTGCGTTCAATCTGTTAAGTTTTTTTATATTATCAACATTTATTTAAACTCCGCAGTTTGTGATCCCTGAAGCATTGCTGATGGCATACTATAATGAACATCAATCTATTTATTTTGGTAGTCCATACATTTCGTTAATGACAAATCTGGCCCCGATTAAAGTTACTCACAGCCTTTTGCAGAAAATGACAAATTACCAAATCCATTTACGGTCTTGTATTAATCTGTCCCTTATACCAACGCTGATTTTAATTTCTGCTTTGCTTGGTGTGGTGTGCTATACAAGTCATATTTGACCAGTCATTCCCTATTCTTCAGTGCCGTTTCTTGCTGGTGATAGATTCTCTGATACAGTTAATTGACAGCTTCTTTGAAGCGATGAACGCTGCCACGCCGTTTTGTGATCAGCTATCAAAATCAGATATTGGATTCTTACAAGCGTTTTTTGAAAGGGTTGTCAATGCGATATATGGGACACTTGTCTTATTATCACTCACTCGTGCGATCGGAGAAGCTGTGTGGAAATAATCGTCTGTATGTTTTGCTTCTGATACGAAGGCTGCGAGATTCATTGGTATCCGTGCAATTTTTTTTTTACTGATGGGGAGAGAGAGCATTTATTATACAGCCACCGTAAAAAGTGTGCTTGGGGAGGGGTCAGGAAGCAAAAAAAGAACAGCTAGTTGAGCCTTGCCATCTAAAGCTAGATTTCGCGGATTGCGGCGGCGTGCGGGCATTATTTACAGTGACACCTGCTAGCAAAATTGTTTCCCGTTTGTTTCACAAATGTTTCTCGCGCGTGCATTTCAGAATCAAACAACCTACCTGCTAGTTGAATCATATATTTTTGATTACGTTATGTTCCACGGAACGCCCCGTCCAGGTCCTCTGCTAACTCTTCAACTTTCCTTTTGGAATTTTATAGATGGTGAATATATGCCACATTGAATGTATACCACATACATAATACACATACATACCACATTATACACATTTATTGATTCGTCCAAGAAGTAGCCATGTTTGCCGCAACATGAAACAGGTAATGCATTCTGTCCTGCAGACACAGAAATGCCATCCGGGAAATACATGAATGGCAAACATCACATAAATGTTGACGCCCTCTCTTTATCAGACAGTGTTTTTACTCTTCTGTCGCAGCGTTGACGTTTCACCTTCTTCTAAAATACATTAACTGCAGCTCCGGTCACGAACTCTTCATGCACATGAACTTGAGAAAGCACTATGGTGTTTTCTGATTGCGTTTGACGATGGGCGTATGATTTACAATCATCATTGAATATTCTGCGCGGCCCGCTGATTATCCTGCAATATTCATGAGAGCGATTCAATTTTCCTCGGCGTTTTTTGGAACGGGTGGGGCGAACACGGACACACCCTGCCATCTATCAGCGGGGACTGCCCCTGTCGTGCGCCGGCCTGCACGGGGTCAGAGGAGACCGGTCAGTGCGCTGCACCCCATCCATTATCCATTCTGGTCTGATCCTCCTCCAGACACTGGTCGGCTGAGATTCCTCCCAGAAAATCGATTGTGCACTGCTAAAAATGGCGTCAAATTGGTGTTATTAAGGTAGCTTTAAGATGCAGAAAGAAGTATATTAGAACCTCTGTGAAAGACGCTGTAATTTTTTAGCGTGCTTTCAGGTCAGGTTTTCCTTGACAAAATGATCCAACCCATCCAAATATTTGGATTCAAACCGTCTTTTCTCTGAAAACGACTCAATCTTATCTGTGCAATGATATCTGTGCAATGAGACAGCGACATTTGCTAGCCCAGATCAAGAGATCCCTGCAGCAATCAGCTGACCGGGGTAGTGGAGGCGTTGGAAATTGTTGTACTGAAGAGGGTGTTTGACAATTTTAAAGGCAGCATCCCGCGGGAATGCTGGATTGGGCTGGCGCCTGCTGATTGCATCAGTACGTGGTGTGCATTTCCCTGTCTGAATTAGGGCTCTCTTTTAATAGGGTCACTCCAAGCGGGCCCACCAAATTACTGGGAGTTTTGGCGTGGAAGCTCGCGGAACTTTTCCACCAAGCCAAATGGGACACTGAAGGTAGTTTCCAGCGGCATGAATCGAACCCACGGGTATCCATGCGATCCCAGCCCGGACGCAGGCAGTAAAGTCGCTAGGCCACGTGGCCCCACGGTGGCCTTTTTGACTATATTGTGTGATTTTCAATGAACTATTTTGAGGCAATGTGGCGGCCTCCTTTATTACCGGACGATTTAACACCTAACCACTGTATCCTGATTTTTATCCGGGTTTGTTGTCGAATATTGTGCTAATTGTAGTAAAATATCTGAAGATAAGCTTCTGACGACCTCACAAACGTTTCATTTTAATCATTTTCCTGCGTCTGATATTAACACAGATTAACGGGGGGGTACCCACCATCCCCCTTCAGGATTTTTGGAGAAGGCATAAAAATGGCGACCTGCAACCCCGCCGTACTTGGTACGGCGTATTTATGGTCGCTTCTACAACTTTCCTCAAATGTTTGGTTCAGGTCATTTCAGGTCAGGTCACCATTGCAGGTTGTAATCACCGCTAAAAAAGTTAAAGATAATATGAGTAAGAACAGGGTTAATCTTCGGATCTGAAATTCAAATCATATAATGCACCTACCGGGTGCTACAAAATATTTTCAGGATATTCGATATCGATGGCCCAAGGTCAGCTATAATCCGTGACCTCTCCATGGGAATAACATGGGATACATGGTTAAACCGAATAACGTCGTAATGAATGACGGTAAAGCTTTTATTTTAATGGCCTTGGGTTTTGCGGTTCTAATGATAAGCATTGTGACCCAATATGGTCTTGAACTAACCCCAGGTCAGGTCAAATCCTAGATTCAACCTAGCAAGATCATAGTATATATCATTCGATTCGGCTTGCTGGGAGGATTCCAACTGTTTACATTTACTGCTCTTTCTATACTAGTTCAGATGTAATGAAAACCCTTGTTTTCTATGGTATCCTTATGGTGACATACAATTGACCTCTAGTGACCTTAACTTTGACCTGAAAAAAATTGTTCCAACGTTTTTTTATATATTTGGAGTGGCTACCCAACGCCGTTTATCCTTTTTTCTCTATCTAGCTATAATTTTTTAGACGGGGGCTGGTACCCGCCCCCGTGAATGCGAAGTTGGCTCAGACCCTGTCAGTGTGCGTGCGAAGGACCATCGCAGATTGCTTGCCATTATTTGGTCTCACCTACACGGATACATATAAAAACATTCAGCAACCATATGACCGGACGGAACAATCCCAAATCATCAGGTTTTGTTCCGTTTAGAGTGCCCACTTCTGTATCATTGGGATGTTGCAAATGCACAAAACTTCCCTCAAGTGTGGTGGAGAAAACCATAAGCCGTGGTTTTAAGCTTTCCAGATGTTGGTAATACAAATTTCTGTCTTTTGGGATTCCTTGAATAGACAGATCAAGAACCTCCGACGGAAGGGGGCATGGTCGAGGGTGGGTTTCAGGTGAACGCCAAATCCTATCGCGGGGGCGCCGAAACTTGCATCCTGGAGGGTGGGGATGATATTTAAGGTTTTACGGCATGTTTTACACTCTGGCAATTTCAGTTCAAATCAAATTATATAGGTGTCCCATTCCACTCAAAACAATATATTTGGTATCTATTAACAAGCATACTCACGTTTCATTACAGGTATTTTCTTCATGCAGTATTGAGGGAAATGAAAGATTGGTTGTCTTAGTTTGATTTCACTCCAATAAAGGTAAGTGCCCTATTTTTTTGTCAGGAAACCTGGCTGGATAGAACAATCCATAGTCCCAGTAGTGTTTTTCTTTTTTGTAGTGTCCATTTCGTATCGTTTGGAATTTAAAATTTCACATTCTCCCCTTCCCATCAGCACTTCTGGGCCGATGGTGGCTCCCATATCAAAAGCTCTTGGTTTTAGTCTCTCTAGATGCTGGTACCGCATCTTTCCGTCATTTGGGGTCCCTTGCGCTGAAGAAAAGTTTTATTTTGAAGAAAGGTCACTAAAAATGTATTGTTTGAGCCGGATTACATTTGAGAGCGCCATTATAAGAAAAACTTTAGTAAGTGCTCCCCAACATTCCAAATTATTTATTTAACAAAAATGTATTCCCCAACATGCTCAAATATTTATTTTAAAAATGTATGCCCTAGATGCACCACCTGCTGCACAAAGGGCAGTTACCTCCATACATTTCTGCCTGATTGCTCTTGCAAAGCCAGCATGGCTGTTGGCCGAGCTCCTGCTGGCACAGTTTTTATCGTTCTGCGTCGTGTTCAGCGCAGCTCGACAATAGTGGTGCAGTTGATTGATTATCGCTGATGACTGCGCCCTTCCACTATCACAGCCGTGATGAACTGAGCTCATTTACAGCGCTCGTATAATCACGGCTTGCGGTCACCAGGGCAGCGCCATCTTTGCTACAGTATAAGAACCAAGAAAACGACGGGATACTGGCGTTTTAGTGAACTCGAAATCCACCTCGGTCGCTACTTTCCGTGGGTAGGCCAGGGCGTTTTTGACACCCCTTTGCCCGCGCCCCTGGCGATTGCCGAAGAAGCTCATCAGGTAGCCTTCATCGCTGGAGTGGAAGATGTATGAACTCGTGCATGGACTTATTCAGTGGCGAGATTACACGCATTTGCTTGCGACTTTAATCACGACCACCATTGCAAGGCACTGGAGGATGAACATTTCCATATTTCATCACGTCCCACGCATAGAGAGATCGCGGTTCTTGTGGCAAATTAGATGGCAAGCGCACTGAATGCCGCAAATGAATGCAAAATTAGGTGAAATGGCCCGTTTTTTTGTACATCCGAGGACGACAGTGCTTCAACTACGCTTTTAGAGGCCGCAATAGTGTTTGATGAGCGTATTCGTCGACGAAAAAATTCGGAGTAAAAGGCGGCTATAATGCCTAGCGATATCAATAAAATGACATGCTCTCTTTATTCTATAGCATCCCTGCTTTACCATATCATTACGGTTTTCCTGTCTTAGTTATATTTGTATATAAGTTGTATTTGTTTTGTTATGCTTCTGGATACCAATGACGTAAGGGTTATGCCCATGGTATATAGCCACGACCGCAAACTCCGTGGCAGGGGGTGATACAAGGGGGAGGGGCTCAAGCTCCCCACGATATTTCAGAATATCCATAATAACTGCATATCTATAGAGGCTATTGGAGGTAACGGCAGAGGAAGCCTGCAGCCCCAACCACCAATCCGGATCCGCCTATAATGTGACGTCACGCTGGCGAAACGGTTCTACCCAAGAGGTCCCATGTTAAAATTGATCAAATTCAAAAGTCTTTGAGAGTTTTAGTATGCCTTAGAAAGATTAAATCGTTTCATTATGACCTTACATTCAATTTGCTTCCAAAATCGATCCTCTCAAGAGGATACCGTTCCAATGTCTTAAACACATGTGCGTCTAAAGTCTGCTCTGCAAACTCGATAAAGGTTATGCCTCAGCTATTGCAGCCACATCACTGCCATATCTCGGCGTGACGCCCACTCGGCTACCATATTCCTGTAACGGGCCAACCTTACGCAAGGTAGTATTGGGGAGCGTGAGCCCCCAGCCCCCTGCGATGGAGCCCTGAGTCCGCTCCTGGTAATTAGTAACATATGTACTACGTGTCCATTGCCTGCTTGGTGTTCAGCACGCACTGGCGATAAAAGTAGTATATGGATCATCATATATTTTCCGTTGTCAGCACATCATAGATGCAAGCGCATATCGCAAGCGCGAGCACAATGTTATACGGCACCACATATCGTTTGGATTTGACTTGAGAACGGTCCTGGCTTGGGTCGTAGTTTTTTCTGTTTCCATAGTATGGTGTATTACCCACAGTGATGCTCCCTACATTTTTAGTTTTTTATCAGAGCCACTCCCAGCAGATTAGCTTGTCCAGTTACAGGCCGTGTTGGCGTGGGTGTTGATGGACTATCTCCATTGGGCCAAATGGGACATGGGAGGTGGTCTTCCCCCGTGGGAATTGAACCCACGTTTACCCACGCTATCTCAGTCTGGAGACTGGCAATGAATCGGCTTGGATGACCCCGTACCCAACCCCTACCCTTGCCTCTACCTCTGTGGTCATTCCGGCCCTTAACCAATGTATGTTTAACAATGAAGATAATCATACTTATTTGCCTATAATTATCAAAAAAAGAAATACTGCAATACCGGTATCTGTCCTGCATGCTGCGACCCCAAAGGTTTCCATACATTCTACCAGGAAGAAAACAGAAAATGACGTATGTCCAATCTTTTAAAAACATCAATTCTAGGTTTAGTTCACCAGAACAGAAAGATACATTTCAATAGGATTACAGAACTTTGCAATTAGTGATTTATACTGCGCATTTATTCTGGCGTGATCAATGTTAACTGCTAACGAGCGTGACCCTGTGAGTAACAAAACTAAAAAGAATCACTTTCCCCAACAACGGCCGCATATTCTTCCTCGCAACACGCTTCGAAAACTTGCTGACAACGCGTTGGTGGTCTTGAAAGCGGCGGCGGCCGTCACTCGGCTTCTTCTGCTGCTTGGCCAAGTTGAGCACATTGTTCCACGCGGTACGTTGAGCGCTAAGTGCTCTGATGTGAAGCCTGAGTGACGACTTGCCGCCTCCAGCCTCTGGACGGCGTTTATTATCGCCGGCAACTGCTCCCTGCGTGTTTGCGCTGTCCCGCTCTCGCTTTTTTGCGTTTTGTGTGTGTGTTTTCGCGCACAAAGCTGCAAAATATGATCGAACAGAAGACCACGGCAGATGCACGAAACGACAAGTTGACAAAGCACGTCACGATCAGTAAAAAGGCAGCGCTTTCAGAGAGGGAAGCCAGCAATTAAAAGGCGGACAATGGTGTGGATGGGCGGTGCAGCGAAGAGAGGGGAGTGGGCTTTTGTTGGGCCACGCTTTCGGCATGTCATATGGCGGGAGAGCGGCCGGTAAAAAGGTTGTGTATGTGGATTGAGCGAGCAGCTGTCTCTACAGCAACAGCCAGCCTCCCGGGATGTATCGGGGAAGCAGGGTGTTAACGGATGGGGTCAGGGACGCCAGCGAGACGGGAGAGAGAGAGAGAGAGAGAAGAGAGAGAGAGAGAGAGAGAGAGAGAGAGTAGAGAGAGAGAGAAGGAACGAACAGGGGAAGAGAGGGGGATAATATCATCCACCTATAATAAATGTATTTTAAGACGCTGGTTGTTGGTCTTGAAGTGGCTGCTTGTTCAGTGGGAGAAATTTGCAGAAGTAAAAAAAAAACGGATTCCGCTACAAACGCCGCCATAAATCAACTCCCGGATTGTACACATTAGAACAGGTGATGAATCGGCTCAGCCGTTGGTTGGTGAGTTTAGCAGGCCTCCTACGGGGATTGCGTGCCTGTTTATAGCTGCTGGCTGGTTGAACACCGGCTCACACCGCTCTGAACCCGCGGCTGGAGGGTGTCAGTTGAATGAGGCCTTCCTCCTGGTCATAAATCAACCATTCACGTATATTTTCGCACAAAATACAGTGTCTGTATAGTGACCACGCGTATGAGGTGTCTGTATGGTCGCCGTCGTGCGTTTGCCCCGCGGGGCGTAACGCGCGTATGACCTGTGTTGCAACAGCGGGGGAGGGCAGTGCGAAGACAGCGGATGTAATTTTTCACCCAGAGGCTAGTGGCCGGACATGCCGAGCAAAACCTGGCCGCTGTTCAGTTCTAAAGCTGTCCCGTGTATTTATCTAGGTATTCTAGGTATACTTAGAGGTTGAAGTTTATGCGATACCAAAGTTACACCAAAGGCATTAGTTTTGTTCACTAATGAAGCTAAGTGACCTTGATGTACCCTTTTAAAGCGTTGATGCCAGAAGTGCCTGGCGAAAGGATGCTGCTTTTCCAAACTGTCCCTGACCTGGCAGTTTTTCTGCAACCCTTTTTATATTTTGTTCACTCCCAAAAGAGGATGTATATGACTTAGCTTTATTGGTATAGTTTTCGTCGCCTATCCTGTCCTCGTCCTGTCAGTGCACCGATTCGTTCAGTCAGAACCATTCACTTCAGTCATGTGGATGAAAATCGACAAGGACACTACCCCAGGTCCGCTGGCTTGAATTGTCGACATGCGTGTCTACGGGCCAGTAACACATCCCGTGTCGTTGGTTGAAGCTTTCTACGCTCTTTCGCCACGCACGATGTAGATCTCGCGAAGTCGGTACAGCGTCGATCGGGGTCATCCTGTACACTTGTGTCCGCGTTGGCACTTTCAGTTGCGCTGGTCACCCGGACCTAGCCCGAGATTTCTCTCCAGGTCGGCGTTGCTCCTTTCTTTAATTGTCATCGCACGCAGTACCGACGCACTACCCGCGGGCCTGGAAGCGACATTGCACCGGCTGGTTGTAACGCCCTCCACTAATGATCTACGCACTTTTCCCGGATGCAGGTTCGAATATTCCCTGGGTCGCTGCGCTGGATACTGTTCCAAGCGCTCTTACCTAATCTTCCAGCGTGACGCTGCAAGGTTCACTCCAAACCCCCAGCTGCCGCGCGTGTGATTGCAGGGATATCGTGCACCCCTGCACGACTGAGATCGAAACGATTCAGAAGAGTGCTGGAGCTGCTCCATTTAGTGGAAGGCGGTTGTTCGAATTCCGTTGCACAGTCTGAGCATACTCGTTCGCCAGATAGCTGTTCCGAGCGGTACTCAAACTCAATGAACTCAAAACGTTCTTACCGTTCACAATGATCGAAAAAGCGCCAATGACTCAATAAAGAGGCTCCAACCGGCCGTCCAGTGTTGCATCACCAAAGTGGATGATGCAACTGTCATGTCAACCACTTGCAATTCGCCGTTCACGTCGTCAGACTGCCGACAGATGGGCTCGTTTGGCCGTCAGCACCTCGAGTGCACCCTCTTCATGGCGCAACCATATGGCGGCGGGTCACGTGGGCGCCTGGCCGGGTCGTCGTGGCGCCCGTGTGTCGCCCGTTTCCCTGCCGCGGGCGCCACCAGCCGACGGCGCGGGCGCTGTGCGTGCAACGCTGAGCCGGCCGATAATCTATTGAAGATGACGCACCACCGCCGGCGGCAATAATCCGGCCCGCAGCCTCGCCGCCGCCGTGGCTGTAGCGAGAAAGCGGGGTCCGGAACAGCTATTGATCTAATCAGATATTAGAGCTGCTTTCATTAGGATTCAAGACGAATGGTTGAAAGTGTTTCCATCTGTATGCGTGTGGGCATGTGTGTGACTGTGTGGATGTACCTTTTTGTGAAAGAGGGGCTCTGAAATCGAGCCAAACGTGCCCATCGCAAATACCATTGCCTGTTGTATTATAATTGCCCATTTTGTAAAATATCTGCAGAGCGGGACGGATCACTTCCATGTAGACTACAGCCAACGGTGAATTGCTCTTGGAAGGTGATAGCGGGCTACTTATTACCCTTTTGGTCCCTCCATGACTATAGAAAATCCATCCTCTTCTCAATCGCTAGATCGTTCTACTTGGTTTCTGGACTCGATGCAATATTCCAGCCATCTAATCACCGATCAGCTGTTCGGACGGGGAAGACATCAGTCAGGCCCTGGTTAGACGGGCAGGTTCGTGACCGTTTAATGCTATCATAACCTATCGGTCAAAGTCGGATACCAGTCTCTTCCTGTACGACTGGGCTGCTATCGTCGGCCTCAGGGCCATGCTCAGAGGTCAGAAAGTACGCTTATCCCACATGCACATTTATGTAAAACAAAACTGTATTCGCAATCAGAGAAGCATCGCCAAAGGAAAACTGGCCTGGGGAAGGTAACGAAAGGCAAGCGACAGACGGGTATGAATATGCAAAATTGTTTAATATTTATATATATATATTTAACTTTGTAATGTACTCTTTTTCATTATAACTGGTTAAGCATCGCCGAAAATTCACCTAGGATATATTGATAGCACCAGAAATGGTATGCAGCAAAGTAAACTGGTTGGAGTATTTCCTTACCTTCAGTCATCCAGCGACCAAAGTACCTTTTGAATCCTCCAGCTGCTGCCTGACGCTGAAACTTTGACCGTATGAACCGTTCTGGTCTACATACTCAACAGTAAGTTTAGCAGTTGTTATGTGTAAATCCGTTTCAAAGGAACGTTTTTTATTCATTTTAGTAGCATGCCAGTTAAAACCTAAGATAACGTTTCAATGTGCTTGCAGTTTATTGCGAGCCAAAAGGTAGTCATTGCTGTACAATTGCAATCATTGCTTATTCAGCGTTGATTTCAACTGGATTCGTCAACATGGGAGTGCTTGAACAGATCGCTTCAAAGATAAAAGATAGCTTATTAACTAGGTTTTGTCCGGCTTACGACAGCAATCTAACCGCGGGTAAAAGTATTGATTTCAGCTTAGTTCTCAGTTGCTTGTTTTGGCATGGTGCTTCTCACAGTTGGGTGCAGCCCAGTCCACATATTGACGTGTTACTGATCCAATAAATAGCAGAAACTGTTTTTCCATAGTGATAGTTACTAATTCACTATGCAATATTGCTAAAGCTTTTTAAAAGTTTATTATTCGGTATTCGCTGTTCTTGCTACCGCCTGCGTGCCACTTTGACTCATGAGGATCATACTTACATTCCACTTTTTCTGTTGCTATTACTGCCCACGCACAACCTTAACACTCTTCTTCATCTCACGAGGAGACAGACGTCACCGCCCCGATCGGGGGCGACACGAACATGAGGAACATTTCCGTTCAACAGTGGTACATGGAGCCAGTAGCGAATACATACAAGGGGAGGGGGCTCAAGCCCCCTTTCCCTCAAATAGTATATGCATAGCCGGAGGCTGATCCGAGGCATGGCCGGGGAAGCTCGGCCCCCCCCCCAAATGAACTGCTGGATCCGCCACTGGGCGGAGCTCTGCCGGGCGGCGCGGCGGTCGGGTCAGTGCTCGGCTAGGCTGGCGCGTGTCGTCTCTTGTCTGACCTCTGAGTGCAGCGCGATACTAACCCCACCAGACCGAACATAATGAGCCAATCCGCGACAAACACCGGCTTATTCTGCGCCCGGTTCTTGTTACGGTGGCGCTGTTGAAAAAGCTGCCGGAGCTTCCGGCGCTGTCGGCGGACGGTGTCATGTTTTTGGCGGCGTTCTCACGCGTTGCCCCCCCTCCTCCTCCCTCTCACCTGAGGCAGTTGTCACAAACGGTGCAAACTGCACGGATTATACCGTGCTGTGCATGATTATTTTTTGCTGCCCCGTGTGCGTGCTGACTTGTGTCAGGAACACAGGAGGCAGCGTTAAAGGGAATGTGGCACCTTGGTCGAATCCTGGAATTTAGTGTAATTAGGCGTACTTTTAGTCAAAAATAATGAAACCACTCATGATTTCTCTGAAAAATGTACAATAAGCTCAATATTTAGTTTTTAAAAATATTCCTCTAGAAAAAGAAATAAATATCAGACTGTGGATGATGTCACGATCTGGTAACCACTACCATACTTGAAACGCTTCAAGGGCTTCGATTGGCTGATGCTCATCGTGACGTCAGCATATGTCGTCACACCAGTAGCTCACAACAATGGCCGCCGGCGACGGGGGCTGAGGGGGGCTGGTGTCAGGTAGGTTTTAGTTTTTTTCTACGGAAATATCGAGTTCCAAGACAAATTAAATATGGAGTACCGGGTTTTCTGACCTGCTTTACAACTTGGCTATCTCAGTTAAAATCACGTTGTGAAGGTGCCACATTCCCTTTAATGTTTTCTTGTGATTGGGAAGATAATGATGGGAGCGCCATGAATTGTAGGAGATGACTTTCCACCCAAATCATTGGCGGGCTATGTAGCATATGATCACGATCTTTAACTAAACTACTAAATAAACATTCGCGCACTCTACCGCGTTGGCGTCAGCTTCTTTGGTCAACTGATCGTCAGACATTATCAGACATACCACTGAAACATTCCCCATCCCTGCTGCTGCCTGTATGTCACTTTGACTTACGCCGATTGTAATTCCATTCCGCTCTGATAATTCCACTTCCGCTCTCGCCGGCCCTGCTCACGCAGAAGCTGCGCCCTCTTCATCTCCTGGCAGGGGTCTTCTGGTCCTGGGAGAGCGGCCTGTGCAGCGGCTGCGGTGCTCCGTCCAGAGTCTTGGACTGGCTGAAACGTTAGCAGCATGCTAGCGTGTATGGTGTAATAAAGCGTTTTATGGTGGGCCTTCATCAAGGCTCCGCGCCGCCTATATGAAAACAGAGAAAATGTTGAAAATAGGAGAAATATAGATGCTGGAACACCTTGGAATCAAGCTGGATTGTAATCCTTTCACAGATACGACACGCTGAATTAAGGAAGAAGCAGTGCTGAAGATAAGCCACGTGGTCGTTCTCGGGGTGATTTTCGGCACCGTGCGCCCTGCAGCTGAGTGCGGGAGGGGAGGGGAGAGGGGGCGGACGCCAGGTGACGCCCCCATACATATGCACGTGCAACGGCGGCTGGTGTTCCCACATTGCAGAGCGGCAGCTGGTACCGACCTTGACTGAGGTCAGACGAGGCGGCAGAGAGCGTTGCTTCCGCTGGGTTTGAGCATGCAGCAACGCCGGCGGTCGGAGGCCTGCAGCCCTGCCTACCTACTTTCCCAACCCGCTGCAACTCCCTCCGAAAGATGGCCCGAATTGACGTGTTTTTTATATTTGACAATAAGCTTGTAAATGTTTAGAGTTAATATTATCTGAGGCGTTTTTATCTGAAGCATTTTTAAAATATCCTCTGGATAATTTTCTGTTGATGGGATTTGCTGAGAACTGATAGATATAATGGCTTTCGCAATGAAGGTTTACAAGAGGGGTGGTCATTGTTGAGAAACCAGAAAATTATTATTGGAGAGCAGATGGAGTTTCCAAAATAGCTGAGGGCGAGGCCTTCAGTCGCATCTTTAGCGATTGTCTCTGCGTCTCAGCATGACCATTTCATACAGGGATGTTCTTAAACCGGGTTTCAGAGTCGCGTAATACTCTGGTGAACCGTAAATCTAGGCCATGATTTCTCTGGCACAGAGTGAAGCTTAGCGGCTGCCACGTGAGCGTTCCAGGAAGGACGAAAAGCCGTAGCTAGCCTGATGGTTACCGCCCAGAGTTCGCGCTAAAGCATTACCGGAGTGGTGGGACGTGACCTTTGGTGGTCGTCAACCGCCCACCTGCCGCCTGCTGCTCCGGCCAGATCGGATCACCTCTTCGGAGCGCCCCGGCTCTCCGGTCCGGGCTGATCTTCTCCAGGACCTGCTCAAGTGTTCTTGGAGCCCAGAGGTGAGAGCATGCCTCATGGGCGCACCACACGTCACCTGGGGTGAAAACCTGCCGGCACGTGCACTACAGCGGGCCCGGCAGTTCTGTGTCGTGTATTTGGTATTAGTGAACAGGACGTATTGGTGAAGCATAGTAAACCAGGGAGGGTACGGAACACGAGTTGAGTTTTACTCGAAACGTTAGCAGCAATAGGTGTGAAGAAAAACTTAAGGTGACCAGTGGGACGGTGTGTATCAACAGCTAAATATAGTACCGGATCCAGGGTTTCATGTCGGAGGGGGAGGGGGGGCTAGCCCGCCCTTACCTCAAATAACCTCTTACTATGTGATTACCACGGACGCTCAGACATTTCTGAGTAGGACAGGAATTTGAGCCTCTGTAATCCCCCTTGTATCCGCCACTGGCTTAATTTTATTTTGCGACATCTTGGTCAACATCAGCATCATTTGGATTTCAGAGCGCACCACGGCTTGTGTGAACAGTAATTTGATAGCATACTTTACAGAAGTCCATCAAACTAATGTTATACCACTAAAGAGAGGTGTAAGGGAAGTACATTCAATTATGCGTATTTCCCTTACAAGTTATGTGTGGTGGAAATTTTTGCAATGTTTCATGACGCTTGATGGACAACATGCTTTTGTTAACTATGAATGTGTCTTTGAGTAAGGTGATATCGGCTGGGCTTTCTGAAATATAAAATACCAGGCCTTACTTACATTACGCTTAGATATTAATCAAACCTTCCATCAGGTCATGTAGCATGTCGAGGCCCGGAGGGAGCTTCCCTAACCTGCGTGGGCGATATAAATTATGGGCACATCAGCCTGGTCCGGTACAGCAGCCCCATGAAACATGCACAGCTCGGCAGCTGCAGTAAGAGCGATGCGCTGGCTGGTATCAGCATATTCTAGGCGCGCTTACTTCTCGCCGCACGACCCAGCGTTCATACCGCGCGGCTGGGTGCTTATTCCGCACCGATGCGTCTGTCATGGCGTCGCCACGTGACCGGGAAACGGGCTGATCCGTGGTGTCAGGGAGTCACCACGTGACTGAGAACGGGGCTGCTGGGTGGTGGTAAACTGCCGATTAGCCTCTGCCTGGTACCAGGCTGCCACCGCCGCCCAGGACGGCCCAACTCCCATGTGGGTGCCAATTGGCCTGATGAGATAATCAATATGACAAACTGCCTGGCGTTCATCAGCGGTGCCGTCGCCGTGGCGCGAGCTTACTTCAAAGGCGTGCCGGCCGCGCCGCCCGACAATTAGGTGCACTGGCAAATTACCCGCAGCCCGCCAGTGGCGCTCATGACGTCTGACCAGGCGCGCCAACAGCTGACGAGGCGCGCCAGCAGCTGACGAGGCGCGCCAACAGCTGACGAGGCGCGCCAACAGCTGACGAGGCGCGCCAGCAGCTGACGAGGCGCGCCAACAGCTCACGAGGCGCGCCAACAGCTGACGAGGCGCGCCAGCAGCTGACGAGACGCGCCAACAGTTAACGAAGCGGCGGCAACAGCTGACGAGGCGCGCCAGCAGTTAACGAAGCGGCGGCAACAGTTGAAGCTGCGCTAGGAGCTGACGTGGTGCACCACCAGCTCTTTTTATTTTTACCATGTATTATTCCTGATGTCTCTCCATTTGTTATATTTTATCGTGTCCTTGTTGTAGGTACATCACCCTTTATTGTATTGTAATGTGAGTGTTTTACCATCTGGACTTGAGCTGTCACTGGGGCTTGCCCTGTTGCTAATCAACTCTTAATAATAATAATAATAATAAGCTCAGAGCGCTGTATTTCCCCGGGTGATTGGAATATGATCAGGTGAATGTTAACCACGCGGGGAGCTGGCAGCGGCCACTGCACTGCTGCTGTTGCATAGACTGAGCATGTCCAAAGGCGGTCAATAATTGTCTTGTAGTGGTAGTGGCGGATACAAGGGCAGCTGGGTGACTCAAGCCCCCCCCCCCAAATATCAGAATGCCTGTGGTAACCGCATAGTCGGATGTTGTTCCGAGGCTTGTGGCGGGGAAGGCTTGAGCCCCTAACTCCCCCTCCGAAATGAATTCATGGATGTGTCACTGCTTGTTAGTATTTCATTATGATACACGCTCATCTTTGACAATCGATTACTCAGCTCTGCACTTCGCCTCGCTTCCTCCTCTGCCTCTCACTCCCACTCACGCGCTCCATCTGCCTCTCTCTTGATCCCCCTCCCGTATCTGTCTTCATAAACGGCATCATCGAAGCGTAGCCTCTCCATCATATCAGACACACTGGCCGCAGATCCATCACATATACACGACTGATTAAACATACCCAGGTGCCCGAGGGCGTGGGGGACAGCCGCCAGCTGCTCCGCCCCGTCTCGTGCCCAACACGTGTCCTTTGCGCGGGGCGCCATGCCCGCAGGCGGCGCCGGTCGTGGAGTCGGACCAGGTGCGCGGCGGAGGCTCTATCCCAGGAGAAGATCGTGTCTCATCAGCTGCGGGCGGCGCCGCAGCGCGCGCGTCTGCCACCTGCCGCCGAGGACGCGTCTTATCGCCCCGAGATGGCCAGTCACTCCGGCCCGGGTTCAGGAGGACTGGGGGAATGGTAGCTAAAATAAAGCCAACTCAAGCCAACGGTGGAAACAAGGACAGGACGTTCATGGTGTAGGGGTGCTGCCCCGTTGTTTTAGCTAGCGCGTGATTTTGGGATGAAGAGCTCCAGTTACTACCGGAGCTTTTCGGATACCGATTACATACTCTGGATCAGTGATTCTGCCAGTTGCATTCACAGACTACAGCAAAAAAAGGCTGAAAGGTCTGCTTAGTAGAACTCTGCATACAGCAACTCATAATTTTAGCTTAACACATCGCTCCGCCAAATTTGGTCAAAATGTGTCTTATAGAATCATCAGATCAGTACTTCCTCCGTTGAGCATTTCGTAGCATGAAGCGTTTGCGTTGGCACATACCTACTTATCATATTGTTATTACTTGCCCCGCTTAAAGTTTTTTAGACGTGTATGTCATCAATTATGCTATTTCTGCAACCCAACAAACTAAGGTGGAAGAGAAATGGAACATGCCAGGTGGTTTCCATAAGCTGATGTGGGGGACAAAAGGAGGAAACACATACCCCACTTCCACATTGAATATGCATCTGCACCCTTCCTCTGCAATCAGATATACCTTGAAACGTCGCTTCCATTTTCCAGTAATATGTCGCCCGTCACGAACTCGGCTCGTCCATATGACACCCCTGGTGAAGTACTGCACCCTTGCCCCCTCTCAGAGACCCTAGATCCCAATGTGGCAGCTTGCACTAAACTTTGCAAAAAGGTTGTTAGTATTTCACCAATTGAAAATAAATGCATTGGATCTGATGAGCGGAGTTAGTCATGGCTAAATGTAAATGCGCTAACATTCCTTCCTAGAGTTTCATTTTCTTTTATTTTGTTTTCACGCCTCCGTCCATTTTTGCTGCATATCTAGCCTTCCCACTACCCTTTATACTTTCGGTAGACGTCTGTTTAACTTCTATTTATTTCATATGGCTCGCTGAACTTTTTAATCCTCTGCCTGGTCCCATTGCTTTTCTGGTCAGACAAATATTAGCCTGACCCCCGGTAGCATATTTTTCGAAAACAGTGTTATGCCAAGTGTTAAAATTAATTATTTTGTGCCTGGAGATCAGGCTTTGGTATTATAATCTTAAGCAGTTGGCTTGGTCAGCTTTTGGTACAATCACTTCACTCCGTCAAAAATGTCGTATTCTCTAATCTTTTCAAGTCATTTTTAAAGGGAGTATGCCACTTCGTCAGAATTCCAAAAACGGACTATTCATAAACGAAATAAGTTAGGCTGCCTAGAAACTACCTTTTGTCCACATTTGATGGCTCAGAAGAAACCTAGAGCGTCCTTTCTTGCACTTCATGGTGTCACCAAAACGTACTGTTTTCGGTGTCGACAAAATAATAACCTTGATCGCAGTCATAGCCAGTGGCGGTAAAAACAGGGAAACGTCCTCCTCCAAACTCACGAATTGGGGGGGACGTCTCCCAGAATTTTGGGACTCGGCCTAGGTTTATCGCAGTTTCTTCCTGTGACCTGCACGGACCTACACAAATTGTTGTTGAAGTTGTTGAAGTTGTTGAAGCGACGGTTTGGTAAAGTTTTCAGAGACAGTCAATATATACAGAAGTGGTACCCCCCCGGCAGTGCCCTCCAATAAACTTGTAACAGTAAACTTGTTATTGTAAATACATATACAATACAATACAATACAACTTTAAGTGTTCACGCCCCTGGGCATAATATAGACTCGCGTCTTCAATCGATGCTCCATATTGAATGCTAGTGAATGAATGAAACCAAAATTAATGTGGGTACTTTCTTTGAAAAAAGTAGTTTATCTCTCTTGAGTTTCCTGACAGGAGAAGCTGGTAAATTCAAAAGTAAAGCAGGCATGTGGTAAGGATGACCCACTTGTTAGCATGCCGTTTTCAATAAATGATAGGTGCTTAGGATTTAGACCAATCAGATGGTAGAAACCAGTTGCAAAACATTCTCCATGGTATAAATTGTAGCATTAGCGCTGTTGAATTTGAACTTAAGATTCTGCAGAAATATGATGCAGTGATCTGTGAGCGAAATGAAATATGCAAATAGTTGTTTCTCGATGCTTTTCAAAACCGTTATCTCAGTGCAATACCCAATATAAATGTGGGCCAGTCCCTGCAAGTGTACTTCAAACAAACATCTGAGTCTTCTGAAGCCAAAGGATTTGCGCCAAGTTCGTCACATGTTTGTGCATGTGCAAGCATACTGATTGGGGCTCCGTCAAAGAGACCTGATTCAAACGTAACACACGAAGATGCGATAACTGTTTTCCACAGAAACGTGCTGGATGGTTGCGGGAGTGAACGCGTGCCTGGACCATGTGTGTGTGAACTCTTATCTGGAATAACGTTCACATATTATTTGATGTTTTTCCCGGATACTTTAAGTAGATCATAAGCTGCGTAGAACGGCTGCATTAATTCCAAACCAGACTTTTCAATCGTGGGTTTTCCATTTGCATGTGATGGCTGTCAATTTATTATCAACGCCCCAAATCTGGAAATAGTGAAAGCCAACCCAAAAACAGAGAAGTCCAGAAGAACTCCATTGGAATTTCAGCCAAGCGCGGACCAATGGAATTGTATTGCTTCAACGCCTATTCTGCCTCATTAGGAACTGGGCCTTTGTTCTCCACACTAAAACACACTGTCACATTTGGACTATTATTGTTAGATTGGTAGCGAAACAAGGGCGAGCGACGTAAATTATTTCCTGCCGGTTACGCGTCCATTTAGCCTAATTAGACCCCGGCTAATTCGGCCCTACGTGGTCACTGACTTCGAGATTGATATCGTATATGCATAACTACGGTATCAATCATTGTATTGGGGAAAGAGATAGCTCGCTCCCCCTAATCAGACCACTTACAAATACACCTATTCAGGATGTGCTGGGTTTTTTAACGGTGATGTTCGGCCCCCGCTCCGTTAATTGTCACCTACTGATGATTGGGCTCGGCCACTGTCCCACACAAACGTCACCTGTCTAATCACCGACCAAATATCGACCCACGCCCCAGTTTTTGCCATTTCGTTAGTTATTTTCCGTATCCTTTGTAGATGTATTCGCACGCTTGACGCCTCAGTAGAGACTACAAATGATTTGGTGAATATATATATATATATATATATATATATCTATGATATATGTATTTCAGCTTTTCGTATTATGACTTGTCCCCTTGTATTTCATCAAATGAGCCATTGGCGGATCCAGGGCAACATTTGGGGGAGGGGGGCTAGGGGGCTCGAGCCTGTCCTGCCATTCCCCCGGAACAGCCTCCGGGTATGCATTAACGATAGACACTTTGGTAGTTTGAGGGGGGTGGGGGTTCGAACCCCTACCCCTCCCTTGTATCCGCCACTGGGCTGATATGTCTAGCAGTTGGTAATATTTTGTCACTTCCATACACGTTTTATTTTTTACCCAGCCAAATCTAGTATACCTCTTTTATACACATGTATAAATCAAGATTTACGTATCTACGTGTTATTTTTAAAGTTGTAAATTCTTATTTTTCACCTCCCTCCGAATTCGTGAGTTGATGGGGGAGGCGTTCCCCTTTTTCACCACCCCTGGTTATGACGCAATCAAGCTTATTATTTTGTCGATGCCGAAAACTTTTTGTTTTGGTGACATCATAAAGTGTAAGCAGAGATGCTCTAGTTTTGTTCTGAGTCATCAGAACAAAAGCTTCACCACAGGTTGCATAGTCGAATGGCACACTCTGTGCCGAGCCGCTTGCAAGAATGCTTATGTCCATAATTTTGGTTCCAAAAATAAATAGAAAATTTAATAAGGTAAATGTCTATAACTTTTTGTTACAAAAATAAATAGATAAGCGTGTGATTTTTTTAAATTTTTTTTAGTTAAATGGGATGTATATTTCCGAATCTGAGCTATAAGGTTTGGAGAAAAACAATTCGAAAAGAAGACTTAGGTCATGTAATTAAGCTTACGTTTTTGGGGTTTGTGAGTACCTCATCTTGTACGGAGGAAAATTTATATCCCATGGCTTTAAACGGACGACGGAATAAGGACGTTGAGATATATCTTTTTAGTGTCCCAACATATCCCGTTTACGTTAAGAAATTATCGGTCGCAGCGATCTAGTACAAATTCAAAAGCTAACCTGAGACTTACAAACTGGAATACAGACATTTCATAATTCTCACATACCCTTACAATCATGATGTGATGGATCTCACCTAACCTCATGTCATAAAGATTAACATGCCGAATAGAAGAGTTGTTGCGCAATGTATTCGGATATTCAGTTAGCACTCGTAGAGACAGTACAGGAGGAAACGCCATAACACCCTGCAGGGTTGGGGTGGTTTCGTTTCTCTCCACATAGGTGCACGTGTGCGGGGCGTGTCGGGCTGCAGGTCGTTGCGGCTGGTACCGGACATGTCACCGGCCGGATACACGGCAGTCCGCGGCAGCCGGCCTCTGTCCGGCGGGGCCGACCCCTGCCGTGCCGGGCACCATTAGCGGCGGGTTATGACCCACTGTCAAGGTCACCGTCCAGTCAAGCACCTGCAGCAGCTGACTGCAGCCGCCCCTCTCCCAGGAATGTCCGATCCCCCGAATAAAACTAACCAGCGAAATTAGCACTTTGCAGTTTTTTAGCCTGCACAGACGAAGCATTGCTATATATATATATATATATATATATATATATATATATATATATATATATATATATATATATATATATATACTTATTGGCTATGCAAGTATGTTCGCTTTGTATATACGCACTTTTCTCAGTGCGCGTGGTATCTTTGTGGTTGATGACGTTCCTTGTTGTTCGTCCGTTGACACCGCTCTACACTCGAACAACAACAAGCGATGACGGTCCCGTCATCATCTGGACATGTAGCGCCGAGAAGCAACAGCAGCCCATTACCAACGAGCTGGACACCGCGGACAGAAGAGCTCGTCATATATCGGATGCCGGAATGGCTAACCGACTCAATCCGATATATGAATCAGGTTTCATTGACAAGAACATGTATGTGGTCTCAGATTTGTGTGAGGATTTAGACTGAAATATGCTTATGTATTTCGCATATTTAATCATTGTTTTGAATTAGCGTCGGAAGTGCATTGGTAATCATGGTGTGGGAAGGTATTTGCCGAGATTTGCCGAGGAAACGTGAGGTGTGGACCGGATGGGATCTGAACTGTATTTACCATGACGACCTCCAGCGGACAGTATACGGAGGCTGGAGGACAGAGTGGGTCTGGGACACGGGAGGGAGGACAGAGTAGGGCTGGGACACTGGGGAGGGAGGACACTGAGGAGGGAGAACAGAGGGAGGTGGAGCACCGGGGAGGGAGGACAGAGCGGGGTTGAGACACTGTGAAGGGTGGACAGAGTGGGGCTGGGACACTGGGGAGGGAGGACAGAGTGGGCTGGGACACTGGGGAGGGAGGACAGAGGGAGGTGGAGCACAGGGGAGGGAGGACACTGAGGAGGGAGGACAGAGCGGGGTTGAGACACTGTGAAGGGTGGACAGAGTGGGGCTGGGACACTGGGGAGGGAGGACAGAGTGGGCTGGGATACTGGGGAGGGAGGACAGAGTAGGGATGGGACACTGGGGAGAGAGGACAGTGGGGAGGGTGGACAGAGTGGGGCTGGGACACTGGGGATGGAGGACAGAGTGGGGCTGGGACACTGGGGAGAGAGGACAGAGTGGACTGGAATGCTGGGGAGGGAGGACAGAGGGGCTGGAATACTCGAGTGGGAAGGCAGATGGGTACACAGTCTGATGCTTGCCCAAGTTGTTCGCGTTTCGTTCGGCATTGAACGAAACGAGACAAGGGAAACACCGCTGAATGCTGACTGGTAACTGGTACGCAATTTTTAGGTACTTAGCATGTTTGATGAAAAAATGCTTGATAAAGTAGCACAAATGAAATTTTCAGTGACAAACAGCAAATTCTGCAGAACAGGTAATGATGACATTCTAGTCTGAAACTAGTTTTCCAGACTTAGTAATATAAAATGAGTACCCACGTCTAACCGCTCTGTAAAAACACCGTTCGTGGTACCTTACGATGTAGCTGTACGTATACACAGTCGCCTATTAGTATTTACATAGCGATTCACGTGCCCTTAATGGGACGGCACAGTTGCGTTTGAAGCAGCTATATGGGTCGTCTTTTCCTGACCGGCGATAACAACAGGGCCTTGATTGAATGCGCCGAGCAGCGCCGACATGTGAGCTCATGCCTGCCACTTTACATCATGCCACTAGTCGTTTGGTCGCTCGTTTCAATGCCATAATCGCTCATAGCGATATCGACCATGTCGTACATCGGCTGGTTGGGTCATGTGTGGCGTATTACGGGCCTGATCCAAGGCCCCGGAGCCAGAGGTACGGCCAGACTGAGGTGCACGTGGGCAACAACAATTATCGGGTGAAAACGAAACGTTGAGACAAAACATGACATGTTATCCGACAATGAGACGAAAAATGCAGCACGTAATGGCTGATAAGGATTGGCGGTTTTCTCATAAACAACAGGCCTGGACGCGGGCTTGGTTGAACTGGTGGAATTAGGCTATAATGGCTGCAACAGGATAGGCTGGTGCTAAAGCGTAATTGATGGACTTAGGTTTATCGAGCATCCAGTAGTAACGCGGCCGCTAAATCACTACCTGAGTCAGCCTGATGAGCTGGAAGTAATCATGCAAAATAGTCTACTGCGCTGTGCATGGAAATGTTCCTAGCGTATGCAACTGTTCATTGGCTTCAACCAAGAAAATGTTTCCTCCTGTTTGGATAGCTAGTGCCCCAAGGGTCGTTACTGTCCTAGTGCCATGTTATAGTTTCCAACATATTATCTTGACGAATACTGGTCGGACATTCTATACGAAGCCCCGCGATAAAAGTTTGTGCATTGAAAGCGAAGAAAATGTGCGATAATATTGCGGTACATGTGACAATGTTTGTACATGAGTCAGACTAGATCGGGTAAGCCAGGCACCAAGGTGTGCCTTATAAAGACCCGCTAAATCTGATACTGATACAATTTTCTCAGCACGATAGACTGGATCTGGGCGTCAGGGGAGGGAGGTGAATTCATGGCTGGAGAACTTACCCCAAACCAGGGGGTCCTATTCAGTGGCGGATACAAGGGGAGGGAAGAGGGGCTCAAGTCACCCCTCCACCAATGTTGGATTCCGTATAGCTAATGCATGGGCGGAGCCTGATTCGAGGCAATAGTGGATGGTGCTTGAGCCCCCTAGCCCCCCACCTAAAGGAAGTCCTGAATCCGCTGCTGATCTTACCCCACCTCAGCTCACCTCGATGTTAAACACAGTTGTTATGCATATAGTTGTCAGTGATGGAGTGGAGCTGGAGCTCATGGCTTTGGTATCGACGCCGCCAACTTGTAACGACCAGCAACACTTTCCGAGGTAGAAAACACGGCTGTGAAGGTCTAATCTATGAGGCAGGATGTAATGCTGATCTGTCCAGTACTGTGAATAAAATCAATCACAGTGCAACACAGTGGCGCCCAGTTCAGCTCGGTTACATTGGCAGGCGTCGAGACGCCTCCAACCAGCGGGGTCCTTGACAAGTTGACACTGATACGGCAATGGAAGCTCTTGTGGTGACTCATAAGTCAGGGGATTCTGACAGCCCCTCCGCTTCTCCTCACGGGATCGCCGGTCGCCGTCCTCAATTGTGTTTTTCTGGAGAAGATTTCGTTATTAAGCCTTCTGCTGTATGCCACTAGACTTAAACCAAGAATATATCACATGTTGCAAAGGAAAGATATGTCACGATTCAGAATTTGCAGAAATGTGTTGTATTATTGTGTGAAATTGTTGCATTTTTCAATTTCTGCTGCAGTGTGTCCATATCTTTCTTATCATGCGGTCCATCGGTACATGTGTTGATATTACCTACGGTACCTACTTTTGCAGGGGTGGCTACTAAGTGTGTCAGAAAACGCCTGCGAAATAGGAATTCAGACAACTGGAGAAAATAAGAGAGCTCCCAGAGAGCCGGCCCCACTCTCAGCTAAAAACCTCAATAGGCCAGGGGGTGGACATGAGATACTTCTCTAGAATTCTGAGGGTTTTGAAGGTTTCATTTCTGGTCCTGACAGTTTTTTGGCAGCAAAATTTAACATGTAATTCCAATAGGACTGTTTGCAGGGGTTTGGGGCACGGGCCAGTGGGAAAATTTAAGTGGTGCTTAATGCCCGCTTCACACCGCCAACGTAGCGTAGGAGCGGACGGGAGCGGAACGTAACGGGCGAAAGTTAAGCAATAACCCAAGACTCAAGGAAATCTTGGAACGTATCACCAAATCTTGGGATTTGGGGGAAAACTGGTTGTCATGGAGATCTGGCAAACGCTGAACGGAACAACAGCGAGCGGAACGTTCGGGAAGGCGTCGGCGTCGTTGTTTAAACACTGCGCGGGCTCGGGAGTAATCTGGGTGCCTTTTCAACTGATTTTACTGCTTTCTTGCGTTCGTGGGCTGCTGTTGATCAACATGCGTGACGAAGACCTTTGTTGATGCTGGCGCTTGGTGATAGTAGTGACACGCCACCACCAACTAGACGCATTTGGGTACGGGAATCCCACAACACCGAAGCTCAAGAGGTGAATATGCTACCCTGCTGCGCGAGGCCAGGCAGAACCCAGAAGAGTTTTATCGAGCCTATCGTACGACTCCAGAGAGGTTCGATCAACTGCTGGAGTGTGTTGCTCCACGCCTTCATCGGGAGGACACGAATTATCGGGCGGCGATTCCCGAGGCTGAGCGCCTGGCAATGACCATCAGGTGAGTATCATTTAAACACAGTAATATTCAGATGTTGAATATTACTACTATTGAATATTATTTCTGCCCCCCGGAAGGTGCCCTCCCCGATCGGCAATACTGGATCCGCCTATGCCTATGTCTATGATTGCCCGAGTTGTTCAGTAATTGTACATTACTAATTCAATTCCTTTCTTAAATGCACCTCTAAACCATTGATGGCCAAATTAAAGTTCCTTTTTGTTTACTTACATCTCAGAAAAGCAGAACCAAGGTCAGAAGCAGCACTGTTTTTGTTTATCTTGTATCAAGAACATTGAATTTGAATTGTACGAACTTACCTGCTTTATTGATGGAATTCCACTAAAAGATTAATCACAATTAGAGCAAAATCACTTAAAAACACTTTTCAAATAAACCAAACGTTCATTACGCTCCGCTCATGTACGTTCAAAAGATGAATATTTCATCTTTTCACCGCTACGCTCCTGAAATCTGGCAACCGCAAACGAAAACAACACGCGCAGAACGTTCGGTGTTTCAACTGCCGCTTCCACTGAGAACGGAGCGGAGCGTGAGGTGGACGGAAAGTGTCAGAGTTCAGGTATTGTATTTTTCGCCCGTTACGTTCCGCTCCCGTCCGCTCGTACGCTACGTTGGCGGGAAGCGGGCATAAGGGTATATTTTTATTTTTGGTATGTAAAATTGGTCAGGCTATCTTCTGGGTGCAGTTTTTAGTCCCTGACATGCTTTTATAACAAGGAAAAGCCTCAATGAATCCCATGCTAATTCTTTCAGAATTCTGTTTCGAAAGTTTCGCTGAACCAACCAAAATGCAGTATTCTACCTTTTGCTACCAGAATCAAAGGTATCTTGAATAGAACCCTCCAAAATACTACCATATCCTCAACCAGAGCTGCAAAAAATCTCAAATCTGTCGGGCACTTTCGAAAAAACCTCCAAATCTGTCGGGTGGTTAGGATAGGACTATTAAAATTGTCTAAAACCCATTCAATTGGTAAAATGTTCCTACTCTTTTTCCACATTCTTCATAGAAAATACTAAAATTAGCATAAAAACTTCAAGTTTGGCACCAATGGATATCATTATCCTTATTTTTGTGCTCTGATCCTTATATGTGTGATATCCTTATTTTTCGTGCTCTGAAGCCGCCTATGGAAAATCTAAGTGGAATGACACAAGTCTATTAATTTTCAAAACTCTAGAACTGAGACTGTTCTTCGGGTTTTCAATTATCAGACACGCTCAGGAAATTAAGGTTATCGGCAGAAACCTATAACAAATTGAATACCGAACCACCAATTCCCATTTTCTGGAGTCACCATTGGTAAAGGAAATTTATTATTGAATGTAATTTGAGATTTGTGGACGTACAGCATACAAATAGTGTGTGTCAAAGTCAGCTCGACTGGGTCTTGAATAAGACTCAGTCTTGAATTCAGATGATTTAGGTCACAGGTGAAAATATACAATAACATGAAAAGCAGCCCCCCTTTTTCAGTCCTCTGCAGCCGCCATTGACAAAAAATGCTGCACTAGAATGAGAATAAGTGATATTTTGTTATTATGTTACATAGTCCAGCCCAGAATACTTAAAAATATAGTTTGCAATGGAAGAAAGCTGACCTGGTTCCCATACCATGCGGTTACTTATGCCAGCTTCTGCAGATTTTCATGATTTCAGTTTTTTGGAGGTGGGAGGGGGTAATTTGGAAGGAACCCCCAAAATTTATTTATGGATTTTGCTCTGATGGCCAGACAAACAAGATTGGAGAGGTACTTTTTGATATTCGAAAGTGTTTTTAAGGATCATGGCTACTTGTAGTTGAATACAAACATGTAATATTAGCTTTCCATGACTTTAAATGCATGTTTACATGAAAAATCCTAAATTTTGAAGCTGTTGGCTATCTCAAAGTTTTTCATGCATTGCCGTGCTCATTTCCCTGAGGGTACGTGGTTTAGGATCTGAAGTTCATGAGGCTAATAAATAACCTTAAGTCAGTTAGATAGTAAATGTCAAATAAATATCATGTTTCCAAGGAAGTTAAGAGTAAAAGGAATGAGTAAAGGTTGCACTAGGCTGTGTTTTTGTTATATCTTTGTCCCCTTGACATAGATCATAGGCATATTTAGGTAAGTGAATAAAATGAAATGGGAGAAATAGCTTGGTACTTAAAACTCAAATTAATGTGGAAAGGTGAAGAGTTTTGTTTCTTTGGCATCTACAAATCCACTGATGAAGGTATGCAACTTTTGTGGTTAATTCTGGACAAACAGGCATTGGATTTAAAAGAAGATGGAAGGGTAAAATCAAATGTTTTAGTCTAATTTGACCAGTCTGCTGGTAAAATTTATTTTTCCCTTATTAATATCATTTAAAATTATTGATCAACAGTGAGCATAACATACTGTGTGGAAATAAATGTAAGCTGCCGAAATTAAAACGAACACCACATCACTTACTTCTTTGTTTTCTCCCCACACTGTTCTGATCTGCCCGCTGTTTGATCCATGCTTCAAAACGACCTCCTTGGCCAAAACCACTGTTCCTGAACTTGCAGGGCAGCCCAGAATGCTTGATTCGCTGATGCTCCTTAAAAAAACGTTTCTCGCCAAAATACCCACATCCCTCAAATCCACATTTAAGCTTGACACGGGACGGTGGAAGGGGCTTCAGCTTAATCGGAGCCATTTATCAGCCCTTCAACTATGGACGATGAAATCCAGGCTCAACCAGTTTACTCAAGATGTATACCAAAGTAATGCAAGAGAAAAATAATCAAAAACACAACCTTGCAACGTATTGCCTCCACCACACCACGGGATTCTAGGGCCTTGGCCTCCGCCATATCCACAAGGCAACACACCAAACCGCAGGGCTGCTTTTCTTCAAACCAAAGATACCTTTTACACCGGTTTTGCCGCAAGGGCGCTGTTCAAACAGCGCCCTTGCGGCAGCGTTGAGCGTACTTCCAAACGAAGGAAACGAAGGTAAAAACTGTTTTGCCTGTCGCCTTTACCTTTACGGCGGCCTGTCGGGCCAAGCTGTCGCGTGCTATGGAATACAAATCGGGCCCGACAGGCCGGTGAAGGAATTTTTCCAGCAGAGGATTTTCTGGGTGACGTTTAAAAGGCCCTCTGTGCATAAGGTCCTCTATTCAAAGGTCCCTCGATTCATAAGTCCCTCGATTTTCCATCGGTTCTTGCCGCACACTGGCTTGATATGGGAGAGGTGCAAATTCATGAAAAACTTGTTGAGTGAAAGAGGTGACAATTCTAATATTGAGTTTTTTTAGAACAAAAAATATTTTCTGCTTCCTTTCAAGATTTTTTCTCACAGATTGTAAGATCTGTCGCAAGACCATACCGTGCCCTAAAATCTGTCGGGCACTTTATGACCCGAGAGCCCGACTTTTTGCAGCTCTGTCCTCAACATGCTGCCAAATCAGGCAGTCAACTGGCTGTCATGTCCGAACCGTATCTTTAGGAACTGTGCAATAGGCGACCCAATCCCTGTCCACGTCTATCTGCCAAACCTCCAATTGCAAAATTTATTTCCCAAAGTTTCAGCGATTTAATCCCCTCCCCATAACCACATCGCAGTAGATCTGCAATTATGACATATTAAACCCCTTCTTGCTTTCCATGTTTCAACTCACATGGCAGAGGCAATACATAAGAATATTTGGCAAATAAGCATGTAAGGCATCACAATTGTGTGGCAGTCGCGTCTCTTCGCTACTCTTGTACTACTAACCGACCGCAGCGCAGCGGCGGCCGGCCGCGACAGACAGCGGCAGACCAGAGTTGCCGGCCGCGACAGCCTCAGCAGACAGCGACAGCCTCGGCAGAGAGCGACAGACTAGAGTTGCCGGCTGCGACAGCCTCGGCAGACAGCGACAGGCCAGAGTTGCCGGCCGCGACAGCCTCGGCAGACAGCGACAAACCAGAGTTGCCGGCCGCGACAGGCTCGGCAGACAGCGACAGACCAGAGTTGCCGGCCGCGACAGCCTCGGCAGACAGCGACAAACCAGAGTTGCCGGCCGCGACAGGCTCGGCAGACAGCGACAGACCAGAGTTGCCGGCTGCGACAGCCTCGGCAGACAGCGACAGACCAGAGTTGCCGGCTGCGACAGCCTCGCCAGACAGCGACAGACCAGAGTTGCCGGCCGCGACAGCCTCGGCAGACAGCGACAGACCAGAGTTGCCGGCCGCGACAGCCTCGGCAGACAGCGACAGCCTCGGCAGAAAGCGACAGACCAGAGTTGCCGGCTGCGACAGCCTCGGCAGACAGCGACAGGCCAGAGTTTCCGGCCGCGACAGCCTCGGCAGACAGGCGACAGCCTCGGCAGACAGCGACAAACCAGAGTTGCCGGCCACGACAGGCTCGGCAGACAGCGACAGACCAGAGTTGCCGGCTGCGACAGCCTCGGCAGACAGCGACAGACCAGAGTTGCCGGCCGCGACAGCCTCGGCAGACAGCGACAGATCAGAGTTGCCGGCCGTGACAGCCTTAGCAGACAGCGACAGCCTCGGCAGACAGCGACAAACCAGAGTTGCCGGCCGCGACAGGCTCGGCAGACAGCGACAGACCAGAGTTGACGTGGTGTGAGCCGACATACAGGGCCCGACAACTCCTGACAATGAAAGACAGTGGTGTTGTTCATTATCGAGTCCTCCTGGAAAATCGTTTGCACGCACGAAACTCTCGGTCTGGTTCACACACTATGCTATTGATGTGCAGGCTCGATCACTGTCTGGAAGTTTTTGACCGGCAAGTCTTGCTGGCAAATAATGAATACAACTTTATCGGAAGCTTCCAAGTATGGCATCCCCCACGCGCCTGGAGTTCGTGTTTCGGTTAGCTTAGTCATTAGAGTGCTGGATTTCCGATTGCAGAGTGCTGGGCTCCAGCTTCGGGCGGGGCCGATTTCTGTGTTGCGTTGTCGGCTCCGCCTGGTGTTTCTGGGCAGCGTTCACAATGGGAACGCTATTTCACATTAATGGATGATGTTGACTGAATAATATTGCTAGGTCAGAAAAAGGATTGCCCCTTTCCATTCTCTTTTCTCTCTCTCTCTCTCCTCTCTCTCTCTCTCTCTCTCTCTCTCTCTCTCTCTCTCTCTCGCTATTAAAGCACTGCCGCCCAGCTCCCTGGTCAGACTGTGAGCGCTGGCACGACCGGAGATGTTTTCACTCCTCTGCTTTGATGCATCGCCCTCTGAATCGTCTTAGATTACGTAAAAATGTTTTGTATCTCCCAATATTCCAACACACATACAGTCAGGAAAACAGAAAATGCGTCCACATAATCCTACGCAGCATACGTTTAGCTTCATTTAAAATGTGGCGGACCTCAGGAATTAAACAAGTGTTTTTTTAGAGCTGTGACCTCGCAGAAAATAACTAATTGATTTTTGCCCGACATGCTAAATCACCTTGTGTTGAATGGTAAACCCTGTGTTGATACTGAAAAAATAAACAACGAGCGGAAAATCTGATTTTTGCACACACCCTTTAATGTGTGGCGTAATTCTAACTCTTTGCTAGTCGTAAGACGCATTTTCTGCCTCGATGATTGTACGTGTAAGATAGTCCAGAGGACGAATTCGCCGTGAAATACGTGTTAACATGTAATTAGACCTCATGGATTAGAGTTAGACCATATGTTCGGTCATAGCAATACAGCTCGACATCCGGAAAGTTAAACATCTATTATGATATTTGTATGATATTCTGGAATATTGGTGCTATGCTTAAATGTTTTTGCTCTTTCTATTTACGTATAAATGGTAAAACCACTCGATTGGCCACGGATATCTGTGTAATTCGTAGTCTTTCATCCCAAATATCCATTACTGTGGAAATGGTGCACCATTGTCCTAAATACCAAACTGGTTTCTCTGACCTCATACGAAAGGCACTCTGTCAAGCACCATGGCTACCTTAGAGAAGTTGAATGGTTTTCAATCCTGCGAGGTATCGCCTTTGATTCGCCTCCTCCGCCGGCGGCGCGCTCTCCATCACGTGGCTGAGGAGCCAGTGTTACCGCCCTCCCGGGCGTCGCAGTCTCGGTGACTGCGCGCGCCGGGGAGCTCAGCTCGAGAACAAGAGGGCAGCACCATTTCACCGGCCGCGCCGGGCCGCGCCGGGCCGCGCCGGGTACACCGCCTGGTCCTATTATTGATAATTTGGAGCCTAAACTACCAGTTAGAGTGATACATGAGTATCACTTAGATGTGCAGGTATGGTCTCACGGTGTCGTGACCCTGAACTTTTGTTGTGGAAACCGTGAGTCCCGCGCTGAGCAATCACCGCCACCGACCAAAATCAAATCGCGGCTAGTTTCGCCCTGGGTATGTTGACTTGATTGACTGTTAGTGATGTATTTAGAACGCTGACAGTAAAACATGTTTCGGTCAGTCAACACACGTGTATTTCCACACACACACATACGCATATATCATAAGAACTCGTTAACCCGTTTAGTACTATAAGGAAGCAAACACTTCTACTGTCTTGTGTCTTCACATGTTGCATGCAGTTTACTTTCATCTTATTTTCCCATGAAGCAAAAAAATAACGCGAGATTTCTAGTTTGTCAGCCGAATTGGCCAGTTTTTATTGTGGATTTTGCGGCTTCTGAAAGTATTAACACCCGCACTGGAGGGGGTCTGGCACTAACGCGCACTGGAGGGGGCCTGGTAAGCCCCCCTAAGATCTCGGAAACTAAGAGACATAGGAAAACGAAATTTAAGAGGTGGGTGGGGGTTATGATGATCTACATTATGACCAATTTTTATTGACCTAGGTAAATATCTTTAACGCCAAACGAGGTCATAAAGGTTAAAACTTGGCCATGCTGGAGACCGACCGGTAAATGCCGTGATTATGCGGGAAAATGGCGGGAATAAGCTAAAGGCGGACCAGGGTCATATAGAGAAGGTCTCAAAGAGCCTTCCCTTCAATTTTGGGGTCAAGGTCACTCAAGGTCATTGACCTGTAAGGTCACAATATAGTATACTGCTTATAATGTATACTTTGACTAACACTATAGCCACTGTTTGGCGGGAAATGAGGATTGACCTTTGCAAATGACCTTTGACCTTGCTCTTTGACCTTGACCTTGGTATTGGGGTACCTTATCGATGACGTCATAGCATAACGTACGTCAGACCGGGTAACGTCATATGACTGGAAGCTCTGTGGTCAGTGACCTTGAAAGCGCAGATATGACCTTGACCTGTGACCTTTGACCTTGACATTGACTTTCATGTGAGGTGGCCTTGACATATAATCCCGGTTATATGGTGTTATGACGTCACCACTCGGTCTCCAATGCAAGCTGACTGGTCCGACCGCGCGATTACGGCGATCTCAAAATGCAGGTCTGACTTTAAAAGCCTATAAGTCAAAAAATGTTCGGCCAATTTTCAAAACACCTTCACCAATCGTCGCGCTATTCAATTCTGTTAAATGTGGCAAAGTTTCGTGTTTCGGCTACGAGCGGTTCTCCGGCCACCTTGGAAAAACATGCGGGGGCCTCCGAGGCCCCCTTCCAGTGCGCGTGTTAACAGAAAGTAGAGGCCTGCACTCCTGAAAACCAATTGGTTACCTGCCAAATTATGCGAGTGTTATCTGTGTTTCTATCTGTTTTCGTTACTAAGATAATCAGTAAGATTCGAACAGGCCTCTCGGCTCTCAGCCAATGTGTGTGTGATTTTGATTTTGTCATCAACATTTTTATTCCACACTTTGCATGGTAAGCCAAGTTTAAACCCAAAGCCTCTTGATTTGTGAGTACATTAGGGCAATGGAAATTCAGATCGCATCCACCCGAAGTTTACTCCGACAGATCCGGAATAATCAGCTGACACAGCTCGATCATCGATCTAAACTGTATCTATATCCGACAAATATGACTAAATAAAAAAAACACTGCTAGGTTGTAGGAATTTAATTTGCTAGAATACTGTATGTATGTAAGGCATGCTTGTTGTAAAGGGTTTTGTGTGTTGCCCTTACACAATGATAAAATAAAAAACACTTATTTCCTAAAATCGATGCTATTTTGTGTTAGCCGCGTCATGGAGCGAGTAAAAAGACATTTGACGGAATAATAATCCAGTCAAAATCCGTATCAATTTTGAAAAATGTCAGAATGATCTGTTAAATTTGATCCAGCGTGAACCATGGATCAAGTTGGATTGAATATCCATTACAAGATCCAGTTCAATATATGCTCTACTTTACGATTATCCAATCATAATTTACTTGCTCGGTCTCTATCCGCCGCTTCTGGATTTTTAAGACTTGCTTATGTAAACACGAGATGTATGTGAGAGAATGGAAGAATTGTGGATTTTCACTTTGGATGCCCTATGAAGTTAGCACACGCCATGCAACGCACAGTGTTTTAGCGCTGAAAACTGTTTCACATAATTTGGATTGGATTAGTCATGTGGCAGACAGCTGGTATACATTCTGCTGATCCCATGTAGCGTCCAAAGCAGAGTTTCGTTCTTGGTTGGCTCAAGGGGGTCAAGCTCATGCTGATTGCTGAAATAACTTAATATGTCGGTAAATTAGACCCTGGTCAACCCGGAGTGCCGTTTCTTCGAAAAAGACTGGACGATTGTATTGTATTGTATATGTATTATATTGTATTGTGTGTGTATTGTGTGATAAAAATTTCGGGTTTTTCAATCTAAAATTTATTGATGATTATAAGTTGACAGGATGTTTAATGGCCTGCCCCCTCGAGTCCTGAATGCGAAATGAATATAATACACTGGGGTTATATATTCTGGTACATCCCTTCTTCACAATCAGGTAGATAAGCAATAGATCAAATCACAAATTGTTGGTCACTGTGTAGGAAGACCTGGAATTCTTTCGTTGGCTTGGCCGGCGTGGCGATTTGAGGTCTTTCTTCACTATGACAAAGAATCTGTGATTTATCTATCGCTTACATACCTAATTATGATGAAGGGCTGTGTCCGAATATATAATCCCAGTGCACTAGATCCATTTTGCAACCAGGATTCGAGGAGGCAGGTCGTTAAATCTCCTTTAAACATAAGTTCTGGTCAAGCAGGAAAAGTAAATATCAAACAAAAAGACAGCGTCTCACATGCCAAGCAAATCCAGTTCAACTAGATGCACAAAGGTGCGCTCAGTCCAAAACTCGAAGCCGATTCTAGAGACGACCCGGCTTTTTCTTCATTGTCATGGAGTTGATTGATCCAGCACCGTTACAATCACTGAGATTATCAGTGCGCTAGAAAGACTACCGCTGTAATTGATGGGTTATATCAACGGTGCCGATATTTTCCATCAGTATTGATTTGGTTCAGAAAGATCAAAGGCCGAATCTTAATGTAACAGCCGCTTGCAAAAATAATCCTTGGGCATTGTATGGTCGCCGACGCCGAAATACATTCTTCACGTGGAACTATATTTGGGGTTGGCTATCTACGATGGCCAAAGATTATTTTTACTAGCAAACGTTGCATTAAGATTCTGATGAAGGGCTTTGACCGAGTGCATAACAATGTTTCCATTCCGAATTCGATGAGATATGCCAGATAATATTTTGTTAATAATAATCATGATCATCGTTGCAGCACTGCGTCATATGTCCACCACATGTATCAATTGTATTAAAAACACGCAGTTTGGATCTTTTGTCACTGCGGCAGCCTTGTCGCTGATTAATCATGTCCACCTGCTCTATGTGTTTTACACTCAGTCGCAAATGCTGCTTTCATCTTCAGGCGGAGAGATACCCGATATAACGCAGACATCGGGTGAATTGTATGCATTGCGGAGAGGGATGATTTAGCGCCTGCTGTGGCTTTGTATAAAAGGTAAAGTCGCATCTGGCTGCGCACTACACAAGTCGATCTCTGCCATTCAATCGCACAAGTTGTTGACGCGCGTCATCGATGTTATCAGGTTATTGGACACCCGCACGAGTCTAAGAGCTATCTGTTCAGCAAAGGTTTATCCAGTTTTTTATTGGAGACGGTGGATACACATAGTAAGGGGCGGCGCCATCCGGGCCAGGGGGCGCCGCTTTTGTACAGCAAAACCTACCGGATGCGTCCAAAACCCTACACGGACAGTACGCCAAGAGAACACCGCCCTGAAAAAGGTTTCGAACAAGGCAGGTTACTATTCTCGAAGACTAATTCAGAATGCCTCCGCGCGTTATACGTTCTCCACCCTGCAGCAATATGTCTCAGAGAAGAGTATATCCATTGGGAAATGTTTGTCACGACCGTTCCTTTTCCCATACTCTTTCCGCGGAACTCGTTTGAGAATAGATTAGGGTGTACTCATCAGACGGCGTGTCCATACCTGGAGCCAGCGGATACGTGTGTTGCGGCGTTGGGGGGACGCTCATGGTACATACTCGCGGTGAATACATTATTGGCAGTTAATTCAAATTATGCCATGAGAAAACGTGATTTTCAGGCTTGGCTGAAATATTAGGGTGTTTATCGCAAACTCCTCAATATTTATTTGAGGTTGTGATCCCCGGAAAGTTCCGTATGACAGTGCAAGAATCATGACTAAAATACCTACGATGGCTCACGGTACGAAAAAGTCATTGGGTAACTTTTTTCGTAAACCAACGCCGCTATTTTGATAACCTCATGCTAGTGAAAGATTTTCCTTCACTTTCTTGGTAACTGCTCCTTGTGTTGCAATTTTAGTTTAATGCTCAGCTTGTTTCCCTTTAAATCAGAATCAGGAATAGCATGCAGATGACTATGAGATGGAGACGTGGTAGTATAGAGAAGGCTAGAGTATACCTAAAAAATATCACCACTCAGTGTTTTTTATGAAACATACTATGTGAGGTGCCACCAGTCTACAAACTATGTCAAACATGGAAAATATATCACCATGGGCAGCTTTTGGGAAGCTTTTGTTCGTTTTTTGGGAAGAAAAGAAAACACCAGCATGCTTAGCCCTGTACTGTCTGTTACTATTGGGTTCCTTTTAAGAATGGGCAACAAGATAACAAGAGAGTAAAATATGTCTGCCCAGAAAGATGTAATTTGTCCTCAGCAATAACAAAGGATATCCCAATTGCGGCCGGATGGGAGCTGCTCCAGTTACCTAGTTGAGTTTCCTGCCACACTTTGCAGACTGTCGCGGGGAAGAAGCAGTTTCTTATAATCGATTCTGTGGATAGGAAGCTTTTCCTCGGGAGCTTAAATTCTTCATAAATTTGGCTTTGTTTTTCTTTTTTCGGCTTCGGCGCATGTTGGCTGCCAGACCCTTGAATTTGTTCTCTATTTGGCTAAAATATAAATATTTGACAAAAATCGAGGGTCCAGACTCCATTTGGCACCCTCCCGTCTTCTGGCTAGAGGTGCCCGAAGCAATAATTAAGAACCTGCCGTAATTATTGAGGCTTAACGAGGCACCATGTTATTTAGGTATTAAATCTCCTACAATAACTCAGGTCTGTTCTGGTTTCAAAAATGAGCGAAGACTGCTAAGTCTAAGTTTAATCCGGTGACAGACTTTATCTTGCCAAATAATTTAATTTAAAAAGGCGTGGACTGGTCCAGCAGATGAGCTAGTTTCTGTCACAACCATAAAGCCAGTTCAGGAGATCAGCAGTAGACGCCACGCGCCTAACTTTCCGGCCCTGCTGAACCTGCCATCCAGCCGTCAATCTGCATTGTATCCGGGTAGAACAACTAACTGACATCACCGTCAGACCCCGCTGACATCACCGTCAGATCGGGCTGACATCACCTGATGCCAGTCGTACCAGACTACACCGCTCCTGTGAATGGGCTTCCAGCCTGCCGAGTGAGTTCACTCTGGGTGAGCTGAGCTGGCGCATTAGTGGGGCTCCGTAGTCAGAGCTCGGTAATCGTGTTCGAACCCGCCCTGGACGCTCAACGTCCCTCCGCGCTGCATTCTGCAGTCACCAAAACCTCGTAAATAGTGTACGAGCGGAATGTTTCGAGTTCTGTCCGCTTCTATTTTTGTTTATTTATCCCCCTCTCTCTCTCCCTCTCCATCTCCCTCTCTCTCTTCCTCTCGCTCTTGCTCTCCGTCTCCGTCTCCGTCTCCGTCTCCGTCTCCGTCTCCGTCTCCGTCTGTCCGCCTCTCTCTCTCTCTCTCTCTCTCTCTCTCTCTCTCTCTCTCTCTCTCTCTCTCTCTCTCTCTCTCTCTCTCTCTCTCTCTCTCTCGTTTTTGTCGTGCGCCGCCTCCCTACCGTGGGGCGCCCTTGACTCGGTGGCCAAAACACCACTTTACACTTAATTGAACTTTTTGCAGTGGTACTGAGGTATTAGCTGTGAACAGTGCATATCATGGGTTTCATGGATTGCGCAAGGCCTTCTAAAATGGTTTGGTAACATTTGTATTGCTGTCGCCACACGCTAACTAAAAAGGGAAACATTTTTTTTTTTTTTTTTTAAAAAAATTTTTAAAAAAACCCCCTTACCCCTTCTATGAAACGCGTCAGTTCCATTTGTAATTTTTGGTCAGTAAATGACGCCTCATTGTTTGTTTCATCCTCCCTTTTTGTATAATCTCTCACCCTTTACTACCACGGGCGGGTAGGGTCCGGTCCCCGTTGTGCTCTCGTTTTGCTTGGCGGGTGTTTGGCGGCCTGGCGGAGGATTCGTGAGGAGACTGCAGTCCACTCAGGGGACCTCCGCCGCCGGGGCACCGACCGCCCGGCCTGCCGCCGCCCTGGAATGCATACACGTGTTTGTTTAGACGTGTTTTGATGCGGCCAGCGACGTTATTGAATCGCTGCTCTCGCCCGTTGAGAACGGATCTTCCCCAGAAAACAGCTGCCCAGGACGAGACACAAGGCTCTTCAGTGCACAGTAAACTGAGCGTGGCTGGCACCGGCGAAGTTTGGGCTGCGGCCGTCGGGAGCCTGCCAAACAGGGCCCTTGACCTTCGCCGCCGAAAAAAAATGATGAGTGTCAGACACCATATGGCGTCCTCAAAGGGACAAGAAAACAAAGTAGATCAGTGTGATGTTGTAAGTACAGTTTGCTTCGTTATAAACGTAACATTTAAGTTTGAGTTGTATGAGTGTGTGGTATAAGCACACAGAGGGCAAAAGCAATATCAGCAACAAATATTTGACATTAATTTTATGAATGTGGGTGATGGGTGATGGTGATACTGCACGTGGGTGATGACATTTATTTGAATCAATGACATTTAAATAAGATAACATGCAACAGCAAAAACCAATGGCGTGTGACATAGTTGTGTTCTTGGAGGAAGCAAGCTTATAGTTGACTATTCTTGAACTTGCGTGAATGGCACAGTATTAATTTAACCTAACGAATGCGCCGAGTTTGATTCCTAGAGGACATGTTTTCGTGACACTTGCTTTTGAAGTTTCTGTCAGGTTTCCCGAAGCAAAACATATGTCACTTCAGACCAAATTAACTTGCAAATGAAATAGAACATTTTCGTTTGACAACCCTTCCTGGGATCGGTGTTTGATTTTGGTCTGCGTGTAGCGACGTGTGTCGCGTCTAAAAAGTGCCGAAAGTTATCTCTCGCGGTGAGATCACGGCTGACAGCTCGTTCCGCCCGCGGGCTCGGCTGGAATTGCCGCAGGCGGCGGCGGCTTTGATGCCGGCCCGCGACGCGCTCGCCGTGGCGGCTTGTGACCGTTGAAGGGCTAATGGACGCGACAACAGTGGCGCAGCGGGCTGTTTTGCCAGGCCGGCGTCATCGTCTTAATTATGTACGGGTCGTAACTCAGCCACTACCTGCTAGGGGGAGGAGAGGGGCCCAGTGCCGTCACGCGTAATCAACGCCAGACACCGCACGCAACCGGTGGCGGCGGTAATGGTGGTAACGATGGCTCAACTCGTGAAGAAGCATGTCCCAACTAATGACGTCACCGCTGGCCCATCTGCCGCGCCCCTCAGTTGATCTAGCAGAAGTTGTTGGTGTATATTGCAGTGCGTTGGCAGAAGTGTTTTCGCGGATGCTGCTACTCAAAATATGAACCAACTGGGAGTTCCCCGGGTTTGAAATTGTTGGTCATTTATCGAAAACAAGTTTTATCCTCCTTTTTCTCACGAAATAAAGAGTACACCACTCGCTGTGCCGGGAAACCTTGGTAACCTTTTCCCTGCTGACACTAGATACCAGCAGATCCTAGAAGAGAACAGAGACAATTCGATTTGTCTTGGTGTGTCATCAGCGATACCCAATCCCAACAACAGGTCTCCTCGCTCTCGCTAATGTTTACCAGTGTGCCGCCATTATCGTAAGCCTCCGATGGATCTGGGGCTGCGACCAGCGCTCTGCCAGGGAGGTGGATAATGTCAGCACCGAGCGAGGGGGAGCACCCGCCCGGAGCACACGCGATCGCTCGTGCGGTAATCTGGGTGGACAGGGTGACGGGCCGGCGTCACCGCGCGCGCCCGTCCCACCATCAGCACTACACGCCACCCGCGCTCGGCCAGCGCAAGGAAAGAACCCCGGCTCTGCTAATGGCCGCCGTAATTTATAGAGGCTGCGCGATCGTGGGGAATTGATATTAGTGCGGCGCACGATACAGATCCTCAGTCCGAGAAGTACAATGGCCTTTACTTCTGCGTTCGCGCTGAATCCTTCGCGAATCCGGCGGGGAAAGTGCAGTTTCTTCTGAGATGGAGAAGGGCACGTTCCGGGAGTTAGAGGTGCAGATGCGGACTCCAGTTAGCTGATAATTGCAATTCTTGTAGTTTGTAATAAAGACAAGCATCTGCACAACATTCGTGAACCATTTCGATTTTACGAGTACGATTGGTGCAACTCGCTAAGTCGAATATTAGCTGTAGCCAACGTTGCGGCTAACTGACCAAGGCGGTGTGGAGTGAGAGCGACAGGTGATTTCTAGAGGAAAGTAGCTCACTCTATCTTGAAGCACTGTCTGAAAGAACTGTCTTGAACAGAACTGTCTGGCGCTCCATGCCGAATCATGCTGGCATTGACCTCCAGAGGTGTGAGTGCACCCTGCGCAGCCACATCACCATCGGCCAAAAGCCGTGAGGGTCAGGTAGAGGTTAGGACAATGTATGTATTTTCCCTATCTGTTGCCAATTTTTTCTCGTGTAAGAGAAGTTTCCCCGAATGAAAAGGGGTTTTGGAGTGCTACGAGAGAGAGAACATTACCATCCCCAATGCGTAGAATAGTTAGAATAGCCACCAGATTGTCATACCATACTATATTGAAGGCATCAATTGCTCCTCAGTAGGTAAAAGCTTACGTTTTGAAGCATTTATTCTTCTAGTTCCCCCAGATTTTCCCCAACTATGTTACAAGATCGGTGTACTTCTGACCTCTGGCGGCCAGAGAACCTCCAATCTCCAGCTGTCAGGCAAGTACTCGCTATAATACCAATAACTCCTCGGATTTGGGCTCATATTTACCGTTGCCCAGGGGCTTCACCTCGGATTTGTTACCAGGGGGGGGGTAAGGGGCCAGACTCCAACCTGCCGACGACTGAGAGAGGTGCAGTGGAGGCGAAGCGAAAACTCAAAGGGAATGTGGCATCTTCACAATGTGATTTTAACTGAGATAGCCAAGTTGTAAAGCAAGTCGGAAAACCCGGTAGGTACCCCATATTTTATTTATCTTGGAACTCGATATTTCCGTAGAAAAAAGCTAAAACCTACCTGACACCAGCCCCCCATCAGCCCGTCGCCGGGTGACCATTGTTGTGAGCTGCTGGTGTGACGACATATGCTGACGTCACGATGAGCATCAGCCAATCGAAGCCCTTGAAGCGTTTCAAGTATAGTAGTGGTTGCCAGATCGTGACATCATCCACAGGCTGGTATTTATTTATTTTTCTAGAGGAGTATTTTAAAAACAAAATATTGAGCCTATTGTACATTTTTCAGAGAAATCATGAGTGGTTTCATTATTCTTGGCTAAAAGTACGCCTAATTTCACTAAATTCCAGGATTCGACCAAGGTTCCTTTAAATCTGCCTCGCAGAGCGCCAGCGTAGCAACAGCAAACCAACACTAGCATTGAGAAAATGTGTGCAGGCCTACGCTGACCAAGAGGAAAATGTAAGAACGTAGGTTGAACCGTACGGTTTTTGGTGACGCCTCCCGTGATTCACAAGTTTGGGTTCACACCCCTCCCGGCTTGTGGCGCCCATACATTGACCTCCTTCTGCTAACTACACTCTGATGCTCCCTCAATGCTGCAAACAATTCACTGGAAGCAATACAAACACAAATAATAGCTTTATTGCCCTCCCTCATCCTTCTCCTTGATTTCCATGCCTATGTGCATTTTCTAATATGATATTATCGTCTTCACGCTGCAGTCTCCAGAAACCGTTGCTCCACTCCAGATCTTTACCTGGCCGTGGCTTGAAAACCTTTTTTTACCATTAAGCATCTAGACCCATGTGTATAACGTAAATAATTTACCCGTTTTCCAGAGTTGTGTACTATAAACTGCAGAGCTGACTTTTATTGAAAGTTGGCACGGGGCGCGGGAGAAGTCGGTGACCGTGCCTGACAGCGCCATACGTTTTCATCGTTTTGTGACCTAGACTTGTGAATCATTTGATTAACTTGGGCACCGCTGACACATCAGCAAAGTCTATTTTAAGACAGTACGTTATCGGTTGAGTTTCTTTCCAGGGTTGCGCTGTGCGTCTGTGCGGTCGCTGGCCGCCCGCTGCCGGGGAGCACTGACCCCGGCCTCCCGCCCAGCTGACCGCCTGTGTATACCGTTCATACATGAGTGGTAATGTGCCGGAAATGTATCCAAGCTCTGTTAAAACAAGCCACCATTAAGTAAGAGCACCTGCCCGGGTGTTTCCGTCGCTGCCAGCCGACGTCCCGACGTCCGGGGTCACGTGACGTGACGTCACGTCAGATAACAGAAGCAGGCGTGCGGATTTCCATTCGCTGGGAAATTAGGGCCGTCGTTGGAAAAGTTGGAACACCCACCCAGATTCTACTGACAGTCTATAAATGTTGGAATGAAATTTTTAGTGGGTGTAATTGTGCTGGATTTGTGGGGAGAGTCTCGAAATTACCCATTGACATATTCCCACAAGTTGTGTTTATGTAGCTGGCTATTTCACTTATAAGGCACCTATCGGTCGTCCCCAACTCATTGGGCTCGTTTGGGGAGGACGAAATTACGGCTGAAATGGGTTTAATTACAACAGATTGCTGATCAGAGGCCCCGGGACGGTAACCACTGCACCTGTCTGTCATAATCAATCAGCTGCGCCGCCCGGGTAGCAGGCCGCTTTTTAACTAGTGCATTGTACGTGGTCAGTGATGTGTCAAGAACGACGAGGACCCTGAGAACTAGACCTTTGTTTTATGAGGCTGGTCCTTTCCCCTTCACATCGCTCTGTGTCACAAACAAATCGCTCATTGTCCTTTTCATAGCAGTTGATAGTCACTGTACCTTGGATTAGTCTATCGTGTTTCTTTTGGTTTTAGAGATGTTGGTCCACATATGTAAAAAGTTTGTTTCCCTGCTCGTGTGTTATCATTATTCCTGGCTCGAGTTTTGAGGGAAGCAAAAACAAAAATAATTATAAATAACATATAGACAAGGAACAACTGAGTACCAATACTACAGATGGATGGAGAAAGAAGGGCATGCCCTTCACTTCCTCCTGATTGAGCATTGCAATGCTGGGCGCATCAGTGCATTGCTCCCCCGAAACATCACTTCCCGCCCCTCCCCCTGTAGAACCATCGGCTATAATGTTTATTTTATTGGATGGTGTAATTTCAGGCCCCTCTCATTATCTTCTATTTTTTTGCATATTTTTATGTTTAAAATTGATTTCGCGTTCTGATTCTCCACAAAATCCCAGACCAGTTTGTCAGGGAAGTAATATCAACGCTTGCAAAAGGGTTGCGTGCCGCATTAGTGAACATAAATATTGCCTAAAATACGCTGCCCCTCTGCCATGTTCCACCTTACTTCATCTAGAGTCACATCCCTCGTTATGAATCTCACAAATTGTAGAACCCCTAACGGATCATATTAGCTGGCTGGTGGGGTGTTCTATTACACTCGTTGGGAGTGCCCGTTGCACTCATGGACTAATATTGCGTTGCGCTATGGCTGTGATATCCCATTAAACACTTGGGCCCTCCATTAAAACTGTATTCATCATCATCATTAGAGCTTTAGTGAGCAGCACTTCGGCCGCTACGCTATAGACTTTCATTGAAGTGACAAGTCATGACAGAAACTCAGTATCTATTTGATGAACGGCCCCACTGTCTGCTATATTGAGAGCGATGCGCGAGCGTAGTCCAACTTCAAACAGCCTTGATATCACGCTGGCTTACCTTTTCGCTCAAAATATGGAACACTATTTAAAACATCGGTTTCCGCCAACCTTAGTCTCTGTAACAACATTTATATAACACGTATGAAGCGACTGCTTAGTCCATCGTCATAGCTCGTGTTTTTGGGCGCGCCGACTGCTTGGTCCACATTCCCACTTTGAGCCAGTTCGGCTCATGCCAAGCAAAATATCACTCTGTCAAAACATGAACCTGGTTCTAAGCTCATCCATAGAAAAAAACAATGCCGATATAATGCATGATCCGGTCCATCATGGCTGGACAAACAAGCGAAAGAGGCCGATTTCTCGCATACGGGACAGTGTGAGCGGTGAGCAGCCAGTGTCAGAGCGTCTCTAGTGAGCAGCGAGTTATTGGTAGAAATAATGCGCATCGCCTCGAATATCTTGTCATGAGGGGCCATATTTCAAGGGGACCTCCTGTCCTGATCCTGATGAGGGGGCCTCCAGGCTGATGTAGGCTAGATATTCAGTTTTGTCGTATATTAAGTTTCACCCGTTTATTGTTGCCTCGCATATTGTACTGTATTAGGCATGAGTTTGCTATGCTTATCAGGGGTCTTAAATACACCTAAATAAAGCATGTGCCGACGACACTGATGACCCTTCGTGAGCCTCTTCTTCGGACGGGGTGTCTTTGACCTGTTCAGTGACAATATGCGTCCTCGAGGACACTAAATGCGCTCGGAAAAGACCAACGGCACTCCTGTAGCATTAGTGACATATTGCTCCTGTAAGAATAGTGACATGCTACTCCTGTAACAATAGTGGCATGCTGTTCCTGTAACAGTGGTGACATGCCGCTCCTGTAACAGTGGTGACATTTCATTCCTGTAACAATAGTGGCATGCCGCTCCCGTAACAATAGTGACATGCTGCTCCTGTAACAATAGTGGCATGCCATTCCCGTATCAATAGTGACATGCCACTCTTGTAAAAATAGTGGCATGCCACTCCTGTAACAATAGTGACATTCCACTCCTGTAGCAATAGTGACATGCCGCTCCTGTAACAATAGTCACATATTGCTCCTGTAACGATAGTGACATGCGCTCATGTAACAATAGTCACATGTTGCCTGTAACATATGACATGCCGCTCCTGTAACAATAGTGACATGCTGCTCCTGTAGCAATAGTGGCATGCCATTCCTGTAGCAATAGTGACATGCCATTTGTAAAAATAGTGGCATGCCACTTAAAATAGTGACATTCCACTCCTGTAGCAATAGTGACATGCCGCTCCTGTAACAATAGTCACATGTTGTCCTGTAACGATATGACATGCTGCTCCTGTAACAATAGTGGCATGCCATTCCGTAGTAATAGTGACATGCCACTCTTGTAAAATAGTGGCATGCCACTCCTGTAACAATAGTGACATTCCACTCTGTAGCAATAGTGACATGCCGCTCCTGTAACAATAGTCACATGTTGCTCCTGTAACGATAGTCACATGTTGTCCTGTAACGATAGTCACATGTTGCTCCTGTAACGATAGTCACATGCTGCTCCTGTAACGATAGTCACATGTTGCTCCTGTAACGATAGTCACATGTTGCTCCTGTAACGATAGTCACATGCTGCTCCTGTAACGATAGTCACATGCTGCTCCTGTAACGATAGTCACATGTTCTCCTGTAACGATAGTACATGCTGCTCCTGTAACGATAGTCACATGTTGCTCCTGTAATGATAGTCACATGTTGCTCCTGTAACGATATCACATGTTGCTCCTGTAACGATAGTCACATGTTGCTCCTGTAACGATAGTCACATGCTGCTCCTGTAACGATAGTCACATGTTGCTCCTGTAACGATAGTCACATGTTGCTCCTGTAACGATAGTCACATGCTGCTCCTGTAACGATAGTCACATGCTGCTCCTGTAACGATAGTCACATGTTGCTCCTGTAACATAGTACATGTTGCTCCTGTAACGATAGTCACATGTTGCTCCTGTAACGATAGTCACATGCTGCTCCTGTAACGATAGTCACATGTTGCTCCTGTAACGATAGTCACATGCTGCTCCTGTAACGATAGTCACATGTTGCTCCTGTAACGATAGTGACATGCCGCTCATGTAACAACCGTGGCATGTTGCTCCTATAACAAAAGTGGCTTGCCACTCCTGTAATATTAGCCATGTACCATTCCTGCAACAAAAATAACACACCCCTCTTGTAATAATATTGACACGCCATTCCCATGTCAATAGTGGCAGGCCACTCATGTAAAAATAATGACACGTCATGCCCGTATTAATAGTTACACGGATCAAACGGCTTCTGGGTAACGCAGTCGGCCGGTGAGCTGACAAGAATTGAAATATTGAGCACCTTCTCTGGAAAGTTACGGAATCAGGCCAAGCCAGAAGCCAACTTTGGCGTCAAGCTAAAAAAAGAACAGAGCCAGCCCAGCTGGTTCCTCCTCCCCAGGTTCGAACAGCAGTCTCGGCATTGTAAAATTCACAGTAAAAAAGAGGCCAGCGTCGTATCCAACCTCAAAGCAATGATCGGCTGAAATGCAATTAACCTATGATTTTTCCTTAAATTTGATGTGTTGTTTTGCTGGGGGACAATTCAACAGCGGTTGCAGCCACCTTGAATTGTGGCTGTAATGGTTTCCAGCTATGGTATCGAGCCACACCGAATCCGTTCTCCGGGCTACCTTCACTTCTACTGGTGGGAGGTCCAGCTGGCTAATATCAGGTCATGCATCGCATCATGTCGGAAACCCAATGATAAATAGTGGGCAGGGTTGTCCCATCACTGCGTCTCCTAATGAACTTAATCTGTCGTGATTGGGGGTGTCGCTTCAGACGGGGGAGGGCGTGTGTCATTTAGCTCTCTAAAAAGCCAGTCTGAGACGCTGAGCGTCGCCGATTCGCAGAAACAATCAAGGATCCCAAGGAGTGTTCAGATAAGTTGGACCATCAGATTTGACAGAGAGCGGTCACGCGATGCACCTGATGCTTGGTACACTTGTCGGTGAGTTCGAACTTACTCTCTTCACGTGAAGGCATCCATCATCAATGCGCTTCTACGCAAAACCCCAATTTTGAATTTCTTTAGAAAAAACTAGGGAGGTACACATGTATTTACATACATATGTGTGCAGGCACGGGCGGGAATGCGCTAGACTTGACATATAGTAACACTAACTAAATGTTTTCACTTTTTCGGGCCAACACTGAGACTAGAAATTAAAACATGAGAAATTTAATTTATATATTTCGGTGTATTTTGAACACTGTTAAGACATATACAAAGCACACACGGAGATGCAAAAGAGTCATTAAAAAATACGATTCGTTCGGCATGTTTCATTTCGCTTAGCAGCTTGCGTCGGATAGATGCTATAAATGGGAATCCTAACGCGAGATACAGCGACGAATCAAGAAATTAATTTCGGCGGGGAGGCTAGAAGGCTCGAGCCTCAACTGCCAGTACCTGGGGCAGCCCCTCGCCTATTTATTAACTATGGGGGCTCGGACATTTGGGTGGGGGGGGCTTGAGCCCCCTAGCCTCCCCTTGGCTCCGTCACTGGTGAGATGAACTGACTAACAAAATAATGCAAGAACAAACATTTGAACTCTAATGAAGATCACGAAAAGTCACTAGGAGTGCGGATATCATATTCAGCTTTCACACTTCACTACAGTTTATGAAGGAAGTGATATATCACATTGTACGTATGTCACTACTTGTCACCCCAAGACCATCCCAAATTGTGTTGATGGTAAATTAACATAAAAAAATTCAGAAAAAATATCCAACTTTTTATTTTAACAAATTTAAGCGAAAGCGGGTCTGAGATGTATTCGGTGCATTTGTCAGTAAGATTCGAGGATATGCCATTTCTAGATTAAACCAGAGCATTATTTGAATCAAAATTAAAGCATTAATATTAAAACGACCGTTATTACTAAAGGTTTGCAATACAATTGGCATTGACATATTTAAGAATAAAAAAATAATTATTTTCACCATGCCAAGTTTTCTTTTTTAATCTAAGTAACAGGCTAAAAATGTCAGTTTCGTTACTGCTTAATGTAAAACTTGTATCCAAGCCTGAGAGCATTCTTGTGATCGAAACACGCTCTCAGTTTGTTATTTGACTTTAAAAGTAAAAACAAACTGAGCACGCTGCCCGACATCAACATTTTTGGTGTGTTTGTAATGTAACAATACAGCCTGTAAACTCTGACCCGTCCGTGTAGCCTTTATCGGCGTTGTCTTGCCGTCACCCGCAAGGTTGTTTCTGTTATTTTTAGCGTTCTGACGTGTATCATAAACAACTGACACCGTCTGTTATTGTGCGCGTCACTTCTCAAGCCTGCACCAGCCGAGGCAAAAATGACACACGGCCAACTAAGTGATCAGTTTGAGGTTTTCTCTGTCTGCATGGACTTTTTTCCAGCACCTGCTCCATTGCTGCAGGTCATGCTTATGCCTGCTGTGGTATTCCTCCACTGACGCCACGGGGTGACGGTTATGTGGTACTTTTACTCCTCTAATTTTCGGTAGCTCTGGGGTCTGTATGTTTGCAGTCAGTTTCAGCGCTGTTTGGGTCTGCTCTTCGCTCATGATCCGTCTGGGGAGCCTGTCAAAGGTGAAAAAAGCAGACCAAAACCTCCGCTGGCGAAACCCGAGGCTGAATTAGCGCAAAACTCAAAACGCTGGACACTCGGCTGGTGTTGTGGGTGTGTTTGTGTCGGGCCGCCGTGGGTGGACGTGTCCGGAGGCGCCTGGTGACTGGTGGCCTCCCGGTTTGTGTGCAAACAGTGTCATGCGCGGTGACGGTTGTATGCAGGTCACTGGCCGCGATCTGTCCCGGCGCCGCCGTCACTGACCGAACGGATGGTGCCAAACCAGCCGCTGTTGTGAAACCAGAGCAGATGAGCGGCACCGGCCGAGGTGTCAAAAATCTACCCTATGCCGCCATGTGACTGGGATGTGTTGAAACTCTGACGCATGAGCGTCGAAAGCGGGCGGGGGGGGTCGAGGGGACGCTACCCGCGAATCAGGGGACGTCCCCCCAAATGTTTTAACTTCGACTTAATTTGGTTTGCATTTTCTCCCTGTTACTTGCGTAAATATCTATCAATGTATTGGTGAAGTGCATCATCGTTATAGTTTTATTTACAGCCAATATTTTTTCAGAATTTACATCCCCCTGGTCATCGCCAGTCCGGGGTCCATCCCGTCACCAAAAAATCCGTGGAGACGCCCCTGCTCAGGCGGTACGTGTTTTTATCGCAGCGGTCTATGCACGACAGGGATTTTCCTATCCTTGTCTAGTTTACTTATATTATGCACCTACCCTGTTTAAAATAATAACCACTCAGTGATGCAGTAAGGTTAAGGTATTTGTCTCGAACGTTTCCAAAACGTTCCCATGCTTAGCTTGCACCAATATGCCACATTCCAGGTCGACCACGCCAGAGCTTTTGATCATGGCACCATCGTCCACCAAATGATTTAGCATTTCTCCATGGAGAGGGGAGAGAGAAGTGCGTAGCCTCGAGAGGTGTGTGCGTCCTTGGTATCGTCAATGGATCTTGTCGTCGGAAGGTATGAGGTTCCTCGTTTGGTCCTTACAAAAAGCTTTTTATTGATTAATTTTTAGGACGCAGTCCTTATTCGTAACTAAAATATGTCATTAGTAAAGCATAGATGCGTGGTTGCACTTGACATTCACAGTAAGGTCGAATTATGTCAATTTATGGTATTGTTCGGAATCTCTCAACATCGATCCGACGTTGGCACTAAAGTGTTTCTGGGCGTACATGTTTCTTTGTGACATTTTTCAACTCTGGTGAGGGACTTCGTCCCAAATGTTTATCAGTAAAAATGCATTTATAGTGTCTCTATGACTTAACTATTATAGGGCCTATTTGAACATATGCAACCAACAGGAAATCAATTCTGGATTCGTAATGACATAATTAAGACTGGGAGACTTAGTTTCAAATAAAACAATATAATACAAAACCAAAGCTTGATTTGTCAATAATATTCTACTTGCAAGTAATTAGTTCCAGAAATTATTGTAAACATTTTTTTTAGGCAGGATTGAAACAATTTACTGCGAGGTGCTAGTAGGTGCTTGGTAGGAAACTTGGACCAACCTTATCTTTTAGGGCCTTGGGTCTGAGTGCATATGCCCCCCCCTCGAACCGCCTATGCCTGGTCTAATATGTTACCCACTTCTGGGAAACATGGCCTGTCCTTCCAGGCGTGTGTTTTCATGTCCTTCGCCATTACGTTCCTTGTATAATTGGTATCTGCGCCAGGGGAGCTTGTACTGCGAGCCACTTTGTGAGCGCCGCACCTCCCCTGTACATTTGTCGTCGTCGTCGTCGCACACTCATGGCTGTAAATGTTTGACGGAAGACGGGCACCGTTGGTAGACTGGCGTGGACGACGCTATATAGTACCACCATCACGTGACATACCATTACTGCACGGTCCCCACACGCATTCCACGAATAGCCCGACTGAGTGGCTACCACAAATTACCATTATTACACTTGCTCGTGGATTAAGCCAAATGCCAGGGACAAGTACGAATGAAAAACATTGTTTTGTTATGATGCGTTGTTTTGACGAAGCCGTTATATATTTATCAGTGTCTGTAAATGTTGTCATGAATCATTATTGTCCCGGTTTGCCCAGGCTGGAATCGTAAGTAGCCTAGCATCAATTATGATAGTCATTTGATGTTTTTAGTGGCACTTTTTGGAATACTTATTCCCCTGCAATGTGACGTTGAAGTGTTACGCTTACTTTCGTCGATCGTTTGCTTATGATTTTCCTGAACAAGTAGCAAATACAAGAAGCCAATAGTGGCATGCCGCTCCCGTTCAATAGTGGCATGCCGCTCCTGTTCAATAGTGGCATGCCGCTCCCGTTCAATAGTGGCATGCCGCTCCTGTTCAATAGTGGCATGCCGCCCTGTTCAATAGTGGCATGCCGCCCTGTTCAATAGTGGCTGCCGCTCCCGTTCATAGTGACATGCCGCTCCGTTATAGTGGCATGCTCGTTCAATAGTGGCATGCCGCTCCCGTTCAATAGTGGCATGCCGCTCCCGTTCAATAGTGGCATGCCGCTCCCGTTCAATAGTGGCATGCCGCTCCCGTTCAATAGTGGCATGCCGCTCCCGTTCAATAGTGGCATGCCGCTCCCGTTCAATAGTGGCATGCCGCTCCCGTTCAATAGTGACATACCGCTCCTGTAACAATAGTGGCATGTCGCTCCTGTAAAAATAGTGACATGTCGCTCCTGTAACAATAGTGACATGTCGCTCCTGTAAAAATAGTGACATGTCGCTCCTGTAACAATAGTGACATGTCGCTCCTGTAACAATAGCGGCATGCCGGCTCTGTAACAATAGTGACATGCCACTCCTTTAACAAAAGTAACATGCCGCTCCTGTAACAGTAGTGACATACTATTTCTGTAACAATAGTATCACGCCCCTCCTGTAATGATATTGACACACCATTCCCATGTCAATAGTGGTGGGCCACTCATGTAAAAATAATGACGGAAACTTGCATCGCATCATAACAGCCCGTGTTTTCAGGTCGGACTACGGTATGGATCAATCAGTGCTGGAGGGGAAATAACTGAATCCCTGCCCCGTGCGTCCCCAACAACGTCTCCGTTCAGACCTGGGGACACGCCTATTTAGAGGACATGCCTCTCTGGTTCTCTTGGACAGCGGCGCTACAGAGCGCCTGATGCACAGTTCAGACACATGTAGAGTGTCCACACAGCATCCATAATGCAATCGAACTTATTGGGAACTCTTGATCACTTTTGCAATGCTGGAGGCTATTAGCCCTGCCTCCGGCAGCCCCGGTGAAACTGACGGAGCCCCGCGGGGAGGACATTCTAGACGGCCAATGCCCCAGAGTGCGGCTCCGTTTTTGTACCCGCCCTTTTTGCACCACAGGGTAGTCGAACTGTTCGTTTTTGTCCAGCTGACACGCATTTTTTCCTGGAGAAAAACTCATTTACAGCGACCATGAGAGAATGGCTATACAGGATAAGTGTCATGCCAGCTGTACCAACAGACCAGTGGCAAGAAGCGCCCACCAAAAAAAATAGCACACATCGTGCGGTCCGATATAGCTTCTGACCCCCGACCGTGATTCGGAGAATGCATGTGAATAAATATAGCGTTCAACGCCAAGACAGCAGCAATCTATACAGCCGCAGTCGGCTTGTGAAAGCAATGGAACCCGAACAGGTCTTATCTAGAAATGACTCATCCTAGCGTTTTTGCAGTTTTGCTGTGGCCATTACCCGATAGGATATGCCACTTCTTAGATGCACTGATACCGATGATTTATGGGCGAATGACACAGAGCACGATTCAATAACCTTAGAAATTGGTTGTGGCACGCTTCTAGCAGGCTCAGAAGCTGTATATTGCATGCCGTTGTCACAAGAAGTTTGTGTCCTGGCGCATTCGACTGCCAGAGCTTGAAGGAAAAAGTAGCGACAAAAACACCAGGCAATTCCACTGAACGGCCCTCGGGGGGCAGAATGGCAAACATAGAGCCGAATACATGACAGGTCTGTCAAATCTAGGAGGTCGCCGACCTTTACTTAAATTGCACTCCGACTCTGAGTGACGGCAATGCAAAAAAGCTGGAATAAGAAATGGAGCAAAACGACACACTTGGCTGAAGATACTATTACTTTGAAAAATTAAGTTGGTAAAGAAAATAGAGACCAAAATATTGTTTGGCAGTGAAAAGCACGGTAATCTTATCGACTATATATTTTGCAGCCAACCTTACGATTAATTCCTTTGCATAAATGACTGCATATTATTTTTGGATGAGATAGGATGAAACTTCTGATTTGCAGCGTTTAGGAAATATTCCGGCATAAACCTATTATCAAATTAAAAGATTATTTGACTCGCGATCATAAATTGTCTCCAAAATGATGGGTGCAAGAAATTTTTACGGTACAAGAAAGTCAAGATCACGCGCCTGAAATGTAATGAAGAAGTATTCATCAAGTATAGGCCTAAACTAAGCTACATTCCTGACCCTTGAAGGATGTATCGAGGTATGGATATAATAAGAGTACCATCAAAAGCACAAAAACCCAAAAACTTGCAAACCATGATCTAGCCAGTCCACCTGGACACGGCCTGCTGTTTCATTTCGTTTGGTCCACCGTCGTCTCCAAGCTAACGCGCACTGTTGGTCAAAGGAGTAGCTAGATGGCTGAAATGTTCTGTGGCATGCCTCCCCAGGCCCCTGTGTCCACTGCGTCCCTCCCTGGGTCAACCATTAACCACAATTTTGCTTACAAATCAACATGTTTTTTTGGCCACCGCTTTCGGGGAGTTCCCCGACGACCTTTCAGCGAGTGTTACCCCATTTGTTGTGCTCCAAGCCTGCTTCGACTTCAAAGGTCAGCTTGAACTAGGCAGTCTCTGAACCCATTAGTGGAATAAGCACGTGGCTTTGCCAGCTTCCGCTTCTAAGCACCCGTTCAGAGAGGCGGGTGAACTGGTATAACTGATTAGCCTAGACAACATCAATATTCGATGCGCTGTTGTCTGTTCCGCTTGTATTTTGGGTGTGCACCCAAGGAGCAGTTGTGACCTTTTCTCTGTGTCGCCTGGTATCCCCCAGCTATTACTTAGTGCACATTTGGTATCGTACTCTCAGGACTGGGTTTGTGCAGCTGTTTGGGTAGGTCTGCGGGGAAAGAGGAGCAAAAATCAATCAGACTACTCCATCAAAAACATACTGCACGTCAGAGCGTATGTCACCATGTGAGACACAAATCTACTATCAACCTCATTGTGTTTAACAGAAGAGAACACAGCGTATCGATATGATGCGCCGGTGACTGTTGAGCGGTCTGCTGCTCTCCCAGCAGCGGGCCCGGCCGGCACGGGCGCCGGCAGCGACAAACACGCATTAACCGGTCGTTAGCGGTAGCAGGGGCACGTGCCGGCCACCGATCTCTGGCCGATCCGTCCTCCCCGGCCACGTCGCCAGCCGGCGTCGCGTGGTGTTTACTGGCGGTGACGCGCGTGATAACCGCCGATCGACGCCGCGGCAGTGGCTGGCTACCTTTAACCGCCGCTGTCGAGCGTGGAGGGGGAGGGAGAGCGGGATTACGCCGGAGTGGCGATTCGGGGCGAGCACGGCGGCATTTGCCAGGACGCGTTTGCGCGTGTCGTGTATAACCAGGTAAGTTATACACGACATACGAGCAAACGCGTCCTGGCAAATGCCGCGGTAATCGCCCCGAATCGCCACTCGATGCACTAACGCACGGTGTGTTTTCAAGGTGTTTTGTAGCAAGTTTTCACTGGCCGGAGAGAAAACATAGATGTCCGCATGATATATATACACATAAAGATGGATGTCATTTGGGAAAAAGATTGAACGAAATTTGAAGGCCTCCTTAAAATGGGAATAGCCATTTTTGGGTTTGGGGAATCATGTAAACGTATTCGGAGGCTCCGCTAGGGCTTGAAACGGGAGCCTGTGACTCAGGAGACTTTGGTGTTACCCGCTGAGACACTCATCTCCTCCTTAGACGGGAAAATATGTGTCGATTTTATGATAGCGACATGAAGGAGAAAAAGGCTGGGTGCATTAGCGTCCTGCTCTGCCTGTTATGAACATTGTGTAGGCATGTTGAGAGCTGTTGGAAGTCCAGTGAGGACGAGATATAAAGTAAGGAAACTCTGATAGCTCGTACAGAGGAAGGAGTACAACCGGGTCACGTGTAGAGAACCACCTCCGGCGCAAAACGGTGTATGAGTGACAAACAGATAGGTCCCCGGAGGAACCGCAACTGCTCTGACAGCTGAGGGCTCTGCCTATCACCAACAATGATCGATAGGTTACCACCACCGCTAACTGCCCCGCACGTGCCCGCCGGCGGGTGCGATGGTGTTTGGGGACGGCCGATGATAAACCGGAGCGCACTCGCAGCGGTAAATCGCTCATCAGCGGCCATCTAAACCCGCGGCGCACGCGACACGCTGAGTACGTGTTCGTGGACACGTGGGCGTCCCGGCGATTGACGGCCGGCATCAGCCGCTATCACTTGTCTGAAGTTCGCCCTCAACTCTTTGACATACAGGCGTCGGCGAGCAGGAATCGATTCCGCAACCGTATCATAAATGTGTCAGCTTCAAGTTAATAAGCGATCTAATGCACCGTTAGGCGCACGCAGCGCACCGCCATTCAGCGGCCTTTCCAATGGGCCCCTGACGACCCCAGCGCAGAGGACGCCGCAGAGGACGCAGCAGAGGACGCAGCAGAGGACGCCAGGGGCTGGGAACCATAACTCACCAACCCTCCAGTTGGCCTCTGCTCCGGCCTGCATATTTCAGTTTGGCCCCTCCATTGCCGTCACTGCGGATCGCAATCAATGCAGCCCTAATTAGAGCGTGGAGGGCACTCCGACGTAAGTGGGGCTGAAACGACGACCCTGTCAAAGAGACAAGGCATGCATTAAAGTGATTGGATCCGACGCGATAGATCAAAGCGAAATATTCAAAGTATACTTGGAGGAGGCTTTTGGTTGCATTTTCAGCATATAGGCTGTCCTCTCGCGATTGGAAATTTTGAAAGGATGCATAAAAGAGTGGTTGGTAAGATCCAACTTCGTTCCTTATATATGCGTAATAATCCATTTTTAATATGGCTGGGACCGATCAAAGTGCGAAGTCAGAATTCTGTCAAACAGTTAATTTGTGTGTCCGTGCGTAAAATCAATCTCTGAAAACTGATCTGTAGTCTGACATCAACAAAATAGGAAGCTGAATGTTAAAGGGAATGTGGCACCTTGGTCGAATCCTGGGATTTAGTGTAATTAGGCGTACTTTTAGCTGGAAATAATGAAACCACTTATGATTTCTCTGAAAAATGTACAATAAGCTCAATATTTTGATTTTTAAAATACACCCCTAGGGAAAGAAAGAAATATCTGCCTGTGGATGATGTCATGATCTGGCAACCACTACCATACTCGAAACGCTTCAAGGGCTTGGATTGGCTGATGCTCATCGTGACGTCAGCATATGTCGTCACACCAACAGCCATGGCAACTGTGGCCTGCTGCTAAGCGGTACATGAGGGGTATATTGCAGGTAGGTTTTAGCTTTTTTCTACAGAAATCTCGAGTTCCAAGACAAACGATGTATTTAGTACCGGGTTTTCCGACTTGCTTTACAACTTGGCTATATCAGTTAAAATCACGTTATGATGGTGCCACATTCCCTTTAAACGACCAGGGTCAGCTCCCAGGGTGCTTAATTACCAATGCATGTGGTTTAGAATATTTAGGTTAGCTTAACCTGTTAGGCCTAGTTAGTGTTCTCTCTGTATTGAATAAAGTACATTAAACATTCTATACATATTCATATTTTGAAACGTTTCGAGACAACATTTTCAAAAGCCTGTAGGGTAAGGGCGGGTAAGAGTACGCAGGAGATAAGAGTACGCAGCAGCTGTTTTGGTTACTTAGCAACCACTGAGATGGCTGATACTCTGGTATAAAAAAGCGAGGTCAGTGCCTAGGCCGCACACCAAAATTCAACGTGTTCCTGTTCTTCCCGCGGTAGTACAGAGCAAAATAAGTTTCTGGGCACCCTTGAAGTAATATTTCTTAACTGGGTAAACTTGTAGACCGTGCTTCTATTATCAAAACTATTGTATTACGGTCTGTCATTAGTAAGAAAGCGGAGCTAGGAGTGTTCTCCAGGACCGGAGCTCACGCTAAAACGCCTGCCAACATGTTTATGAAGACTTTCTTCCCAAGGGAGCATGTCCGGCAAGAGTAAGCAGTGGACCATTGGACAAGAGTGCGCATGCTTAAGAGATAGGAAAATATAATTTTTACTCGGGACAGAGCCCGTAATTCATTTCTGGAAAACCAAATGCTGCAACATAGTTCTTGTATATTCAGAACGATATAAAATTATACAATCGCCTGGTTTGGCGACAAAAAAAAACTTCGCGACATGACCTATGCACCTAAAGCACAGTGGGGCATCAATGCGTACTCCAGCCGCCTCTCTTGCGTACTCTTACCGACCCACTCCGGCAAGAGTACGCACTTGACTTCTTATTTTTGTTGGGCTCGTGGCGAGTTCCTTTCAGAGACATCGAGTTGAAACATGCACCATGCATAGGCAATTCTTCAGGCTAAATAACCACATAAAATTTTTAGCCGTTAAACTTATAGGGGAAAAATTAAAGCCTTTAGAAAGTTAAGTGCGTACTCTTGCACGGACTTCCCCTACATATCTACCACAAATTATATTGTCTATCACCCAGATCTACTACGGAAAGATGATCACACTTGGAAGTTTCTGTGCCTTAGCCCGCGTGTCTTCTCATGGACTGCAGGACAAAAACACGCGCCTGAAGGGGGAAATATTATCTGTAGTCCTGTTTGGCCCAGAAAAGGTGCCAGAACATCGCATTTGCAAATGAACGGAGCCCAAGCCATTCAAGATAACTAGCCAGGCGTGACACCCCCGCTGCCCGATCAGCCCTATTCCCACAGGGGTCATTTGGGACATACCAGCGCGGTGACTACCAACGGTGCATTCGAACTGTGCTCATCAAAATACCGTGACCGATCCCCAGTGGCCAGCAAAACGGAGCGACTCACCCCGCCGCAACCCTCCCACTACCCGACTTTTTGCCGGCCGGTAATGTCCTTTTTACCGGCTAGGAGCGGGCCCGGTTTTTACCGGGATTGGGATGAGTCGACTTTGGCCGGGCAGCGGCCAGTGCCATCTATGCCCTGGTCCAGTGCTCCCACTACCCGCCACGCGCACCATGCAGCGAAACGCCAGCACCGGCGCAATCGCACCACCGGCGAAACACCAGCCCCAGCGCAATCGCACCACCGGCGAAACGCCAGCACCGGCGCAATCGCACCACCGGCGAAACACCAGCACCGGAGCAATCGCACCACCGGCAAAACACCAGCACCGGCGCAATCGCACCACCGGCGAAACACCAGCCCCAGCGCAATCGCGCCACCGGCGAAACGCCAGCACCGGCGCAATCGCACCACCGGCGAAACACCAGCCCCAGCGCAATCGCACCACCGGCGAAACGCCAGCACCGGCGCAATCGCACCACCGGCGAAACACCAGCACCGGCGCAATCGCACCACCGGCGAAACGCCGGCACCGGCGCAATCGCACCACCGGCGAAACACCAGCACCGGAGCAATCGCACCACCGGCAAAACACCAGCACCGGCGCAATAAACGGCCGTAATTGCAATTGAAATAGTCAAAAATATCTTGAAAGAGGTTCGACGATAGAAAATGTTTGAGACACAAAAACATACAATAAACCGCTTTCCATTCCTCATATTCTCCAGTATGGTTTAAGTGCCATGATGGTAAGCTTCTGTATTTTAGGTGGGAAGCCCAAATTATATGCTTTCGATGTTTGTATATCCTTAATATCTGTGTTATTGTTTGTTTTTGATCATTGAGTTCTTTACATAAATCCCAAACTTAACACGATATTTTTGTGATATTTACAAAAACACCCCTGACGTTGCAATTTAAAGGCTTAATAGCTATGATTTTTTTGACTTTATGTGTGTTGGCCAACAAAAACTCCACAATCGCATCATTCCAGATTTAGCGTTAGATTGAGATAATAGTATCCTACAAGTTCAAAAAATTGACTGGGGAGATAGTGCGAATATACATTTTCAGTCAATGTCAGGCCTCGCCGGCCGTCCGCGGGCGGCTACGGCGGCGGCGTCGCCCGCGCGCTGAGGCGGACCCGGCACCGCGCAGCGAAACACCAGCACCGGAGCAATCGCACCACTCGGCAAAACACCAGCACCGGCGCACAAGCACCACCCGCGAAACACCAGCACCGGAGCAATCGCACCACCGGTGAAACACCAGCGGACGCCGATTTAGTGAGCTTAAGAGTAAACAGCCTTCTCTTCTGGCTGTAAACATCCAGGTATCGTCCAATGAAGGCAACCTACCTACCAAAAACAATGGAGGAAGAAAGTGAAGCCAATGTTCCTCAGCCCAGTCGTGGGAGGAAAAATAGCTATGCCTATTGAATTTGTAACGTGCTGCTTCTCTCTTTGTTGGTTCACGTCTCAACGTTTCAGTGGGAATACTTTTGTATATAGGTTAGCATGCCCGCGCGCCAAAGTAAGGATCTGGAAAATTGGTTGTGGGTTTTATACTGATCTCAACTTTTGGTCATCTCAACGTTTTTGGTCATTTCATCTAAACAAGTAAAGATAGAGCAAAATAACTGGAACGGCATGAATCCTTGCCGCAAGCCAAATCGAATGATATATAATATGACCTTGCTAGGTTAAGACAAGGATTTGACCTGACCAGAGGTCAGTTGTTCAAGGTAAAATTAGAGAAAATGCATATAATTAGAACCGCAGACACAAGGCAAATCTAATGCAGCTAAAATAAACGCTCAATCACCATTCATTGCCAAGTTATTCAGTTAAAACAATTTTTCCATGTATTTCCAATTGAGAGGTCATGGCTCGTACTTGACCTTAGATCATCGATAGCAAAAATACCCAAACATATTTTGGAGAACTCAGTGGGCCCATTATATGTTATGAGTTTTAATCTGATAAGTTCACCCTGTTCCGACTTATGCTATCTTAAACGTTTTTTTAGGTAAGCTCACTTGACCTGCACGGGTGACCTGAGATGACCTGACCTTAAAATTTTGACAAAAGTTGTAAAAATGATGAGAAAAGGTATAGCAAGTACGGTGGCGCTACGTTCCACCATTTTTATGCTGCCTCCGAAAAACCCGTAGGGGTGGGGGGTGGGTACTCGCCCCCTCCGACCCGTCAGTGCGCGTGTTAAGGGAAATATGTAATTAAGAAATGAACTGCCTGAAGGTTATATGTTTTCAAAAATGTCTAAGTTATTCAGACTAGCCGGTAACACCCAACGTTGGATATGACTTAAAAAAAACATTTTGAAAGTCCCCCTCAAAGTCGGCAGGTGGGGGTGTTGTGGCTCACTCAGATATCTCTGATAACTCAAAATTTGATTAGCTTTCAGATGCACCCAATTTCAAAGCAATCCGATCCTTCTTTGCTGAGATATGAATTTTGGCCTATTCCAAACGGCCGTTATGACTGTGTGCACCGGCGCAATTGCACCACTGGCGAAACACCAGCACCGGCGCAATCGCACCACCTGCGCCAAACACGCCGTTTCCGACTGGGCTACTGGCATGGGCAGACAATACAGCTGCTAAGAGATTGCTAGTGTCACGATTCCGATCGTCTCGCAGTTTATATATATATATATATATATATATATATATATATATATATATATATATATATATATATATATATATCTGTCGGGTTCAGCTATCCCTTAATGATTTTAGTGGTTGCGTATGTATACCCCTCTCGGTCAACGTGGCTGAATGCACTGGAGTAATTGACATGACCACAGACAATTGCTTCTAAAATTGTGTTCTGTACAACTGACTACCAAACTATGCATGGTCTTTTAGTCAAATAAATGGAGGCCGGTTTGAGCATCATGGAAAAAACATTTGTCATCATGTTTGACCTGATTATGCACTTGAATGAACCAGTAAATAAAACAATCTGCGAATCGTGTATTTATCAATATTTGCATCCTACTTTCTCGCGCCCTTCTGCAAACTTGTTGTCCATTGTGGCCCCGGTAGTTCAGATAGTAGAACGTTGGGCTCCGGCCCCCTCAGAAAATCGTGCAGTGGCAGTGCTCCGGTGAAAGCCTTGGATCGGTTCCCCTGAGACGCTCCGGTGCTCAATATTTACCCGGCGTAGGTCAGCTAGCAACTGACTGGTGAAAGGGTGACCTGAGCGGGGCGACCGTGCCTGTTGCTATGGTGGGGTAGGAGTTTCCGCGAAAAATCCCTTGATGGCTTTGGTGAGCCTTCGATCCCAAAAACTGAAACCGCAATAACATGAACACAACATATAAAGTTTCAGATTTTTTCGAAAAATTTGCCCATGAAGACCAATTAAATTTATTTCTTTGCTCCAATTTTTCATTTCGCTATTTTTATCATTCAAGTGAGGGGTGTTAAGCGATAATTGACCAAAAACCGAAAAAAATTGTTTGACACACATGTTTTTCGATACATTAGTTGTTTCACACTATCAATTTTGAGCTCCAGTAAACGTTTTTATTTAAACGTTATCTAATAGATTATCAGTGTTTTTGGTTGCGGATGTTGTTTTTCGGCTATTCTAACAAAGCTTCCCTCACGTTGTGTTTCGAATCAGTTAACTGTTTCCACATATGTCGGAGACATAAATAAATCCTCTTCGCACAGCGTCAGCTGTTTCAGGCACCGCCCTTGAAAGGATATCAGCAGAGCGTTCTCGCCAAGTGTCTAATCCTCCGAGTCTGCTTTACGCCTCGCTATCTGCTAACTTTTGTGGGTATTAGTTCGCCCCCCCCATCCTGTCAGAGGCAGTGGGGGTAAACTGGAGGGAGGCGAGTTGGTCTACGAACATCTCACCTCTCTGGACTCGTCCTCCCTGGAAAATCTGCAGTGTTCCCGTCTCGATTCTCCTGGGATGATTCTCTGTCATCTTTACTCACCTGGAGGAGAACTGCTGTGCTCTTCTCAGTCAGTCTGATAAAAGTATGCACATTTTGCTTGTTTACTTTTCTCTAATGTCTTTCCACAAATTGTCCAATGTGCATTACGATAACCGCTCGCTTATTATTCATGCATGGTGCCTCGCCGAGCAGAGGTGCAGAAAGTATGCTGGCTGTCACAAACTCAATGCGACGTATGCCTCCTCTGTCACACAGAGCTGGAAATAATAATTGCATACTTGAATACTATTTCCAATATGCTGAATGTCCTCTACCTGTCCCTTACTTTTTGCAGCAGACAAGGTTCTAGCACCAAACCATTACAGCATGAAAGTAGTAGGTTTTCATTTATAGATCATGTTTTTGTTTTTGGAAGGAAAATTTCCAATTATGGGTCATTTTTTCCAGTATTGGGGTCATAACTATTATTGGCAACTCTGACTGCAGTTTCCCCCAATGACATGCATTTCCTTTTGAAGAAGTTTCCATTTTTGAAAGGAGTGTTTCCAATTATGGTACTTTTCCACATGATTACATGTAGCAATTATCATGAAAATAGTCATTATTGGGAACATACCTATTAATGGGAGCATATATGTACACACAATTGGGAACCCTAACTGCAGCTTCCCCCACTAAACTTCTATCTCACATATCAACAAAAGGGAAAAATGTCAATGTCAACATAGTATTTGAATCTACCTAAAATGTGTTGGTAAAGTGGACCTTAGGTAGCATTTTTATAAACACATCAAATGCTTAAAATTTGCATCCCACTCACAATCATTACCTGCCTGGTCATTCCTTTTTGCAGTAAAAACTCTGAGGCAACTAGCCTGCATAGATGTAAAATTATGTCTATTGCCCTAATAGGTACAGAGGTATTGGAATTCACATACCAAAGAAAGATCCAGTGTAGTCAAAATCCTGCTTTAACTCCATGCAGTTCAGGTCCTGTGCGTTGCTTACCACCACTGGTAGTAAGCAACACACCCCCAACCAGCGTTTTTTGAAGTCTATTTGTTTCTGAGATTTGCTGTGATTTTCTGAGATAAGAAGGGGTCTACTCGGCCCCTCCAGTGCACGTTAGTTCCAGGCCCCTCTCCAGTGTGGGTGTTAACACTTTGTGGAGGACTGCATTAGCACACATTTGCTATCTGTACAATATTGATATGATAATTTGATCATGAAAACTCACCTGAATCACTGTTCTTGCCAGCCTGTTGCTGGCAGCAACTCTCCCAACTTCCTCCAGCTCCAAATCTATCTAACCAATCTAGGGCACAAATAAACTAAGGCACAAGCAGGCTAAGGAATGAAAAACCAAGCTTGATATGGGAAAGTGCATCAGTCTTACAATAGCCTACATTCATCTTAGATTAGCCATGGGCAGCAATATTTGTTCTAGCTAGTTTTAGCCTGCACTAATCTTAAATATACCTAATGAATATGCCCTCAAAATAAGTGGCTTCCCGCCTGTTTAAATTTTTGGCAGGCTCTACATCACATAAACATTTCTAACTTGTCTTGTCGCTGTTGCGCAGTTTAAGTAGAATTGCTGCCCAGCTATGTTTATTTTCTCACTCACTTGGTACTTTTATTAGTAGCTTTTAGGCGTACTTAATACTAAATTCGAAAAATAGGGGCCAATAAATCGGAGACACTCAAACTGTAAATATGATTTAACCTGTAAAATGGACGAGAAGTACTTAATAAAGTATCTGCGTTATCGTTAATGCCTTAAATATGCCCACAATCGTGTATTTCTCGAAAAATCGACTGTCACATTTCCGGTATCTGGCGACAACTTTCCGCAAACTACTAACAATCAGCCCCATTGGGCTGCATGTTAAAATCTGGCAACTGTGACAGGGTTTGGGGTTTTCTGCAGCGGGGTCCCTCGTTTTAGTAGAAACTGAACACAGTACCAATATTGTATTACTAATGGTACGCTGTGCAATTGAAGAACGGGCTGCTAAGTTAAAATATTCCCTACACGCTTCTTCTCTTTTCGAAAATATGGGGTTTGATCTTGGCCATACAGTCAGGATCGCTATTTTGTCAATTATGCCTATTTTCGTAAATGTGTCCAAACTCCGGTAGCCAAGTTGGCAATTTGCTCTGTCGCCGAGCTTAAATCGCTTTTCTAGTATAAGGCCGCTGTTTTGTTCTATATTTTTTCTTCTAATATTTCTGATTCTGTGCGCCGTAAATGCAAGCATACACTACAGTACACTATATATATATATATATATATATATATATATATATATATATATATATATATATATATATATACCGGCTCCGGTGCTGTTCTAAGGCAATGTCGAGGGAGGTTCGAACACCCTAACCCCCCCAAATGAGGTCCTGGGTCCGCCGATGGCACTGCGCAGTGCGATCTGTTGGTCTCTCCCAAAAGCCCCGGGCGCAGCTCAGAAAAAAACGAAGATTTTTCCAACGTAGTTGGAGACAATCTCAAAAACTAGAGGATGGAACAGTTTCAAAACGGTGTCTGATACCGACTGAGGGCAAATGGTCCTCCAATTCAATATTGCAAGACGTCACAATCTGGTGCCTAACCTACCTATTCTGTGAGTGTCGGCCAATTATTTTATTTTGTTCGACTTCAAACGCCACTTTCTTTCGAGAAAACTTTCTTATCCGGGAGTGGAAAGCTGGTCTCCGTTGTGAACATCAACAATCTTCTGACTTCCGGCCCTGGGGCTGGGGAGCCGTCGGCCTAGAAAGGATTAAGCCTTGAACAAGGGCCCTGGCGTGCTTAAGCCGTGTTGCTGCGTGTATTGTCTCATGACCATGAAGTCGTCGGCGGTGGGAGAGCCGTCATGTCGGCTCAGGATAACGCCTGACCTTCGCACACGCAGCTGCCTTCCAAGCTGGCGAGGATGAGGTCACGACAACGTCTCAATGTGCCTGATATTTGGGTCTATTTCTGGGCACTAGGTGAGATTAGCGAATGTAGCAGTCAATGTTTCTTACAATTTTTACAGCCATACCTTCCATTGGCCGAAATATCACGCGCTAAGCCTAACATACACTGTGATGTGGGCGCGGGAGTATTGGCCCCTCATAGTTTTCCTTGAATTACGGATACCGACCACGGTGGCGATGACGAATTAAAAAAACTATTGTCTTTAAAAAGCTATTGTCGCGTCGGAATAGGGACGGGTCCTCTGATAGGGAGGAATGAGCCTGGCTATCTCACTTCCAGTGAGTCTGACCCTTTAACTTCTAGTGAGCCTGGCCTTCTCACTTCCATTGAGCCTGGTCCTTTCATTTCCAGTGAGCATGGCTCTCTAATTTCCAGTGAGTCTGGCCCACTCACTTCCAGTGAGCCTAGCCCTCTCACTTCCAGTGAGCTTATTCCTCTCACTTTCAGTGATCCTGTCCCTCTCACTTCCAGTGGGCCTGGTCCTCTTACTGCCAGTGAGCTTGGCCCTCTCACTTTCTGTTTTTTTTTAAACTTCCGACGGATTGGGATGAAATCGAACAGTTTTGTAAGCAACAAGTACGGAGGGTGACAGAAGCCCTGTTCCATCTGTCAGCACAGTTTTGTCAGCAGGACCTCTAACCTGTCCTCCAGAAAAGTAACATCAGCGCCATAGTCGCCGCTTGTTTGTGCTAAGCAAAGGGAACTTAAACCTTATACGTTTATACCATTAGAAAATATCAGGCTGCCACTTCGTGCGCTTACAGTTTTTCATCAGCACAAACAGCAGGCCGTCAGCCCGCAAAACCTCTAGAACTAGTTCCCGGGGAGAGGCTACAGTCCTGTGACGTAGGCGCAACGCGGCCCGCTGATTGGTGCTGACAAAACTCTGCTGACAGCTGGAACAGGGCTAGAGAGTTCACATCCGATGATTATTGGTTCTGCAGTAGAAAGTATTTTGTCAACAGAAGGTTTTGACTGATTGAACAGGAGTGAAGATTGACTGGCCCCTTCATTTCTTTACCGGTGGCGACGTTTCTAAGCTTTAGAAGCTGTACTTTTAGGGACCCAATCCAAATTTAGATTCCTATACCTAGGTATATGAGGTACCTCATTGCCACAACATGCGTTGTTTTAACAGGAGTCTCTGTGTATACGTCAGCACTTTACGGTTTTCCGACGGCACCGCTGCCGTCTTCTATTGATGGCGTGGGAAATGAATATATTCATTCGGTAACTTAATTCAGAGTTCACATTATATATTTTGTATTATACAAACTTCATGATTCTGCACCCAGTTGATATCCGGCAGTTCAGAAATCATCAGGCATCCACTTGACCGTTATTGGTGACAGTTGAGCGGTCCGGCCTTCGGCTGACGGACCTCGTGGCTGGTCCTCGGCCGACATGTGAGCGGCCTGGACATCAAAGGCTGGATAGCTGAACAGTCCTGCAAATGCCGAGGATGTCTGGTTAATCCCCTAATTGTGGTATCACGGTACCTGAGATCCGTGGCTCCAGAAATGGATCAGGATCCAGGACGGGGTCCGTAAGAGTTTTAAGTAAAGGTATCTTGCGTAAGAGGTTATCCACCCGTAACGGCAACGTTACCTATGCTCCAGGAATGACTAGCAGTTCTGATTAAAGGATTTTTTTCTTTGTATTCCTTTACTTTGTATTCTTAACACCATAGTATCCTAGACCCTTTATAGGTTCGTGTTACAAGTTTGGACCTGTGACCTCTGAGATGTAATCTGGGCTACTTAAGCAGGTTTTCAGACTTGGGTCAACCACTTTGCACGAAATGATTATAAAACTTTTAATTTGATGCCATTGCGTTTGGATTGCTATTGCAAGTCGATTGCTATGCATATTGGCTATGTTAGGTTAAATGTTGACCTTGAACTGACCTTAGGTCGGGTCATATTTTTATGTTTTGACCTATTATAGTAATATTCTGCATCATTCGATTCACCGTAATAAGGGGAAGCAAATAGTGTCTAACAAATTATTCCAAGTCAACTATATCAGTCGCCAGAGCCCAGAAGCTCTTCTCTAACATGCCGCCTTCTTTGACCTGCCATGACCGCAGTATTGACGTGAGCCAAAAGGCGAAAGATGTAGTTTCTCCATTAATTTGTATAAGCTATCCACCAGCCTTCTCATGTTTTCGCTATCCCGCATAGGAACCGAGTTTGAGGGGGGTGTTTGAACATCCCCCACCAGGGCAAAGGTGGCTCGGAGGCCCAACGGGGTGGGTGTTAACACGCGTAGTAGAGGGGGTCCAAAGTGCACCCCGTTGGAAACCAAGAGGTTTATAAAATCGTCTGTTTGGGAGTGTGTGTGGGAATATCATAATATCCCATTTTTATTGAACTAGGTTTAATTTCTTCAAGGTCAAACGAGGTCGTAAAGATCAAATCTGGGCCGTGTTGGAGACTAGTTGAGAAGTCCCTTGATTGTGCGGACAAAAGCCGGGAATACACTAAAAGCAGACTAAGCTCATAGAAAAAGGACCCACACAATCTCCGTTAAAATTTTGAGGTAAAGGTCATTCAAGTTCACCGGCCTATTACGTAATAATATGAAATATTCCCAATAATGTACAAAACAACTGGCACTATAGCAACCTTTGAGCGGAAAATGAGGGTTTGATATTGACAAAAGACCTCAGACCTTGATCTAGACTTTGACATATGAATTAATGAAGTAACCGTAATTATGAATCTATCGCATAACATACGTCATACTAAGTACTGTCATCTTACCGAAGCACTGGGGTCAATGACCTTGTCCTTTTGTCACCAGGGTTTTCCAGCTGATATAAACCGGTAAAAACAAGTGTCTTAAAGCTTGAAAATGCCTGTATGATCTCGGCGTGTGGCTTTTGACCTTAAACTTCATATGATGTGACCTTGACATGTAACCTCGATTACTTGCCGTTATTACGTCACCAACCTCAGAAAAAATAGGTGGGGGCACTTTACGACCCTCTCTCCCTCCTTCACTGCGTCTTAAATTTGGTTTGCCGTGATCTGGGGAGGTCTCCACGGTTGATCCAGCAAACCCAAAACCCGCTTGACCAAACCTGGAATGGCACACCCAAATGTTTTTTTCAGTCACATGCACTCACTACCGTATTTGATATAATAGGGAAGTCAGTACATGCTGCCTAAAAAAATCCTTCTTAGGTTTGGCCAAGCGGTAACGATGTGAAGAGCGACTCAACTCTGATACTTTGCCTACGTTCTCAGACGATTTTTATCCCATTGCTTTTGTGCCGTGCTCCATCTTAATTTTGCATCGCGGCCTACAGTGGAACGTTTGTATTTCCTTCAGCACAATTCATTTTTTTGCCTAAAAAAGGGGGGGGGGCCCCCAAAAAAAAAAAAAAAAAAAAAAAAAAAAAAAAAAAAAAAAAAAAAAAAATAAAAAAAAAAAAAAAAATTTTAGTTCTATTAAATTGTTGACCGTGACCTTTAAGGAGGGCCGCCCGGTGACACCGGGCGGCTGGTTTTGGGACGAGACTTCCCGGATTCAATTTCCCCGCAGGTCCATTGAATAATATGTGATGTGGTCCCTGCAATCCCAACTTACGGGGTATTGTCGGCGACGCTGTATGATCTCAGCAGTTAATGTGTTATTGAAACCTTGATATTTACGCTGTTTTTACCGTCCAGTAACATTTTGGCGCGGCATATACCTGTCAGTGCAGGATTGTCTGTGTTTATTTATGGCTGCAAATGTATATGAGTTGACATTTACAATAGACATGTAGCTGCAGCAAAATTACAAGAGTTCACTAACCGAAGTGAACATTATCCAGATCCCTGAGTAGGAAGTTTAATTTGGAACCTTGTTTAGCCCTTGCACACACTAATTACACGTCCATGAAGCATAACTTTGGGGCATTTAATGCTGATCGCTGCTGGGCTATAATGAGGCCGGTATCGACGAAATCATAGCGCCAGGCGGCACTCGCCGACGACCGGGCCCGTCTGTCAATGTGCAAAAGTCATGGATACCGACCACGCGGCCATTGGAATGAAACGTTCCGCAGCTGAAATACGAGGGCGGGTCGCCCGAGCGTTACGGCGCAATCATCGTAACTTTCCGGGAACTGCGGGCCCCGACCCCGTCTTAAGCCAGTGTATCGATTCGGTGAATGAAGGCATGTGCAGCAACGCAGTGAACCCCTGCTGGGCCGAAAACATGCAGCCTTGAGGTGCAGTACCACCCGCTGGAGGTACCGGCAGGTCAGTAACGGGAGCTGGTTAGACAAGGGAGCACCTCTGACTTCCGGAAATAGGGATGTTTTACATGGAGAGACGGGGCAGTGCGGGTGCTCCAAACCAGGAGTTTGGCCATGACTGTGTCTGTGGTTAAAAATGCCAACCTACACAAGTTTTGAGTTCTCAGATCAAACTCGCCTGAGCTTCCTGTTTTTGTTTATAATGTGTGAAAATAGTGAAATTGAATTTAGGTGTTATCTAAAGGATACACACGGATTCATTAATTAACACGCGCATTGACGGGGGGGTGGGTACCCGCCTCCCCTCGGGTTTTTCGGAGATAGTAGAAAAACGGCGGCGCGTAGCGCCGCCGTACTTGGTATACCTTTTCCCTCATTATTTTTACAACTTCTGTGAAAATTTTAAGGTTAGGTCATCTCAGGTCAGGTCACCAGTACAGGTCAAGTGACCCGACCTCAAAAAAGTTTAAGATAGCATAAGTCGGAGCAGGGTGAACTTATCTGATTGAAACTCATATCACATAATGGCCCCACCGAGTTCTCTAACATATGTTCCGGTATTTTTGATATCGATGAACTAAGGTCAGGTACGAGGCATGACCTCTCCATTGGAAATACATGGGAAAAATGATTTTTACGGAATAACTCAGTAACGGATGGTGATAGAGCATTTATTTTAGCTGCATTAGACTCGCCTGGGCTTTGCAGTTCTAATGATATACATTTTATATGATTTGACCCTGACCTGACCTCAGGTCAGGTCAAATCCTTTATTTGACCTAGCAAGGTCAAATTATATATCATTCGATTCGGCTTGCTAAGAGGATTCATATAGTTCAAGTTGTTTTGCTCTATTTTTACTTGTTCAGATGTAATGCCCGAAAAACTGAATTTTACATGTTATCCCTATGACGGGCATGTTTTGACCTCTCGTGACCTTAAATGTGACCTGACAAAAAAATGGTTCAAATGTTTTCGATGGAGAAGTGGATGGGCAGCCCAACACCGTTTACCGTTTTTCGCTACCTACCGTGGTTCTCGAGATCTTAGGGGGGCGGGTACCCGCCCCCCGTCAATGCGAAGGTGGCTCAGACCCCCGTCAATGCGCGTGTTAAGAAACTAATTAGTGTGCCGTACATGATAAAATGTGAGCAAGTTGTATTGATAGTTTAGTAATGATCTGTCGGCATTGCACAGACTGTATTTGCATTTGTGGTGGATTACCCTGCGCCTGGATCCTTACCAAGGTTTCTTGATTTATGGTGAGAGGGGTGAAATAAATTTAGAAGACCTAATTTCAATTATGCACGGAATTTCTTCTGCAAACGGAAAATACAGACGGCAAGATGCGGACTTGCCAGTGCCAGAGTCTCAACATACCGTATTCATATCAAAGGCGGAGTGAAGCGGTTAAAGGGCCAACCTTCAAGCTTTATTATCCGTGATTGGAAAATGTTAACGCTGATAAATACTCTGGTTTCCAAAAGAGAACAAATAGGGCATGACCTCCAACAAATATTGTTAACCTAGGCTGATAGTTTCTTGCAGCTTTGGCAAATGTTATTTGATGTTAGAAAATGCAAGTTTTTCGGGCAATGATTAGAAATGCATTACGGTAATTCTGAGTATTTAGCAAGGCCGTTTTACGAGAAACGGTCATATATATGGGGAAGAACATACATATTTGTCACCAGGTATATGTGGACGGGACAAACTAGTCTGAATTTTTCTTCGTTATCAACATAATAATGTGTTTTCTATATTTGTATATTTTATATACTCTTTTCCGGCGGTGCTCCTAAAATTGCACCCGGTATCCCTCTTTTTAGTATTAAGGAACAACCTTAAAATAGCACCGTGGTAAAATTGTGTAAAAGAAACCAGTAGTGTAGACATTATCAAAAATACTAATTGCTAGCTGGCATTATGCAGACATATGTCTGATTTCGTGCTGACACCAGAAAAGACCTGACAGAATTTAGTGTGTACTGTTAAGAACTGTTCCGGCTTTTCAGAGAGCATTTCAGGCCTGGGTCGCCACAATTTATCGGCGTGCTTGGCCGTGTTACCGGCGTCGACTGCGGTTGATGTGCATTCAAAAATGGCACCCCGAAATGATGCGACACATACGGCTCTTGTATTTTGCGGTGCCATAATTGTTGTGGTTACGGCTGAACATCCAGAATCCGAGGCATATTCGGCGGACCGAACAGCGTTTAGCGCGTACACGCTGGCGAAAATTGCGGGGTGGGGCGTGATTTATAGGCACCGAGAGCATCAGTAGACTGGGGCTTTCAACCCACGTGTGGCGCCACTATCGTTTCGCCTGGCACCAATGGCTTGGATTTACTGCCCTTTACAACTGGGATCAATGACTGCCGCGGTCAACATAAGCTCATATATCGTGGGATATTAAACTTACCTGCATGGTGCAGCCGTGCAATATCCGGTCGCCAGCTCGACATTCTGTTCGGGTTGACGTCAGTACCCGCGTTTTAAATGTAGCTGCGTAAGATATGGCAGAACGGACTCAGAAAAAAGGTATTGAATCTGAAGAAGCTCGTGTGATATAAGGATTAGTGGTCAACGCTGTTTTGAGCAAGAGAGACGTGTGTTAAATCGGATTATTTGTTGCGTGTCTTACATGTGCTGCGTCCGTGATTATTATTTTCGTCCCCAGCGCATGAATAAACTGTCTCCTAAGTTATTGTCAGCTATTCATCAAGTGAAATTGTTTTTTATGACTGTAAATTTTGTGTCGTTTGATGATTAGTCGCGACCCTGCACTGGAGTGTGGAACAGTTGACTGAATTTTGGATAGCTTAAAACTATACAATTTTAATACCTTTCTGGCAGAAAAAGGTCATCATATTTTTTGTTCTCGATATTCATCAAATTTCGTTTAACACAGACCTGTGTAGTATATACCCTCCATGCATTCGCCTGTATTGAAAGACGAAACCGTAGAATAGTTTACGGATTTAAATCTGCAAATCTAGCAAGTACTGGCGTGTTTCTCAAGAGATGTCGCTGAACGCAAAAGAGGGAGGCAAACTCTCTCCTGGCCGTATCTCCTGCTCAGTTTAATGCCAACACTACGTCATTTCGTCACATCAGAGCTGCGCTGACGTCCTCTCCCCGTGACGGAGTCGACAGCGGGCCGCCGAGATGAGAGACTGGCCGCGGAGCTGCGAGGCTGTAGTTGCGTGCCGCCGACAAGAGGCGGCGCTGTCCGCACTCTCAGGACCGGCAGAGTTGAGGTAGGTCGCGCACGCTCCCGTCTGCGGTTCCGTACCGCCCGGAAACTGCGCGCCGGGGTTATCGCGTGAACACGGTCATTTTTATCTATAGATAGCCTCAACGAATATAAGCGCTCGCGTCTTTTTCTGAGCCCGCAAGGATCCATGAGGAGGCGATGACGAAGAGAAAGTTGGTTAAACAGGCGAGCATACGATGCATTTACCGTAACCGTACCATGCATTCCGAATGTCCTGCATCAAAATGCCATCCCCAGACTCAATGTTTGTGTTCAAACCCCACTTCTTTACAACAAAAGCATGCCCCGGCGTATTGAACTACTGATTGTGCGACCACTTTTGCTGTGGAGGTTACGCGCATGCGACAGGCGGCGGGGCGGGGGTGGATCTCCTGCCTCTTCCCCACTTTCCTCGCCCATTCATTCAATGTTTCTGATTTTAGTCAAATCAGGTTGTCAAGAGGATAAGTGAAAGGTAACAGGGATCCCAATTATGAAGAACGTTTGTTTATAGGGCGAGTAATTTTCTGCAGCTAGCGGTTTCACTGGTAATCGCTCCCCACCCCCATCCCCCACCCTCACTTTGGTAGGTGACAATGCCAATTTCACTGGATTAATATACCCTTGGCTAGCATAGGAGACATTTTGCGGATCAAATAATCTGTTACTTTTTTGTAGGATTTTAATTGATACAGTTCAGGGATCTCAGTTTTGGCGCGTCCGTCTTCATGTATCGGCCGAAATATACTCTGAAATTTTGACAACATAATCTCGTGGTGCTATAATAAACTGCTGGAATCCTAACTTCCAGTAAGATAGGTTTAGTTTTAAGAAATCTTGCGCGGAGGGTTTTATTTATTTTGCAATTTGTTTTTGCCTATGTCTCCGGGATACCGTCAAATGTAAAGTATAATTTTTCTGGTACTATGAATGATTCTCAGAGTTGATGTTTATTTGAGAAGGCTTCAGGTTCTACCCATGAAAAAGCGGTGAGCTGTACTCTTATCGCTCCTCCCCCAATAACGAAAATTTACACCAGATGAGCGCTGGGGGGGGGATGCAAACCCCACGGCAGCTGACTGACAGTGAAGAATTTACGATTTCTTAAAAATAATATAAACATGCTAAAAACACCGACTGAAGCATTGCATCTATTCTTCAGGTGTCTCTGACAGGGCCAGAACTTGTAGAATGGTGACTGCTTCATTTTCACTGGTATGGTCAGATCATTAATCCGGGGATGGACCCATATGTACCAGAAAGGTTCAACCGGAGACGGGTTTCTGCGTCATGCTATGTTTGCGGGAAAGCAGTAAAGACGTCTTCTGGTCAGCGCTGATTTATGCTCCTACCTAAAATCATATAAACTGTTTTGACAGACTTAGGCGGATGGGTCTGCATTGATCGCGTGACAAATCTCTGTAACCTATACCCAAAATAGACCGAGACGATCACTTTGCATTCAATTTAGAAACGCCGGCGCCGAACGAGAGCGATGAATGAGCCATATCCCTCACTGGCGAACAGACAGTGCAATATCGCCACATCAATCGAGACGGATGCCTTTCATTTCGTCGGAGACGACCGCCGATCGCCTTACGACGTTCTTTATAGGTGCTTTCCGTTGCAGTGCTGGTCGGTGAGCGTCAGCTGTCGTCCCTGAATCGCCAACCGCTCCGCCACTCGCAAGCCGCTCACAGCCTGTCACCTATTTCTGGAGCTGAATCGATTTGTGGAGGGTCTATACTTAGCAGTTTTAAAAATGATGACGATGATGACTGCTCAGTCGGACTGGTTTTTCGTGCATGGGGTGTCTGCCTGGTTTAAGGCGTGACCTTGGGGGGGTGAGGAGGGGTGCTAATGACCGGTGCGGACGGACCGCGGAGCTGTGTACAATGCGTCATGTCTGTAGTGAGGCCTTGTTACCAACTAATTAGAGATGTGTCTAGATAGTGGGTTTATGGTGGATTTTGAAGCAGGCCTAAAGACGCATATCATATATCACTTGCAGTGGATGAAGATCATAACTTAGCGCCTTTTCCCTGCCGTTAGAAAAATGTTTGAATAATGGCAACACGACTCTGATACAGAGAGACCAAAAGCAGGTCTGGAAAACTACTTTTCTGATGTTTCAACAAGTATATCACACACATACCATCCTTACTTCGTTTGGATATTTATGCATTGCCGTTTGAACATAACGCACTGCTTATATCTAAAGTTTTAATTTCCGACGAAAAATATTGACACAGAGCCCAATATTGACACAGAGCCCATATGAAGACTCTCAAGGGATTGTGCGGGAGAGATCACCCACATTTTCCTATTCCAACCAGAAAGTCGCAAGGCATTGCAAGAAGCACCCACCATTAACACGCGCACTGGAGGGGGGCCTCGGAGGCCCCCCCCCCACCTGTTTTTCCGAGGTGGCCGGAGAACCGCTTGTTGCCGAAAAACGAAATGTGGCCACATTTAACAGAATTTAATAGCGCGTCGATTGGTGAAGACTTTTTGAAAATCGGCCGAATTTTTTTTACTTATAGGCTTTCAAAGTTAGACCTGCATTTTGAGATCGCCGTAAACGCACGGTTGGACCAGTTAGCTTGCATTGAAGACCGAGTGGTGACGTCATAACGTCATATAAGCGGGACTATATGTCAAGGTCACTTCACATGAAAGTCAAGGTCAAGGTCAAAGGTCACAGTTCAAGGTCATATCTGCACTTTCAAGGTCACTGACCATTGTGCGTCCGGCCAAATGACGTTACCCCGTCTGACATATATTATGCTATGACGTCATCGGTAGGGTACCCCAATACAAAGGTCAAGGTCAAAGTTCAAGGTCAAAGGTCATTGGGAAAGGTCAATCCTCATTTCCCGCCAAACAGTGGCTACAGTGTTAGTCAAAGTGTAAATAATTAGTAGTATACCATATGGTGACCTTAAAGGTCAATGACCTTGAATGACCTTGACCCAAAAGTTGTGGGGGAGCCTCTTTGAGACCTCTTCTCTATGAACCTTGTACGTCTTTAGCTTATTCCCGCCATTTTCCTGCATAATCACAGCATTTACCAATCGATCCCAGTATGGCCAATATTTGACCTTTACGACCTCGTTTGACCTTGAAGATATTGACCTAGGTCAATGGAAATTGGTCATCATGTAGATCACTATAGCCCCCACCCACCTACCAAGTGGCGTTTTTCTAACCCTCTTAGTTTTTCGACATCTTAGGGAGGGGCCTACCAGCCCCCCCTCCAGTGCGCGTTAGTGCCAGACCCCCCTCCAGTGCGGGTGTTAAACGATGCTCAATTAAGACATCAAAAGGGTGTAAAAACGGCTTAGGGTGCGTCCGAAACGGGAAAGTAGGTCCCAAAAATGCAATCTAGCCCGATAACGGAAGAGCGATTTTACAGCATAGCGCCCGCTCTGTACAACACGTGAGAGCCCCACTCTGACGGGCTGACCGGTACGCTGACTTGGCCCTGTTCTAAAACGTCAGGTAGCGGGCTCACGAACTGGGTACCAGGTGACAGGCCTGGGTGCGCCGACTACCGAGTGGCATGTCTACATTCGTGCTGTGTGCTGTCGCTTTTAGGCGTGCCAGACTGTTCTCGGGGTTAATTGCTTATGTTTATTAAGCATAATCAGCAACAGGTACGGCACTAAATTATAGCTGAAGTCAAAAGGATAAACCATCACGGTTAGTATTTACAATGGCATGCATGCGGTAAAATGTCAAGACGGATGACGAATTACTTCCTTTTAGCCTCAGTTTTATCCTTTTTCTCTAAATCCACTTATTTAGCTTTGTGATTTTGGTCCGTTATGACTATGAGTGCATTCTGAATGTTTAAATGTAGGTCTGGTTGTCCAAAGGCAAAATGATAAAGTCAGTTTTCAGCAAGAAACACAGTTAAAAAAATGCATGCCATCCAGAATTACCAGTATCGCTGCCTGCACACGCACTGTATTGACAAGCGCCACAAAGTCTAATCCATGAAGGCAAGGTAAACAGTTCAATTATCAAAATACAGTCACACTCTTTAGTTTCATCTCCGGACAGTAGCACGGATGCTTCTGAGAAGGCAATGGAGGCCTCAGCGCCCCAAAGTGAGTACACAATGCTTTCTACAATATATTTTCTATCACTCAGGATAGTTTCGAACAGCAGAAGAGGTCTGGAAGGTCGCAAACGGGCCCCTGGCGATAGCACATGGGACGATGAGGTGAACGAAACAGACGCTGGGCTGTTATGAGAGGCCTGGGGAAATAGGTAAAGCGTGTATATAAGCTCAAACCCTGGATCGGCCACTGAAGGGGGTCCCAAAGCCAGGAGGCCCCCTCAAGTGGAAATTCTACTTAAACTTGTTCATCGTAGCCTGAACCTCGTGGCGGAGCCCTCGTCTCACCCACAGAACTGTCAATTGCAACCCAAACGCTGATGACTTTGATGCTAATACCATTAAATGAGGTGTGAACTGCATGGCAGTTGCAGACCAAACACAGACAAGGCTGTCAGGCTCAACTGTTACGAGACGTCTGCCAACGGGGCTTCCGCAAAACCTTCAGCAGAAGGTTAGAGGAGAGAAAGTGAGTCACGCTCTCCTCAGTGGGTACTGTTCACGGTGTTTAGTAACAGCTGAATCAATGTGGTTAATGAGGTAACTAAGCTCGTTAGCTTCCAAATTTGTTCAAAGCTCTCTTCCTAGTTCAGAGAGTGAGAAAACAGACAATCCCCCATCGTGCCGATAGATCCCCTGCATCTGCTTACATAGCGATGCCTCTATTAGCTGGATGCCGTTCGACTGAGAGGAATCCGTCCAAATGAAGGTCTGCCAATTAGATAATCTAATATTGGGTCTGCTGACTGCGATGACGCAGCAGCTGCGGCGGAGCCACATCCGCTGACGCCGCGACACAGAGTGGGCGTCGCCTCCAACCCCAACCCCAACCCCAACTCCAACCCCAACCCCAGCGCCAGCTTAGCGACAATCAGAAGGAAGAAACACAACATAAAGCGGCCGGCTGAAAAGGCGCCGGCACTAGGCGTGCGTGTGGTGACGAGGTGGGCCGGCGGCGCTGTGATTTGGTTCGTCACTGTTGGTAGTCTGAGCGTGTCCAAACGGAGGCGGGGCGGCCGCAGCAGCTGTCCATGGGTGCGACAGAGCTCACCTGTCTCACCGACACCTCCGCACCAGGCACGGAGGGCGAGCAGGCGCTGCTCCATACACCAGGCACAGCCAGCTGTACACTATACCTACACTAAACCCGCAAGAAAACGCCGATTGATTGCTACGTCGTCTGAGCTTTCCCTACCGCTCAAATGTTGCCGGTATTCTATGCAGATGCTCCACTGAGCGCGGAGTCTGCCGGGAGACGGCTGGTGGTGCGACTGCTGCGCTCGCCCCCGTGCAGTACACCCGCACCAGGTACAGACAGCGTCCCCAGCTCCGGTTGCAGTGCACGGGCGCTGCAACATCGGACTCGGCACACTGCCGGTGTTGCAGCGGCAGGAGATAAGCATCGGCGCCACCGCGGCTCGTCATTTCAGCCCACATGCAGGTGTGCAGCCTGGCAGCCCGGCCCGGTCGCCGGTGCGGCGCCACCTCCTCCTGTCCCACCCCGACTCCTGTCCCACCCCGCCGCCTGTCACACCCCACCGCTGCCTGTCCCACCCTGCCATCTCCTGTCCCTTTGCCACCGCCTGTCCCACCCCGCCGCCTGTCCCACCCCGACTCCTGTCCCACCCCGCCGCCTGTCCCCCCCCCGCCGCCTGTCCCACCCCGCCGCCTGTCCCACCCCGACTCCTGTCCCACCCCGACACCTGTCCCACCCCGACACCTGTCCCACCCCGACACCTGTCCCACCCCGACACCTGTCCCACCCCGACACCTGTCCCACCCCCGACACCTGTCCCACCCGCCGCCTGTCCCACCCCGACACCTGTCCCACCCCGACACCTGTCCCACCCCGCCGCTGCCTGTCCCACCCCGCCGCCTGTCCCACCCCGCCTGTCCCACCCCGCCGCCGCCTGTCCCACCCGCCGCCTGTCCCACCCCGACACCTGTCCCACCCCGCCATCTCCTGTCCCTTTGCCACCGCCCGTCCCACCCGCCTCCTGTCCCACCCCGCTGCCTGACCGACCCCGTCGCCGCCTGTCCCACCGGGCCGTCGCGCTGCAAGCTCAGACAGGAAAATCTGTCGCACACGACTGACGAGCCAGGGGCGATTCTCCATGCAGGTGGTGCTGAAAAGTGTAGAGCTGTAAATCTGTCAGTCTTAGTTGATTGCTGGGCTGATATGCTTTGCTTATATGGTTGGGAACGTGCCATTGGTTAAGCTTCCCTTAACTGCAATACTCCTCAGTTCTGTCACGAAACTGCGGTAGTCAATGCTATATTCGGCTGATGCCAGCCCCCTCCCCCTATTTGCAATCGCGATGGTACAAAGTAGTGAATATAGTCTTGGCTTGTCCCCTGATGGAGGTTCTGGCAAATACATTGAGTGCATCGAATCTATAGCTGCACTATCACAACCAGACTTAAACAATATTATGAATATATAGATAATATGAATATTATAAATAACAGTGCTACTTGATCTTCAGTAGCAGCAGCGCTTGATGCTGTGTCGCTTCGTCTCACGGGGTCCGAGAGGGGGCGCTTTCGCAGTTCCCTAGCTGTGGATGGCAGCGAGACGAGCAGCTTGACCTGCTGACATGACACCGTGACAGGCCATTATAGCAGCGGTCATTAACACAGGCCAGCGATTCCATTGGCCCTGTTGACACGCCTAGAGACGCGCTGAGTTGGTGACGCCCCTCAGAAGTGTTGGGTGACACTGCACTTCCCACTGACGCTGTCACGCCGACGGCAGGTCCGCGATGGCGGAACACATCTTCTGGAGGAAAGATAATCAAATTAAATATCGCAGCCAAGATTCTACGAGATGTTATAGGAAAGAGCGTGGAGCACAATATCGCAAGGAATGGCAGTGGGAAATCATTGTCACGTGAAGGGCGATGAGTGAAAATATCGTAAAGGAATCTTGGATAAAAAAGTAGGCAGATGGTCATAGAAAAGTGTTTGTACAAAATTTGGTGCGAAGGAAAACTGAATCAAAATAACGTTCCCCCTCTTTATGTATTCCAACAATAAAATCTGAAGTAAAAGCTATTGTGCTCAACACTAATTCCTTGTGGTACTTTCGCCGCGTTTTTACATTAAGATGACTGTTTTGAATCGGTTTAGGCTGCAACCTGTAAACATCACCATGCGCGAAGACCTGGCTTTTTATCGGCTTTGATTCCCGCACGCAAACAACTTCTAACATAATCGCGGTTGCGTAAGCCTCCGACGTCGCCGTGCCTCCGTATAAAAAACCCATCAACAATCTAGCGATGCAAAATGACATCCACTTTGCCTGTGATCGGCAGCGCCGAACAAAGTGGAGAATCGTGACCGCTCCCAGCGCGGCCGACGCTCTCCCCCGCGACCCTCTCTCGGCGTCAGTTCACGCACCTTTCACGCTGCCTCTCCCCGTGCAACAAATACGATGACAAGGTGCATTCTGCCGCCGTTTTTGCCGGCGGAGTTGTTTGCGTCGGGCGCTGGGCCGTGTCGGCGTGCCGGCCGTAATACTGGATCCACGCCCAGTGCGCCAACAGTGCCGCAACTCTGCAGCTGCCCGCCGCCGGCACCGCCGGCTGACTGACTGACCGGTCACGGCGCATGCGCAGTGGCCGCACAGATCACCGCCCCGGCGCTGGTTGATACACCAGCTTGAGAGGATAATGCGATTGTGGGGTTTAACAGGTGGACGTCTATGTGGTAAGCTATGACCTCCTCACACCTGTGTTGACCGAAGACAGCTAATAACTGAATCATTTAAGTGGGGTCAAACATGGAACCCAAAGCCCCACCAGAGGCCTGCCCGCTGGGCCCGCCTCTGATGATAGTGACTGTCCAGTTGGGATGCGTGGTTTTTGCGGCATCGAGCACAGCTCCTGTGAAGAGTGCACCGTCACTGCGGCAGGTAAACAGGTGTGCCCCGCGGCGCTGTTAATGCAGATCTGCCATCGGGCGCTGGACGTCACTGGGTGCAACCGCGACGCCCTGCAACCGAGAACAGCCTGACCTTGTGGGACTCCTGCCTGCTTGATGCGGGTTAAATACCAACGACGGCCTGCTCTTTTGGCTTATTTTTCTCTGCATCGAACGGGATCTCCTAATCTGGCTTCCCACTTCATAGGCTCTAAGTCGTGTCTAGCTGGAATTGTATCTCTTGTTTTTAACCGAGTGGGAATATTTCCAATTTTGAACGTCTCTGTGTTGGGAAGTGTTCGCTATGAATGTGGGAAGATTCTGTTTGAACACATGCTTCTTGTTGGTCTCACTTTGAAGGCACTCATGTTTAATCGACCTGGAAAACGAATTGTATATTACCTACACTAGAAATAGTCCGCTAACCTAAGGTGTGGAAAGGCCAAAGAATACAATATTTTAGATTAGGCCTGACGCCATGAGGCCTGAAGGGGCAAGACTTCTAACAACTAAAACATTTCAAATTACAACGGTACTGATACCGATAAAAAACGCCTCATAAATATACAGATAACGTCTCATGTTACAGTGTGACTTTAAAAAAAGGTGCCAAAATATAAGATTCACCATCATCAGAAAAGTAAACTAGAAATGGTCGCAGGAGGTTTTGATTTTCTGGAACTAAACAAAATGGTTAGTGCTGGAATGACTGCTCAAACTGGAGTGCAAAAACCGCCCGAAAGGAAACTTTATAAACAATCAGGTGGAGAAACCAGCAAACGCCAGGAAAAGAGCATAGCCTCGCAAATGTGGGGATTCTCATTTTTGCGCTGGCAAAAAAGAAATGCCAGGAGTTCTAGAAATGTTGTCTCCTAACGTTGCTTGAGAAGCAACGCGATAATTGCTGTCGGGAGGACTGGAACAGAGAAGCTGGATTCACCCTACCCTCTTTTCCTCTCTCTCTCTCCGGCCAGCGCCGACCTCAACTCAAACTCATAAATGTGTGTGCAGGGACGTGACCGTCCGTTTACTCTTTATCTCACATTCATCGAGCTAGTTGGCCTCGGTCTGATCACTTAGCCTGTATTTTGTTTAATTGTTTGTTCTTTAGAGCCGACTAACTGGTGCGATGGCGGCGATACTCCGCCGCACCGTCTGCCTGGAGCTGAGGGACTTGTTCAGCTTCCAGCTGTGGTGGGTGTGCCAGTGCCAGCTAATTAACCCTACAAAAGGCATCACTGATCCCAGGGACAATTTGAAATGGTTTGCAGTACAAACCCGATGAAGGAAGCTGTGCATTTGAACTATATATTTCCCTGCTGAACAAAAATATGTAATTTAAAACCAAGGCAAGGTTTTCAAACATCCCCACTGTGGCAAGAGTTAATTAATGGAATGGGGGCAGTCTAAGCGGTGAATCAAAGGAGACAGCTTGATTAATGCCGTTACCACTGGTTCTGTGATATCGACTGAAAAGAAAAGAGTGCAGAAGTCGGTGGTGCCACTTTAGATGTTTTTCTAACATTGGAGATAAAAAGGTTGAATGTTGTCATTGTGAATAGTCCTAAAAATAGCCGTCTTACATTCATACTATATATTGAAGAGAAAAGGCCAAGATAATAAACAATATTTCGAATACGATTCTTTGTCAAGTTTTGTCAAGATTCTTTGTCAAACTTGACAAAGAATCGTATTCGAAATATTGTTTATTATCTTGGCCTTTTCTCTTCAATATATAGTATGAATGTAAGACGGTTATTTTTAGGACTACTCACTTTAGATGTTGACCCTCCGCCGGTACAGCGGAACGTTGTGCATTTCGTTACTGGATGAATGGATGGGTGCCTATCCGCTGCATGGATGTATCTGACAATTACATAAAGAAAGCGATGGTATAGGACCTCTGGAATAAATGAAAAACTTGTCCTTGTGGGAATTAAGTCTTGATATCGTCTGAATACAGTCGTGCAATCACCGATGCAGAGCCGTTATGATTTCTCGGCTGAACTAAATGCTCACGCGAATCTGTTTTTGATACTGTTTAAATGCAACTAAGTTGCTATTTGACTGAAATACATTTAGCTGGAACATGCGATTGCTTCGCATGCTGACTGATTTGAATGGGAGATAATACCCCTTTGACACTATCATCATTTTGGCTGGTTTCCAGTATATAGAATTCAGAAAATTAATTTTATTTTTTCTTAGCGGCCTGTTACGAGTTGTTGGGTAGAAATTTGTTTTTCAAGGGGATGTTTTATAAGCGGCATTTGGTCCCCTGCCCCGCCTTCCGAATCAGCACACTGAGCCAACATTCTTCTACATCTTCCCCATCAGAAAGCTGGAACCGCGATTATGTGTGTGTATGAGATTAATCATACTTTTCCTACAGCCGCAGAACAACAGATTATGATGTGTTCTACTGTTTCGGTTTCGTCCATTAGTGATGACTCCAGGAGGAATTTCCGGAGGAAAAAATGTTCTGATAAAACTGTTTTATCACTTCCGTACAGCTCGGTTGTAAGGTCACGTGGCCTCAAAATCATGCCGATCGGTGTTAATACCGTCAACTACGTCATCACAGATTTAGATGAAGAAACTCCTTGGTCTTTTAAAATGTTTGAATTGTTTTCTCACATGCCTGGAATTCCCCTAATGACCGTTTCAGTGTCATCGAATTATGCATGCTTCCAGCCCTGAATTTTGGATGCCTGCCATTTCTTTAAAAAAACAACTTTAATGTACACCAAACTCAACATAGGAAAGCAACTTGTTTCTGAAAGTTTGGCGGTGTATTAACCCATTAGGAGCCTAGAAAGCTTTAATTATCTGATTTTGACCTGAACTGTGCGGTAGAATCCCTTAGTCCATCCGGAGCAGTCGTACAATGGTTTAATTTTATCGCGAACAATTTCGTCACGGCAACTTTCGTTGCTAATATGGTTGTTTAGTCGCTATGAATTTGCATGTTCCCGTTCTTTCTTTTACCAACCAGTTTCATGCTGTCTTATTTCCCTGGAAAGAAAGAAAGAACCTGACACAACAAACACTTCTGTGTTACACCAACAGTTGTTAAGTTCGAATCATCGTCTATTAGACGTTGATTCAGTCATGAAAATATCCCAAATGTATTTGCAATGAGTTTTACCACAAGCCTGAAAGATTTGGTAATCCGTACTGGTTGATCGACCGTTTGTCACAAATGTTGCCAGACAATTTTTCAGAATCGCAGACAGTTGAATATAACAGGAAACTATAGCTTTGCGAGCGTAATGCAGGAGTACCTTGTGTGGACTGTTTTCTGATATACTGAACCTTCATTATAAGGCATTCTTGAGCGTGTACGAACGGAACTAGCAGGCTGTGAAAAGAAATGAAGCGAAACTAGCAATTTTAGCAAGTGAGGCGTGGAACTCCGTTTGTCATGGCCACCATTTGTCAGAAAAATAGTGGCTATGGTAGCATTGCCTTGTGTTGAAAATTCATGTTCATGTGAGAAAATAATATATAAGCCAATAATTATAAACATAGATAAGTTCTGAAGAATGAACCTTAACCAACGCCCCACCGGGGATCCGGCGCCACCTTCGCCCCACCGGGGGCCATCGATCGCCCCCGCCCCCTAACTTGGAAATTATGGGGGCTAGCGCAAATCTTTAAAATGCATTAGAAAACTCGCGTAAATTCAGTAAGAAATTACTTACCATGTTTAAGTGTTTAAGCGCTCAGGCCAATTGTTTGACCTCCAGAGGTCAGGATAAGCTATTTTCACACAAATATGCAATGCTTAAGCAAACTGAGCATACCTCTTATGCCATTAGAGCTATTGAGATCTGGTAAAGTACATTTGATAAGAAAATGCCAGACCTATTTCCGCTATGTAGAACGTAATGACTTCCTGCCAGTGACGTGACCTCCAGAGGTCACCTCGTGACCTAATATGACCTGAAGTCACAAAAAGTCAGAAAGTGACCTTGCCGTATATCAAATGAAAGCCAGTGACGAGACATACACAGTGATGTTTGATTCAGCGTTCTAGCTTAATTAGGTCAAAAGTGATTGTCAAAATACTGTGTTTGACCCCTGGAGACCTTGGATGACCTCGGAGAGGTCAAAGGAGAAATATTTCCCCCGGGATCCGTGAAAAGGTGTCCAAGAACGCTTTTCTGAGCAAGCTGAGCATTTGCAATCGTTTTTGTAACTTTTAGATCATAAGACAGCTTTTCCCCATGCTTTTTCAATGGGAGAGGTTGCCTCGTGACTTGACCTCAGGTCCCGAAATCGAAAAATCCCGGATATAGCTATTGTAGACTCTGGAGGGGCCATGAAGTGTAGGAAGTTTAAAATCGATCAACTTAGAAATGTAGCTCTTATAGAGCTCAAAAGTGGAAGTGAGGTGACCTTGGTTGACCTCGCCTGGTGACCTGACCTTGGGTGACCTGGGGTAAACATTTTCAGAAATGGTGGGGAAATGATGGTGTGAGAGGAAGAGCCCTCAACCGCGGCGCTGCGCCTTGTCGTTGTTCTGCTATCCCGAAAAAAACTTAAGAGGGGGCATCGAAGGCCCAGTGGGGCGAGGAATAATGTACATGTTTCGAGGATGTCACCAACGATCCTTAACACCCGCACTGGAGGGGGTCTGGTACTAACGCGCACTGGAGGGGGGCCTGGTAGGCCCCCTAAGATCTCGGAAACTAAGAGGGTTAGAAAACGCCACTTGGTAGGTGGGTGGGGGCTATGGTGGTCTACATGATGACCAATTTTCATTGACCTAGGTCAATATCTTCAAGGTCAAACGAGGTCGTAAAGGTCAAATATTGGCCATGCTGGTATCGATTGATAAATGCTGTTATTATGCAGGAAAATGGCGGGAATAAGCTAAAGGCGGACAAGGTTCATGAGAAGGGTCTCAAGAGACTTCCCCACAACTTTTGTGTCAAGGTCATTCAAGGTCATTGACCTTTAAGGTCACCATATGGTATACTACTTATTATTTACACTTTGACTAACACTGTAGCCACTGTTTGGCGGGAAATGAGGATTGACCTTTCCCAATGACCTTTGACCTTGACCTTTGACCTTGACCTTTGTATTGGGGTACCCTACCGATGACGTCATAGCATAATATATGTCGACGGGGTAACGTCATTTGGCCGGACGCGCAGTGGTCGTGACCTTGAAAGTGCAGATATGACCTTGACCTGTGGCCTTTGACCTTGACCTTGACTTTCAGTAGTGACCTTGACATATAGTCCCGCTTATATGACGTTATGACGTCACCACTCGGTCTTCAATGCAAGCTAACTGGTCCGACCGCGCGTTTACGGCGATCTCAAATGCAGGTCTGACTTTGAAAGCCTATAAGTCAAAATTTCCGGCCGTTTTCAAAGTCTTCCCAATCGACGTGCTATTAAATTCTGTTAAATGTGGCCGGTTTCGTTTTCCGCTGCAAGGGTTCTCCGCCACCTTGGAAAACGGTGGGGGCCTGGGCCCCCTTCGTGTTAATAGGATAACAGCTCAAATACGCAGGTTTGTTCTTTGAATCAATTAAAGGCTGAAAATGGCTTAACCAGACTAATCAGAAGATCTATGCAAGTATTTGCTGAAATCAGTGTTTTTATGCGGGGCTCCATAGCTCGTGTGTGAAATACTGCGGGCAGGCGGGCGGGTGTCATGCGCCGTCTTCTGCCCCCGCTGGTTGATAGAGGGCGCTGACAGCGGCTCCCCTGCTCGCGATTCGTCTCCGTCCTGCGGCTCCTCTCCTCCACTCCTGCGATCTTATCAACACACAAAATGGATTGAATTGTCGGCGGAGCCGGAGCACGTGACAGCGACTGGGTGTCTTAGCCTTGGCATCGCCACCGAAACGACAGCAGAACACTTATCTCCCGGCGGGGCTTGAACCCACGTCCCTGAGTTCCAAGTGCAAACATAGATGAATGATCTGGCAATGTGTCTGGATTCGCCAGTTTGTGTTGGTGAACCGTGGTCTGGGTTACGCCATCAGTTTTCGTTCCGACAGTTCTGCATGGAACTACGATAAATAAAATACGAAAATACCTTCCATTTTCCGGTCCGTCCTCTGGATTATTCTGGTGTCTGAATTTATTTGTTGGCCTACTTTATCACGTCCGCGGATCTTGAAAATAAAACTGCCACGTCACGGCAAAAATATGACGCATGCATATTTGCGTCTGTTCGGAAAATGCAGGCTCCGCAAAACTCCCGCCACATTAGCGTGATTTATCCTCACGGGTAAATACGCCTGTACATAGGCGTCACTACAGTAATACTGGGTCGGACACCGCACCAGCGTCCCATAATCCAATACGCAAGCGTATTGGCGTCGCGCAAGGACTTCAGATATTGGCATGGTGTCGTTACCCACCCATGCTGAGAACGTCGTTCCGCCCCTGCGCCCGGTCCAAACAAACAACCGTGCTCGGACTAAGTTCGCCGATACATCTTTTGAACGGCGTTGTCGCGGTGCTCCGGCACGCCCTCTCCCCCTTTTCCTCTCCCCTCCCTGCACCGTCGCCTATCTCTGAACCACGACAGAAATCGACGCAACCTCCCACAGCGTCTCCGATCTCTCGCAGAAATGCGACGCTATAAATTCGACGGTGCTGCGAACAAACCTAGCTACTGCGTGGTATCGCGACTCGCCAGTCGGGCGGCGCCGATTTTAATTCCCACTGTAAAGACAAACAGAATCCGATCTGAGCGGCGGATTCAGGGATGGCGATCGGGGGTGGTTGGCCCCCTCCCCTTAGCTGCGCATGGGCGCCGACGCTCATGGCGGCGTCCAACATGGACGACCGAGCGTTTGTGAATGTTTAACGTCGACGGGTGGCTCTTATGTCTTAAGACCTGGAAGCGGCGTTTCCGGTGCTGTCACTGGGGAATCCCGTCCCACTGTAACACCCGATGCCTCTTCAGCTTTTACTGCACCTATTTTGATGAATTTGTATGAGTATTGCTGTATATACGTAGCAAATGATAAAGTGAACCTTGACTTCAAGAGTTGACCGAAATAGAGATGCCCTTCCGGTAAAGGACACGCGGAAAAACATTTAATAATATTGAGCTGCCCCGAAGACCATCTTATATTCTCGTCCGGGAGCAGCACATTCTCGCCTGAGAACAAAAGGTTACGGTTCTTGGTTGAGATTCTCGAGTCTCTTTCACTCTCATCTCGTTCTCTTGGGAGAGCTTAGATGAGGCTTAGGTGAGAATGAAAGAGGATCTCGGTAACAACCGTGAACTGTAAGATTTTTTGTTCAATCGAGAGTATGTGACTCTCGGATGAGAATTTAAGATGGTCTCGAGCAAGCTCAAAGAAATTAAATGTTTGTACATGCACTTTTAGTCAGAATAAGGGAAGGGGTTAGCACGGAGAGTCCGAACCCTCTCTTTTCGTCTGATTTTTTTCTATTTCGGCCCAATAGTGAAAATATTGAAACATTTTGAAACCAACTTGTGCAAAAGGCAAAGGGGAGCCAATTCCCCAAAATATTTAAGTTGCCGAGGAAAATATTATTGTCAGCAGAACCAATCTAAGTTTACTGGTCCCCCTCCCTCAACCACAGTGTGCGAAGTATGGCATACTTCTCAGTGGGGTGATTGGAGCAGCCAACAGGTATTCCATCCATTAAATACAAGATACAGCTCAAATCCCTCCCCAGTGGTCGCAGATCCTTTTGTATCGGGGGCAAAATTTTATTTGCATTGGCGCAAATATGTTTTACTTTATTCTCATTTTCTTCCCTATTCTGAAAAAGAGCCCAAGTGAACAGGACAATACAAGGGTGAGCGTGCCGGTGTTTTATTTCTGCTCAAAGGACGAACAAAAGCTGCCCCACACCAGAAAGTGTTCTTAAAGGGTACCCCATTAATATATTTTCAAACACTGTCACATTTTTCAAACTGGTGGCTCCCCTTCTTTTTTATTTTCATAACAGCACTGAGTAGTGACCTTGTTGCGGTACCTACACTGGATCTCTTTATATAATATTAGGTCGTGATTCCATAGTTCTTCGTAATTAAATTAAAAGGGGAACAATTAGGCACTAGACCAAATGTGGATATGACGAAATTGCAAGACAAGAGGGCAGTTACCAGCGAGTTGTAGGACAGCCTTCAACTAGTCGAAAGTGATGAAACTTGCGTCGTTAGCTTACCTAAGAAAATATGCCACAATATGGTGTATTCCTTGTCGTGAGCCATCTTAGGTATTTTCTTGGTGATTCCGGCATGATCATATGAAAACTTCAGGGTCATTGCAACCTCGAAAAGATGTCTATTGAGAAGCTCATGGTGAACATCGTTAGGCTTAATCCAAGCTTGAAAAAACTTTTCCTCGCGGTATTATTCAAATTTATCGCTAATATATAAGTTTCACCACAGATAAACTGATGAAAACTCTGCCTCTGCCTCTGATTAAGACTGAGACTAATTGACCACAGATAAACTGATAATTTACCCTTCACCCCGTTGGGAGGGTTTCGGGAGGATTAGGCTATGCTTATTCAGAGAACCTGCCGGGCTTTGAACCCGGGACCTGTGGCTCTGGTTTGAACTATTATCCACTGCCCGGTGTTTTCTGAATGTCATGGGCAATTCAGTTTGGATTGCGGCCACGATCAGCAACTATTTCCGTATAAATGATTCGACTGTTTGATAATTGTGGCCGGGGGCAAACAAGAAGTACAAGTATTAAAACTGAACGAAGTCACGGAAAGGAAAGCATTGATACATATTTTAACACTTCTTTCTGAACGCTACGTTTTTTATTATTTTTTAAATATAAATTTTGTTCAGTTGTTCCTGGTAAGGCTGCTGGAGTCGAGTCTCACTACAGTCATCAAGGGACTTGTCACGGAGACCCCGACCCCACCACCCGAATGAGCAACTCCCTCAATGGAGGGTTAATTTAGAAGCCAAGTTTAACGTCCCACAAGCACAGGGACGGCCGCCCCGCTCAGGTCGCCCTCTCACCAGTCATTTGCCAGCCGACCTGTACGTCGGGTAACTATTGAGCGCCGGAGCGTCTCAGGGAACTGATCCCAAGCCTGGACTGCACGCCACTGCATGCTTCTGAGCAGCGGCGGAGCCCAACGCTCTACCCACTGAGCTACGGGGTCATTTACGTTGGGAATAAAAGCAATCAATCATATGATAAAGATGCCTCTGATTAAAAACATACCCCATGGACAGCCAAGATGGAATTTAACCAAACAGTCTCCTTTTCAGAAACGTAGTAGGTACTGAGCATAATCAATAGCTCTTCCCTGGCTCATTTCACTCATTCCACTGCAAATATAGTATATCCCATTCCCAACATATTGTTGCACTTCGTCTGTTTGAAAGTATCAAAAATATGCTTACGATGGACCTTCACACAAAATTTATATAATTCACAGGCAATGGAGATGAGGTGAATCAAATCACCTCTCTAAGAGAGCCTGCTAAATGCATGGCGTGTCCATTTCATCTATGTGCAATTACGCCACACCATTCCTCGGCTTCTCCCCATCTCAGGTATATATACTCTTTATGTTTATACATGACAAAGCTTTGGGAAGCTTCTGAGCGTATTTATCTATGTTTGATCGTCCGGAGCAAGAGCAACATCACGGTTTCGTGGACGACGGTACTTCGTTTATACGACATTGTGTGCAGAATCGAGTTATATCTACCGCACTCTATCCATTTCAATGAATATGTCAATGATGTACATATTCTCTCGGAGAACAGCACGTGGACATTGAGGAGAGCAAGATATATGGGAGAGCACTGAACCCTGAGTTCTTCCACATGGCGCTGATGCCAAGGTCAAGTTGACGATGGGTTAATTTCATGGCCCGTCAAACACTCGGTGCCTCCACACCCAGGCCGGGTTATATAAAGCAGGCACGACCAGACAGCTAATGTAGCACACTCGGGGTGATCCCGTTTCTGAATGGCCTCTCACAGCGTGTTTAACAGGCCCGTGACGTGCTCGGGGACCCTACCAGTTATAAATCTATCAGACCTCTGCCCACTAATGTTGGCATTTAAAGAATTCTTCAGCAGGGAGGAGCGTTTTACGACTTGATTGTTATCAGACTGCTCGGTCCCGACGCGGTGCGGAGCTCAACTGGGGGTGGACGAAGGGCGGGCGTGAAATCAAGGCCCTATGAACCAGGCTGGTTCTAGCTTGATTAATTTTTTCATGTTGTCTTAAGATGAAAAACTGAGCCCGTCCTTTTTAACACAGAAACAAGCATAGAAGTGAGGCATTTTTTCAAATAATTAAACCCCGTACTTTTCTTTCTACGCCCGGCCGAAGACACCTCACTCTCCATAGGTTCAAGCTGTAAAACGCCTGCGGCGCAGACCCTGTGACGTCACTGGACACACTCACCAGGCAACCCGAGCGGTAGCCGCGCGGAGCCAAGCCTCCGGAAAATGTCGCGGCTAAACTAATGGGCCATTATTTCCTATTGCCTTTGAGATACCCAACTGATAGCTGTAAGGAGAGGCCAAAGCTTCACAAAAGGATACTCTCTGCGGCAGTGGAGATATGAGATTGCGAGGTTTGTCGTAAACATATCGTCAGGTGATGTTTAGCGAACGCCGTCATATCAGACCCTAATATCTCGCTGTTCATCTAAGGATTTTCTGAATTCTATATATATGAGGCTTAAATGATCTCACTGCCACTGCTATGTTGGACTGCGAAACGACGGTACGCCCAAAATCGGCTATTTAACAACCAATTACTGTAAAGCAGTCAGGTGGCGTGCCGCTGGGAAGGGATGGAGCGGCGCTATGCAGCCGATAAGCCTTCCAGGCAATATGCTGCCGGAGTGATACGGCGTCTGCGCCGGCTGGAACGCTGCGCCGAGTGGACTTCACATGGTGCTTGACCCCGGGCCGCGCTGCCCTCTGCTGGTTTTTGCCACCATAAGTCTTCGCCGAAGGCTGCGCTGGCCCGAAGTGGAGACCGCCCTATGGATTGTGGACCTGCGCAGTCCTTTAGTCCCCTGCTGCTCTGGCAGTCACGAGAGCTGCTGTCTGAGGTGAATCTCTAAAACTGGTGAATTGTTGTGGCTTTTGCGAAACTCTGGGCAATTCTTCAACAGCGTCAAATATTTACGTCAAACTTGTTGGGAGCTTACACGTAAACACTACGTATTTTCCATACTTGCACGTGGATACACGTGTGGCACGTACTCGGGGGAGGGGGTTTGACGATGCACCAACTGCTAAGGTCATACAGCTGGCACGTACTCAGTGTTCTTCAGAGTCCTCTTGTCAAAATGCAACCTTGCGTTTAAAATATCCCATTTTTTTATGTACCTCAACAGTGTTTAGGAAAGCTCTGTATGGATGCACAAGTCAGCTCCGGATCGAGTTGTGTGGTTTACGCACCAAACAATGTTATTTATATAATCCACAAACCACGCAGTCACATTGTGCTGGCGTTTTTGCTCTTGCGTCGGCTTTATGAAGTCCGGATAACACAGGCCTCCGTCCTTGTTCCTGGGTATGCTAGTTTGCAGATATATACTCCCGTGTATTGTTCTCCTCGAAGGGTATGACTCATTGCTTTGCTAGTGTTAACCGCTGCTAACGTTTCGAGCACCAATTTTGGCAGCAAACATGGTCAGTCACAGTGGGACTTCAGCTTAAAAAGGGTAGCCAATCAGCAAAACTTATCGGCTCCTTACAGGTACCGTATCCACTCGTATCCGGATTTGTCGGTGAGCACAGTTTCTGACAACTGGCCACAGAGGTCAACACCTCGGGCAAACACTCATTAGTAGCCCCTTCGGTGCGGACAAATTACAACGTAGCCGATATCGGTGTCAAATAATGACTGACTGCTTACCTATCACAAATATGGCGCTGCTGACTATGTCAGAGGTCTGGGATTACCCTTGGAGTCAGGCCATATGACCTGGTCTGACCTTAAATGGCATTTAATCCACGATGCTGCTCCAAGTGGCAGCTGCAGTGAAGGAAATCCTGGGATGCCTACCAACAGCAGTGCGTCACCAGCCCCCCCCATGGCCCAGCGCGCCGAGCTCGCGCTGCCAGCAGTGTTGTCCCGCATGACTCTGTGCGAGGAGGATAGTTCCTTATTGCTGTGGACACCTACCAAAAACACTAGTTTCTGTACAGGTTTTGACAACATTATTGATGCGGATTCTGGATTTTTTCTGGAGGGAAAATGGTGCGGGAGTCAGCAAGGCGGGTTCAAAGTGGGACTTGTGCCTGCGATGGCTCACAAAAGAGCTCACTAACAACCGTGCGGCTCGGTGACCTCGTTGATGACCTCCGAATTCTGGCAGCACCGATTCACGTTTGTTGAATCCCCATGGCGGGAAACCGCCCTCCTGGTCCCACCTGGCTCGGCATAGGTGGTATTTAAACACAATACTCACCGTGACGGGACAAGTGCGCCTCTTGGAGGCGACCCTAGTATGAAAGGGCTTATGCCCGCATATTTACTGTTGCAACACATACGACCCCGATTCCGGTCAGGTCACAAGCAAATATCACGGACCACATGCAGTGTCTGCACCAACTGTTCAGCATTCGTAAACATTTGGCGGCCCAATAACCTTCCATGCTATACCCATGCTGGCTACGTCATTAAGTCCGAAAACCGCACAGGTCATGTCAGGTCATTCACTGGGTCCGACAAGGCCATACAGCAATGGTGTATGCTTCTCTAACGTACTATACATCAGACAAGCTTTCTAGTGCTAGCCATATGTCGCTTACACACTCTTGCAGTAAGTAATATTTAAGGTCGAGCTAAGGGTTATCGTCTGGCTACAAGGGTATGCAAGGTCTCTGACACAGTTGGTATTATGACATCTGTAATATGTAAGTGAACTACCGCGCTCCCTATCTGAGAACATTGTTTTATGTGTACTTACTAGATGTACCGTTGATTATACTCTTTATTTATGTCTAATTTTGTCAATTTGGTTTCCCCAACTTTAAGATGAATATTAATCAGTGTTACAATGACCCCAATGCTTCAATGGCCTCTTTCTTGTGCCCTTGTTACCAATATGTCTAGAAATGTATGTGAGTTTTTGTTTCGTGTCGGCGCACTTGTTTGCAAAGTCAATTGGAAATTGCATGAGAAATGGCTTGCTTTTCCATGTATACATAGACGATTAATCCTGGAATAGCTTGCATGCAACTTCATACGTTGTGTTCCAACGTATGAAGTTGATTTGATTAACGTATTGTCGATTTGATCTGTACTCAACCTGAGTTCTGGCGCCACTACTGCAGCTTACAAATGTGAGGGCAGAATACGCGACGGTGGCAAATAATTATGATAGGTGTCACCACACATGCACGTTGTTCGGAGCCGCAGGCTAATCGTGAAAAAGGCTTTTGCTATTGTTTGTCGCAAGTGAAGAGAAATCTTCAGTGCAGCTCGATGATAGTAGCAATTGTTAGGGTTTAACGATGCACCAACTTCTGGGGGTAGATGGCGTCCCAGCTTGCACTCTCTAAATTTTATCATCATCATCATCATCATCATCACCATCATCACCATCACCATCATCATCATCATCACCATCACCATCATCATCATCAGCATCAGCATCAGCATCATCATCATCATCATCATTATCATCATCATTATCATCATCATCATCGTCGTCGTCGTCGTCGTCGTCGTCATCATCATAATCATCACCATCACCACCACCACCATAATCATCATCACCACCATCAACAGCATCACCATCATCATCATCATCATCATCACCCTGGTGGAAGAGATTGCGAAGACCGCATCGCGCCTTGTTCCAGAGACTTGCCGGGACTTGAACCCGGAATACATACCTTATCAGGCCAACACTCAATAGGTACAAGTCAGCGCGCATTACATTTCAGACCATCAGCAGTTTAGTTAGCTGGCCTTCTGTTTACATCAATGTCTTATGGGTCTCCCACTGTGCGTACTAATGTGGTGTGACTCATCGTGCGGTCTTTATAGAGGGCGCAGTGCCTCCTGGACCCGACAGTAAGTGTATTGACACCTGGTTGCGAGTCGGACCCTTTCCCCGTGGCGTTATCGACGTAGAGGTCCTGTCTGCTGTCCGGAAGCACGCAGTGATGCCAATTTATGTGGCACCTCGTGAAACTAGAAAATGAGAATGCAATGGCGAGCTTTTGATCCTGGTCTGGTAAATAGATATCTAGGGACGCATTAGCTAATTATATCAGAACCCAATTATCCTAGTTTGCAGGATGGCGCTGGGCTGTAATTTTGTTCGTTGTATACAAAACTTTAGGAGTCTTAAGAACTCCCAAGTTTTGTTGTCTTCCGTATGTATTATGACGAGCTTTAAGTATTTCAAGCTTTAAGTATGAAGTAATGGGGATAATAGAACAGTCATCAGATGTATCAAGTTTTTTGCGCTCGTCTGTTCTAAAATCACCATTAACTTGGAAACATTAGCTCACCTAAGGGCTTTGATTTAACTGCTCTGCTAGAGAAACCACATGCTAGCTCTTCCCCAGCGCTCCAGTTTGGGGACGTCCCCATCCAGTTTAGGGACGTCCATTGTCATTCTTTCCATTAAAATGTCGTTGATCCTTAAATCACACCCCGCTGGCTGGTCTTCGTTCAGAAACTATGAGCGCTGTCTCTCTATTAAGTCTGTTCTGAGAAGCTGCCCGTCGCTTGTGCAGCCAACTTTAATGCACGCACTTAAATCCTCCTCTCTTAATCATATCGGATTCACCAAATGGGAGCACATATATCATCGATTTAAAGCTATGCCCGGTGATAAATTATTCCATATATGTCCCTCTGCATAGACCGGGAGAGAGGGATACACTCACCTAAAGGTTTTCCACATAAATAAACTCAAATATGGGATGAAGCTTGTTTGTACTCCTTCCTAAAATAATCATCTGTATGGTTTACTGACGCACCAGCTGGTAAGGTTGGGTGGTGTCACCTACTCTTCCCCAGTAAGACGGGTTACCAGGGGATAAGGTTTTTCCGTGCTCAGGAAATCTGATCGGTCTTAAAGCCGGGTCGCGCTGCGATAATCGCTCCACCGTCGCCTTCTATCACCCGCACAGCAACCCGCCTTGATATCCCTGCTGGAAGTATGGGCATTTTTTCCAAAGTGATAGGGTTGATTAATGCTGGATCATTGGGACACTCTGTGGCCCGATATAAGCGAAGCTTGCCGACCTCAACTGGGAAGCCTATGGAGAGAGCATAAAAGGTTGAAGCTTTCGCAACGCTAGGCATTCACCCGCATTTGTCAAAAGTCGTGAGGGAGGAGTGGTCGAAATCAAAACTCATGAGGCGGTGATCGTGACAGAAAAAGGCACATACAACACTAGGTTTGGGATTTCCAGCTGTGAAGCACGGACCAGCAGGAGCATGTTTTGCAGTTGTTTAAAGCCCACCTTTGGGACTCCATTTTCAAGTAAAGTCCTTGAATATTCAAAATCGTTTTACATGATAGTTTTAAGTCCGTCGATATCATAGGCGGATCCAGGATTGCCGATCGGAGGGGGCACCTTCCGGGGGCGCCATCCAGACCAGGAGGGCGCCACTTATGACCGGCAAAGCCTATCAGGTGGGCGCCAAGTCCTATCGGTGGGCGCCGACTTTCGCATCCTGGGGGGTGGGGGTGGGGCGACATTTCGGGGCGCCATCGACCTTTCGGGCGCCGAGGGTCGATCGGGGAGCACCCCTCCCCCCCTGATCGCCTATGGTTGATATAGTGATCTGTTCTTAAAAGATACAATACTATCGTACTTAGGTAGCCACCATTTGATACCTTTAATTGAAATAAAGTTAATTATTGCATCCCAAAACACTCAGTCTACTTTTCTTCTAAACTCTCCAAAAAAGTACGAAATAGAGCGGTATCGAATGCTGGTCATTTGGCACATTTACTAGTTGTCAAGTCTCGTCCGACTCTGCCGCCGACGGAACCTTCCTGGTTTTTGGGAGGGTTTTACTGCCCACTGACCCAAAGATTGTTTCTAGGCAGATGAGCAGAATACAAACTTAAGAGTGAGCGGAAGGGCCGGGTGGCAAAGTCAAGGTAAGATTATACGGTTAGTCTCTGTTGGATGTCTTCTTGTGCCAGGGGCGCAATAGGACCGCAACGGCTGGCGCATCCTTAACCACAAATGATCACTCATACTACTTGAGTCATTGCCTTGCTTATCCACGTGCCGACTCTGTTCCCCCAATTCCCGCGAAGATGTTAACATTAAGTGAAAAATATTGTTGATGGATCAATACGCTCACGCCTAGCGCAGGGAGAAAGTAAGAAGTAGGAAGTTCTATGTGCTACGAAAATTCAAAGCCACAAAGCCAAGTTGACTGAATAAAAAAGAATAAGTGGTAAACATAGATAAGAAAGAAGCACTGGAAAGAACAACAAGTGAGAAGAAGTGGCAACCTAAGCCGAAAGGATCGAAAGAGGAAAGAAATGACGATTAATTAATTTTTGGGCTTATCGACGCACCAACTGCCAGGGTCTATGGCGTCGCCAACTCTTTCCCTGTTGAAGGGTTTCTGGAGCCAGCTGGCTCCTTGTTCGAAGCCGCCGGGCCTTGAACCCGGGTCGGCTGCGTGGCAACAGCTACGCTGACCACTCCACTACCGCGCCCCGAAAGAAATGACGATGACATGTCTTAAATATAAAACAAATATGTAGATACCAGCCTTCTGAATACGCTAGGGTGTGGAGAGTAGCATATTCTTTAGAAATAGCTTAAATCATGTTAATACCCTCAACCCTAGCCTTGTAAATTACCTCAAGACTTCTTTTTGACGATCAGTGACTTTTCCAGTCTTTCGTAACACCTCCTGACTGTTCGTTCCCCGCCAAGGTGAGCTGGGCTTTAGCTGTCGGCTCCGTACCGAGCGGCATCCCATCGATTCTGGAAGTCTTGTGTCCACTCCTCGGCTTCTCGCTGTGCTTTTTCATCGCTCGATCTTTGTCTCTGTGAACTTCGCGGTCACTCACCAGAGGCCACTTCAACGTCTGGTTTCCAAGCCGATTGTCACACCTTGCGAGGGGAAAATATCTGTCAGAGAGCGAGGCCACGTCAACAAATTTTGATTTTTTCCATGACATTTCAGCTCATGCTGCAATAGTATATTGTGTTCTATTATACTATTTGTGATATCGTAAATGTAGCGTAAAGTCAATAAGTTGATATATTAAATATACAGCATCGTACTTAGCAAGACCACAAAAATAATCGTATGCATTTGAACACTTTTACCTCAACACTTTTCCAAATTCCCCACTATCTACCAGTCAGTGGCGGCGCTTCCCTTGAGGCACATTAGGCACTGCCTAGCCACTTTAAATGTCGAAGTCGGTATGTATTTTATGTGGAAGAAATCTAAATTGACTCCATGTTTAAGTTACAGAGAATATTTCTTGTTCGGATCACTGGGTCAAAGAGCGGATGATTTGCATCTCTGACAATCCACGTTCGCAGCTTTTACCGTCAACAAATGTGATATTAGGCACTTCGCGATTTCACTGAATCTGCCTAACACCGTGGCAAATGTTGCGTGTGCTTTTTGATTGACATCTCTAATACTTCATTCATTCGGTCGCGAGCACTGGCTCGTAACATCAGCAAACCAGGCTTGCATTAAATGCTAGCACGTGCGATGCCGCGTCTTAGGACCTTGATTACAGCAGATTCATTTGTTGACTTCCTTGTATTCGCGGATTTTAGCCTTCTCTAGTGCGGGACAGTTGTTTGGAAATTATTAGCAAGATATTTAATTTGGGAAACCCTTATGAAGAACGTGAGTCATGGCACAAAATCTAGAGGATGAAATTTAAAAAAATCCGTTCACAAATCCATCGTACAGCGAGAAATTGGACGTCATAAAAAATGAAGTGCCGAAGCCGTCCTTGAAATGGGAAGCTCTCGTGAGAACCTTGTCCTTCCCGGCTTACTTGCCTACATACCTATCCTTCTTGAATCTTGCCTTTTACCTTCATATTCTGTCGCATAACCGTTTCCACAATCCCCGACATGTATTGTTTTGATATATATATATATATATATATATATATATATATATATATATATATATATATATATATATATAAATGTTTGATTTTTATGATAGTACACATTTAAACATAAATATTTTTTTTGCTCATCGACTCGAGTTTTGCTCCCTCTCCAGGCGGCCTGCTGCATCCGCCTCTGTCCACGATCAGGTAAAAAGCCTGGGTGACGTCCTTACCTCTAAACCAATCGTGCCTAGGCTGTCATAATGTCATAATGTTCAAGCGCCACCACTGCTACCAGTCAGGTGTGTTCGTTTAAAAGTCACGTGTTGTCTAAGATCACCACCGAGGCGGATACAATTGGAGTTGATTTTCAACATACAATTTCCAGTTGCCCAAGGGAGCCGCAAAATAGTCGGCAAAAAGTGAACACACACCAACCTCCTCAGCGCCAACTAGCACTTGCAATGTAAGCCGAAGTGGAACTGCCTGAGGTCAAGGCTACCACGATGCGGTTGGCAATTACCTCCAATTACGGGTCCGGGGTTAAAATACCGAGCTGAAGTGCGTGGTACAGGCCTGAGCCAGGGACGCGGCGGGGTTTCACACACAGGCGCGAGGCTGCTGTCGGCCAATCAACCAAACAACACAAATGCTGCCACTCTAATTGCAACATTTTTGGGGTTTTACATGACGTGGCCTCACGTTTTTTCTTTCACAAATATTCTGTGTAAGGTTTACAAATATTTGGTGAGACTGGGTCATTGTAATCTCGTAAGAAAATGATTAGGAATGAACATTTCGTCCGGGCTTCTAAAAGTTTGAAATCTATAGGGATTTTAAACTCTACAATTTAGCTCATCCATTTGTAAGTTATAGCCTATCGGTCACTGGTGTATGCTAATTAGGTATTGAATTGCATTATTGGAAAATCAGAATAACTTCAACAGGCCTGAAGTCATGCATTAATTGGGCTGGGTCTCTTCAGTACCTTCGAATCCGCAACCTAACCAGCGGGAGTGCATATATGGACGCCACAGTGAGATAACGCTCCAATGCCCCCTCCCCCTCCTGGCTACGCCACTGCTTCCAGCTCTGCAAAAAGACAACACCCTGGCTTGCATATTTTGAAATTAATTAATTATTTATTTTGTGGATCTGCATAGTGAATTATGCTCTCGTTCTTTGAGGTCCCTGATTCTCAGCGCTTGTAGCAGCGTAACACAGGGACGGTCTCAGGCTTTTTCCGTAGTCTGATTTGGAGCCATTCTCACATGGTAGTGCGGCAGAAATTTCTACAACTAAGAAAACTTAGCAATGGAGGCATCGTGTGAGATGGTAGTGAAATATTTGGATTATCCAATTTCAGACGTTAACTTAACTCAACGTCGAACTGCGTGCAACGTCGAACTGCGACTTCGGAGCATCATCACTCTGCACATCAGCCTGTGAGCATTGCCGTGACAGATATGAAGGGTTCAGATCTTTAACGGCGACAGCAGGGCGTGCCTAATTTGCATAGATAATCTCAAAATGTCGTCAGTTGTTAGGAACCGCGTCGTTGTCCCCATTTTCATCGTGTTTTACGGCTTCGCATGCGAATTAAACTCATCGGCTGGCATAGGCCGCGGCGCGGTAGCTTGATTGCGTGCATTTGGGCAGTAAGCGCTTATGTATGACCATTAGTCCACATTCCATCGCTCCACACCGCATTCCTCTTGGATGGACGCAGCCCACGCCAGCCCGGTGTGCGTGTACCTGCGTGTGCGTGTGCGTGTGCGCGTGTCGCGGCGCTGTCGCTCCCGTATATTGTACCGGCGTGTATGTATGCCGAGACGCAGGTGTGCGCTTTTCAGGCCAGGCTTATATCGAACCCCCGGAGTCCTCGATTCAGTATTCTTTGGAAACAAGCAGGACTTGAGAGCGGATCTATCGTTTTGTTTGAAAGCCCGGAATGTCCACACCTGACCTCCCGTTGGCCGGCTATTGAAGAGATCACCGGAGAGTGTAGCGGCGCTGCTTTTCAGCGCCAGATACAGCGTTCTGCTCCAACAGCGGTCCCCAAATCAGAATAATAATCTGGCCGTCGGGCGACAAAGCATCTATTGAACCATACAGAAGGCCTGCTCCCGCTGGGGACCCTGCCTGTTGTCCGGTCAACGATTTCTCTAATGTGGAAACGACAGACGTCGTCTGGAAGAAGCGAGCGGGATCACACGGCGACTGTTGTACGCCGGAGCTGAAGGGCCCTCAGACCGAAAACGCCGGCTTCCCATCTTTTTAGCTGTCGTCTTCTTTTAGGTCACGCACCTTCCTACCTTTCAATAGTTTCAGAGCAGTCCTCAATAGAACAAAAGAATTATGGGAAGAACTGATGGGGCCTACAAGTGAGAGGGAATTTCTCTGAGAAGACAGCTTCCATGTCAGTGCTAAGATTTCTGTTCTGGTACAGTTATTCGGCAAGCATAGGCTGCATTGCGATAACTCCAGATAATACTGGAGCAAAATCGCAAACTAGCTTTGTACCATAGGCGGATCCAGGGGGCAAGGGGGGCACGTGCCCCCCGATCGACCCTCGGCGCCCCCTGAAAGGTCGATGGCGCCCCCTGAAATGTCGCTTCCCACCCCCCCCAGGATGCGAAAGTCGGCGCCCACCGATAGGATTTGGCGCCCACCTGATAGCTTTTGTCGGTCATAAGTGGCGCCCCCTGGTCCGGATGGCGCCCCCCGGTCCGGATGGCGCCCCCCGGGAAGGTGCCCCCCGATCGGCAATCCTGGATCCGCCTATGCTTTGTACTGCATTTGCATATGTTTTTATATCACCGTGCGCTGCTGACCTCGATTAAAGGTGACATCAAGTCATGTAAAAATGTTTATGCAGGATATTTAAACCTGTCATTGCATGCCTAGAAAGGAATATGTACGCATCAAAACTTTCAATGATAACTGACATGGTTGATGCGCAGGCTGCGATGCTATATTTTCAAGTTGCCGAGGGATCCATATAAAAATCATCGCCAGAAAGAATTCCTAGAAACGATTTGAACTCTTTAAAAGGTCAAATAATGCAAAGATTTTGCTTTATAAACATTTCTATAAAAACATAATATTCCTTTTGTGACGCCCGGCTTTGGAGGGATTTTCACGTTGCAAAAATAAAAAAACAGGAACCGCCTACACTGAAAAACATCAAAGAGCCCAAGGGGCTCTTAAAGAGCTGTGTGCATTCTCGAAGTCCCTATAACAAAAATGACACTTTTTGAGACCCGTGTAGGTTCTTCGCAGCTAGATTCAGATTTGTTTATTTTCTTGTTATTTTAGTTTCTTATAGACTATGCATATAGTCTAAAGAAGAGTCGGTGTCCTCACGCTCTCTGTGATTTGACAGCCGCGTGAGGAATTTATGTTGCACTCTCTGAACCCATTAAAAATTACACGTGGCAGCACCCCCCTCCCCCCATTAACGGACCCGTGTCAAGAGTTTTGCAACGTTACCGACCACCGCCACGATATGCATAAGCTATTAAAATGGAACATGGAAGAAAAATCGACGGGAGAGTAATTCCATCATGATATTTTTTTTACTATCTGAATAGACTAATTATCCGGATGAGACGGTTGCAACTTCAGTCAAAGAGCACTTCAGAAATATAGGTCTCTTTGCATATGCCCACGCGCATTCCGGTTCCAAATATTGTTTTCCAAGCACTGAAGCTTCCCAAAATCTTTATCAAGAGGGTGTTGCAAGGCTGCGGGGAAACGAACATTTCTGGTATACAAGGCAAAGGCACGGCTTCACAATTTGATGCAACTACCTGATGGCGCCCATTTAATGTTCTTGCTACAGTGACTTGCAGAGAAACACGCTCAGTAGAAGTGTCAGTGCGGCCGAACCGGGCCGGATAGTATGGAAATGCTACTGCGAAGTTAGCGGTGGGCGGCGTGGGCGCTTCGCGTCCGCGCGATAGTATAAGTAAGACTGACTGGACAACCTCTTTGCACTCTACCGCGCGGGTATGGCGGCCGATATTAAACACGGATAGCTCTCTACCCGAGTCTAGATAATAAATCCTGTCGCCTTAGCAATCGCGACGTGACGCGACCGGACTCGCTTGTTGCTATGTACCCAGCTCAAGTATTGCCTGCTATCAGCCGGCCCTTGGCCGATCAGCTGACTGGTGTGGTTCAAGGTCAAGTCGGTGCCCCTCCCCGCCAGTCGACTGACTCGTCAGACTCGCTTGACGAGTCTGTCTGTCGACTGTGTTGACGGGTAAAGCCGTCTGTGTTAACTCTAGGCAGGTATGAATTGGATGAATATATGCTGTTTGCTGTTGACAGGCTGTTGTTTTATTCCATGTGTTTCGTTGACCGATATGCATTTGCGACTGAGCCGGAATGCCTGCATTCATGCCGTCGGATTGTTCTGGTCGAAAGGTTTGTAAGGCAGCTTTTGACTTAACCTGTCGACACTTGTTAGGATAACGCTGTTGCCGTGGCGTATCATGACGACAGCCACCGGCAGAAAAATGCCGGGCCAGTCAGTCTTCAACGGCCTCTCCCTGATAAAAAATCAAAACTTTAATGGAGAAGAGTTATTAATGTTGATTATGCCCATAACAGTGTGTTTGTTTAAATGTTGATTTCCTAAGGTAATTAAAAAGTACCACCAAGGAACTTCCATAACCGTTCTATGTTAAGACTACACCTGCTGTAATTGAGAGTAGGGAACCAACACCCATGGGGTCGCACTGGGGTCATGCGCATGACAAATGTCCAGCGTGCCGGAGGTAGCACTCCAACAGGCAGTGGCAGATCTAGCCGGTAGGTTTGGGGGCAAGCCAAAGTCGACAAGAAAAAAACGTCACGCGGTGAGATTATGTAACAATTTATCTAGACGGTAAGTTTTTGGGGTAACCCCAGGTCGAAAAACATAACAAAACTCGCGGCGTGAAACATTTGGCCACAAGGTGCTTATTTTTGCTATGCAATGCTCAATGTTTACACTGAAGTTGACTGGTTCTGTTTGTAGTTGAGAGTTGAAGCACCAAAACATTGCTTATTAACTAAAAAGGAGTCTGGGCAAAAACAGGCCGACAGCTTTGGGGGGCAAAAACACAGTTTTACCCCGAGCTTTTCCGTTTGGGGGGGTAAATGCCTTTTTGTCTCCCCCTTTGGATCCGCCACTGCCAACAAGATCTTGCTCTTGCCTTGTCCTAGCCTTGGCTCTTTCACTATATGATGCGCGGTATGTTCATTTCTGGAACCCCAAAAGCGCTACCAAAGGTCCTGCTGGCGTCATGGCCTTCCGCGGTCTGCGCCTGTTGTATGACTACTCCAACTAAATAATAATCACAGCTGAAATGTCAGCCCGGGCCAGCAGGAATTCCTAGCTGTGTGGCCGGAGCAGCCTCTGGAGAACGGCTGACCTTCACAGACCTTCCACACAAGTGCCGACCCGCGCAATCAATAGCTGGCGGGATGGAAAGTTCAGAACATCTGGGTGCACGTCAGGAACAGATCCCTGTCGATGCTGGCAGCGACGGCGCCCGGTAAAAAACGCCACCGGCCGGCGGCGATGTCCGCTCTCGGGCCTGCTTCTCTCGTCAGGACCATCTTTTGCCAAATGGTTCCCCTAACGACCGTCGCCTTCACCCGACGCAGCTGGACGTTTTGCCGCAGAGCTCGGCCCGCGCCAAGCCACATTCGTGCCGGGCGCGCCAGATTGCCGCCGTCCGCCAGTGATGGATGCAGATGTCGCCAGCCGCGTTCGTGAGAGGAAAACGAATCAATTCGGTCTTATCGAAAATTATTTCTCCGGCATTTATATGAGCCAAGTGATTTCTATCAGATAGCCGCTAGAAATAAATCCGGCTTCAGTTCGAGCGTTCGATGATTAGGGACAGGGTGGCGTACTGTTCGAGTGGTGTTAGGATCGTAGTCGATCCAGGAGAGAGGGAAAGCTGCAGAGTCTGTCTGTATATTCACGGCATTCATCCACTTATGGCGGATCCAGGGGGGCAAGTGGGGATACTTTCCTCCCCCGATCGGCCCTCAGTGCCCCTGAAATGGTCATGATGCCTCCTAATTCACACCCCTGAAATGGTCAGATGCCTCCTGGATGGTCGATGGTGACCCCCTGAAATGTCGCTTCTCACCCCTCCCCCGGGATGCGAGTATCGGCGACCCCACCATAGACTTTGGACCCCACCTGGTAGGTTTTCCGTTCAAAGGCGGCACCCCTCTTCCCAGATCGGAAATCCTGGATCCGCCTTGGCATCCACGTGCATTGATTTGCAAACACTGTCAGCCATGGAAAATCCCAATAGCTTACATGTCATCTGTGCCATCACTGCTCACTAAAGCATGCCTCACGAAAATACAATCTCACCTAACACTTTCACGGCATGGCCTGATTCCCAAGCGACATAATCATAAGGATTTATATTTTCCCTACATAGCTGTCTCGTGTTCTCCACAACATCGTCCTTCAGTATTTTATGGTGTTTGTCCGGGAATTTCCAAGATAGGAGGCTGGTGTCAGCCTATGTGTGTTCGGTGTTAAGTGCTTTCTGTCAGGCCGCTTGTGCTAGAATAACTTTTTGCTTAAATATATCAGAACTAGGAATTATATTGGTATTTGGTAGAGCCAAGCAAGTGCTAAATAGTGTAGTTGCTCTCGCATATCTAGTGTAAAGATGCGCTGACCATACACCCCACAACTCTGCCGGTCCCTTTTCTGCCCGCCAAATGATAATGCAGTCAATCTCAATTCATTTGCATTCATGTCAGCGCACTTCCACCAACAAAAAAAGCAGATTGATTGTTTAGGCGGCGTCCGCGTAGCAAATAAATTATCTTGTCACCACAAAACCATCAAGCCAAATATTTGCGTCGGCTTCTTGTTCCGAGAACAAACGAAAAACGTCAAGCCTCATGTTCTAAAAGGTAAGTCTCTGTCCTTTGCCACACTGGTTGTGTGTTCAGCATGCTATGCTAGGCCTCGGCCACTGTCGAGGTAAAATGGACTCTTGCAGTTCACGTAGAACATTTTCACATACACAGGATACTTGTACAGGCAACAGTTACTGCGTTTTAGTGATGTAAATCGGGCAACGACGAGATCAGAGTGAGCTCGTCGGTATCCTGTCTACCTTAGTCTTAACTGTTGGCAAACGTTCTCGGCTTTTAGCGGCTCGCCAGTAATCAAACATCCATCCACAAACAACCAGTGGTGGATCGGGGAGTTTTGTAAGTGGGCGGAGGGTAATTTCTGGAAGGGCGCATATGTGTGCCCCCTCAGGGGTGGGGGGGCGCCAATGTGCAGTCTGGGCCATCTTATGGAAATTTCGAGAAGCGCCTTCCTCTGACTTTGGAGTGTTTCTGGGGGCTGGTTATTTTAATTCGCGCCCTACTGGGGGTCCAGCGCCACCTTCGCCCCACCAGTGGGCCATCGATGCCCCCCTCTAACTAAAGAAAAATATGGGGGGTTAGCGCAAATTTGCTAAGTGCATTGAAAAGCCCCGTGTATTCAGTATGGGTTTAATCCACATGTCGAGGCGCTCAGGTGAATTGTTTGACCTCTAGGTGCATGGGTGGAGATCCTGGGGGGGGGGGTTGAGGGTTGGACCCCCGGATTTTGGGTCTCCCATAGACTTTTGTATGGGGCTTGTACGGCCGTGCCAGCGTTAACCTACTCAGAATCCCTCCCTGATTGAGAAGAGATCTCCAGCCCTGTCCAGAGGTCATGTGGGGTCACGAAGGGCTATTTCCACTCAAATATGCAATGCTTAACACGCGCATTGACGGGGGGGGCGGGTGCCTGCCCGCCCCCTCGGGTTTTTCGGAGATAGCAGAAAAACTGCTTATCATTTTAACAACTTCTGTGAAAATTTTAAGCTCAGGTCATCTCAGGCCAGGTCACCAGTACAGGTCAAGTGACCTGACCTCAAAAAAAGTTTAAGATAGCATAAGTCGGAACAGGGTGAACTTATCCGATTGAAACTCATATCGCATAATGGGCCCACCGAGTTCTCTAAAATATGGTCCGGTATTTTTTATATCGGTTACCTAAGGTCAGGTACGAGCCATGACCTCTCAATTGGAAATACATGGGGAAAAATGGTTTTGACTGAATAACCCAGTCATGGATGGTGATAGAGCGTTTATTTTAGCTGCATTAGACTCGCCCTGTTTTTACGGTTCTAATGATATGCATTTTATATAATTTGACCTTGACCCAGTGGCGGATCCAGGGGGCAAAAAGCAATCCCCCAAACGGAAAGCTCGGGGCAAACTGTTTGCCCCAAGGATCTTTTCCCGACTTCTTTTTAGCTTGTAAGCAAGATTTTGGTGCTTCAACTCTCAACGTCAAACAGAATTAGTGAAGTTCAGTGTAAATATTGGGGCTTGGATAGGAAAAAAGTATCTTGAGTCGATATTTTTTACCGAGTCGTTTTTTTCGTCTATTCCAAATCCGGGCATATTTAACCAATTTTTCAGATGTAATGGCCGAAAACCTTCATTTACATGTTATCCCCTATGGCGGCATGTTTTGACCTCTCGTGACCTTAAATATGACCTGACAAACAAATGGTTGAAATATTTTCGATGGGGAAATGGGTGGGCTACCCAACGCCGCTTATTGTTTTTCGCTACCTACCGTGGTTCTCGAGATTTTAGGGGGAGTGCCCGCCCACCGTCAAAGCGAGGGTGGCTCAGAGCCCCGTCAATGCGCGTGTTAAGAAACATGGGCCTAGCTCTTATGCCATTAGAGCTATTGAGGTCTGGTGAAGTACATTTGATACAAAAATGCCAGGAAACTCTCTCCAATATGTAGAACATAATGGCCTCCCGCCACTGGTCTGATCTCCAGAGGGTACCTCTTGACCTAGCGTGACCTGAGGTCATGGTAGCTCAGAGGGTAATCTTGCCGCATATCACATGAAAGCCAGTGACAAGACATACACGGTAACCGTTGATTCTGCGCTCTAGCTTGATTAGGTCAAAAGTGATCGTCAAAATACTTTTTTGGCCCCTGGGGACCTGTGATGACCTAAGATAAGTCAAAGGGCAAATATCGCCCCTGGAATCCGTGAAAGAGTGGCTAAGAATGCTTTTCTGAGAAATCTAAGCATTTGCAATCATTTTGTGAGTCTTAGATCATAAGGTAATTTTTCTCCATGCTCCTTTTTATGTTAAAAATATAAAAATCCCGGAAAAAATGTGTACGCCCTGGAGGGGTCATCACTTGTAAAAAGGTTAAATTCGATCTGCTTAGAAATGTAGTTACGGTAGGGCTCAAAACGTGAAGTTAGGGGACTTTGTTTTACCTCGCCTGGTGACCTGACCTAGTATGGCCCGGGGAAAAAATTCAGGAATGATGGGAAAATGATGGGGTGAGAGACAGTTTTTTTAAACGCGGTGCTGTGCCTTGTCGTTTTTCTGCTATTCTGAATAAAATATCTTGTGTGATGTTCAGTAAGCCTCATCGCGAATTTTGGAACATTATTGCCTGGCTGTTTTGTATCAATGTAGGTACTATTTGCCGCATTATGTGTGCTTGAGTAATTGCCTGTATTGAAAAGTTAGAAGCCACAGCTTTTAGTGTTAGACATTAGGTTAGCGACAGGCTTCAGGTTGTTTTTCCTTCCCTGTCGTACTGCTTATCGCCCTTGTCCTCACCACTGTCGTCCTCTCGCATTGGGAACCAGTCTAGCACTTCCAACAATGCATGTATCTGGCAACGGAAATATTGCCGTAGACTCGGGCCCAGTTATTGGAAACCTATGTAAATCCATCACTCAGCCTATGTTCATCAGTGCAACACAATTTGGGCCCCGGCAAGAAGCCCCGCGGGTCACTGTGAGCCAATCCTGAACCCAAGCCCGGTCGATGTTGCCGGCGGCGCGCATCTATTCGCAGAGAAAAAAACACTCGTAAAAAACGGCGACGGGGCAGGGGGAGAATATTCATCTCCTCAACCTGGTGAGATGTATTCCGATGGGGCTCACTGTTCCAGATGCGGATCAGCTTCCAGCTAAAAAGCCTATGTTTGAGAAGTAGGTCCGATCGGCTGTTCCCCAAACCTATTTCGTTGCGAGCCGGCTAAATGTTTTTTGATTTCCTATGCTGTCTTTTAATTTGGGAAATTACAGATGCGAGTTAACGGAGATAATAGTTCTAAAGATGTGACTTCTTATCTGTCTGATTATATATTTCATGTGACCGAAACATAGAAATATACGGCAGAAACCCGTATGTCTGTGATATGTAGCCCAGTGGGAGAGGCGAGCGGGTCGTCCCCCTCCGCCTCTTGGGACCGTGAGCCCCCCCCCTCCCGTGAAAGCTGGGCACCCAATTCGGGCGCTAATGGTGCACTGAAAACCCTTAAAACGTTATAAGTGCGCCTGAAAATTAATGTTATAAGTTGACGCTGGCAGAAACGCCCCGTTTTCGGTTATGTTTCATTTTTTCCGCTCATTCACTGACGGCCGCACTTTCGTCCGATTAGTTTGACGCCCCTCTTCAAATAGCGGTGCCCCTTGGCCAACTTTGCTCTGCCGATTCTCGGTAAGACTCAAAAACGCTCACCAACCAGAAAAAAGCTCTCAACTTCAACAGGACCAGTCAACTTCAATGTAAACATTGATCTTGGGATAGCAAAAAAAAAACAAAAACAAACATGTTGTGAGCACATGTTTCACCCAGATACTTTTTTTCGACGTGGGCTTAGGTACCCCAAAACCTATCGCACAGCTAAACTGCGGTAAAATCTATCACCACGTGAATTTTTTATTTTGATTTTCGACTTTGGCTTGCTCCCCAAACCGACCGGCTAGATCCGCCACTGTTAGGGTGGAAGGTCCTTTTCAGTTTTCATACCGGAAACCATCATGGATTGGATGTCACAAGTGAAATCTGAAGTATTCTCAGGTTTGGATTGGATGTCCAAAGTGATGCCTGAAGTGTTCGCGGGTTGAGTTGAATGCAGTAGAAAAGTATGTTAGTCTCAGATTCGGATATGGATTTTGATTCCCATTTGTTGTCAATTTAGTTATATTTGAATATGGGTAGAATTTGGATTGATACTAATTGTGCGCAAACAGTTTAATCTGGATTTCTCAGGGATACTACGGGTATGAACCGGATTAGACCTGAATTCGCCTGTCACAACGTGCTCTAACTCCTCCCGGCTGCAAACCGGTCTGAACGGAACATCAGAGGAAAACATACACTGATCTCGAGCTCCAGAGCTTCGAACAAGGCTGCCGCAAGCCCCAAGCGATGCCCCGACAGACCCTCCGATAGACGATGAGCGACCCCGAACGGTTTTCTAGGGCGGACCTCGAACAGTTAGTCTCAGGGAGCTTTCCTAGGAAGGCTCCATACCTTTTGAGCTGGGGTTCCAGCTGATTTCCTCACTGGAGCTGATCTGTGGACCCCAATTAGATGCCCGAGGATATCGGAAGTTGAGCAGAGTTATACCTCAAATCTGCGAATCCCACTGTTGTCGTTCGAGGGCGGTCCTAGTGTTAGTCTTTATAGTCACGGCATACGCGGATCCAGGATTGCCGATCGGGGGGGCACCTTTCCGGGGGGCGCCATCCGGACCAGGGGGCGCCACTATTGACCAGTAAAACCTATAAGGTGGGCGCCAAATCCTATCGGTGGGCGCCGATTTTCGCATCCTGGGGGGGGTGGGTGGGAAGCAACATTTCAAGGGGACGCCATCGACCTTTCAGGGGGCGCCGTGACCATTTCAGGGGGTGCCGAGGGTCAATGGGGGGGCACGTGCCCCCTTTTGCCCCCCCTGGATCCGCCCTTGAGTCACGGTACAGAATGGGAGAATATGCATGATACTAGATTCTAATCAGTCTATATCCGAGCTTCAGAACGGATGAAACATGCATCTCGGATAAGGGGAAGCCTCTAGTACGGGAAATGTGTTTGTGTGGTGTACAACTAGGATTTGAAATAAAGTTTGTATGCACCTTTGTTTTAGTACCGGCAATAGCTAGTTTGTCAAGGCTAATCAAGTATACTCTGGCGGCTCATCTCCTCATCACCTAAAGAAGCCGGACGTGAAGTGCCGTAAAATTAACTGGCTTGCGTTGGAAACTCTTTTTCAGGGCACCTGAGACCTATTAATGATCGCTTAACTCATTAATGTGGATGTGTGAAAAATATAGCGCAAGGAAAACAAAAAGGAAATACTCATATAGCGTATTTCAAAGTCATATTTCTGATAAGCACAGTATATACCGGTAGATCAGGAAGCGGCAAAAGAGAGCATACCCGCCTCCCCTCCGACCGTCTCGAGTTTGTCCAATTTTCTTTAAAAAACTATGATAATAACGTGCTTTTTCACTTTAATATCCATCCTCCTCCACCCACCAACCAACTGGTGTAGAGCCGCCACTAACACATATAAAGACTTGCAAAAATGCAAGTTCCAAAACGAAGCATGAAATAGTAAGGGCGGGGCTCCCTAGAGTCGCCCCGCCCCAAGTCAATGAGGCCTCTTGAGAAAGCGCTGAATACCTACACCCTTGGCTTTACTGTGTAACTTGAAACAAAATATAGGCGCTTATGGCTAAAATAAAGAAAAAAATTAGGGTAAACAATTAAGCTTCTCTTCCCCCATTCCTTCGCGAATGTGAAGCCATTGCTCACGTGCACACTTTAGCCTCCAGGTAACGCGTCTTTCCAGTGAGGAGGAACGCCGGTCAGGGGCAGATCCAAGCGGGGAAGGGGGGGGTCTCGAGGGCCTCAAGACTTGGCGTTGTGCTCCCAGGAGCTGGTTTAGGGAGTCTCCAGAGGTTTGTCTCGGGGGCCCCCAAGATTAGATATCAGCCCGGGTGATCCCATGTGTTGGTGTTGGGAACTCCAACAGTTGTTTTCAGGGATCCCCAATATTTGGTCTCGGGACCCCTAATAGCTGGTTTTGGGGGCCAAAATATGGTCTTAGGGCCCCAAGACCTAGTCGCAGGGTGCCCCAAATTTTTATCTGGGGGCAAGGATGACCTTGGGGGCCCCAAGAACGGGTCTCAGGCCCCAATATCGACCTCGGAGGCGTCAGATTTGGTCTCGTGGGCCCCCAGAATTGGTCTCACGGTACCCTCTAATGTCGGTCATGGGCCCTCCAGAATTTATTCACACTTTATTCCAGAGCATATCACACGCTTTCTACAAACAGGGAATAAGGACACTAGGCTAGCTCCCCTCATTAAAGGGAGCTGATGAGGAATGAGCCATCAACAAACGTGTCTGTGGCAGACTCTGCCTCGGCTAATATTACTAGTGCTACACTGGTTGATCCAAGGATTCTCACAAATTATGCAGTTTGAAAATGATTGAAGATTAATCAATGAACATTTCTGGTGATCCCCGACACCGAAATCCGCCCCCCCTACCTTTGAGGAAGCTCTAGAAACCCCTGACAGCAGTTACCGAAAATACTGGGAAATGCTCTCCCCAGATGGAGCTATGGCTCTAGCAGAAGGATTCAGTTTTCAGGAGGAATAGGGGATCCCAATGTTGTAGTTTCGGAAGGGAATTATTTACAGATGGTTTTTTATTTTGACCAAAATTAATCTACTTTTGACGGTAGAATCATAAGGGGCGTCAAATTGTTATGTGAAGGCAGGGGCGTCGCCTCGGAATTTTTCGCCGGGTAATGGATCCCGGGCTTGCGATGACCGTGGGAGGGGAGAGTGGGAGGCGAGTTTTCATCATATAGGCTGTTTTGGAAAATGTTAACGAGGATGCACTTTAGCACACATTTACGTAGGTCCATGCAGGTAAAAGGGATAAATGCAAAAACCTTGCTCGAGTCCCCAATTTTGGAGGACGTCCACCCCTGATTCGCGAGGTGGGGTATGTGGAGAGGCGTTGCCACCAAGGGGTTTCATGGGGGCCATGGCCCCAATGCATTTTTTGGAGGGCCTCCACCCGACTGAGGTGGCGCTCTTTGATACTTAGAGTCTGGAGTAGCCCCCTTGGGTATGGAAGAGCCTAGCCTCCCTGCTCATAAAGAAGGCCTCCTAATTGGCCTATACAGGACACCCTATTAGCTTTTAACCTTTCCGTCGGCTCCGGCTACCCCTATTTCCGGGGGGGCAATATGCCCCTAAGATCTCGTATCTACCGGCCGATTTTGAAATTAAGTGCCATGATTCCTCTGCTGCTAACTTTATTTTGAAAAAGAAAATTTCAAAATTTTATTTTTTATGAGAGGTCGTGAATATACAATTTTTGTGTTTTTTAGATTTTCCATAACCTTGTCTTGTTGTACGATTTTAAACTAGTTGATTTACATAATTGACCCAAATTTTATATACTGGTTAGCAAATTAATTATGGCGTTCGGACCAGGACTATGAGAGGAAATATATACAACCTAAAAGTTTTTGTTACGCGGATTAGAGCCGTCATATACTGTTGGCATCTTTGACACATAAAGAAATGGAAAAAGTGAAAACTCATCGGGGGGATGCAGTAGGTAAAACAGTGGGGTAAATATACAACAATATGCGAATGGTATGCATGGTATATTAGTCCTCGACTAGTTGAAATTTAATTTTGTAATTTTACTCCTGGCAGCTCTGGGAAAGGGGGTGACATAAGCGGATCAAGGACTCGTGGGGGGTGGGGGTGATTGAACACATTTTATATACACGATATTGGTGGGCGGTGATACTGGCTGGGAATATTTTTGAAATGTGTAGTGACTGGACACGCCTCTGGTAATCTATTGGGTTATAACTTTTTGAATTTTCATATACCCAATTGTATTCGCCCTGCACGGCTGTAAGAGTCTTTCCTTACTAACGTTTAGTCCTTCTTGATAAATTCCCCATTTTGAACTGCTGTAACCGCCCCTGATGATAAATAGTGACAATTGTGAATGCACTATCATCTCACATAAAATGATATAATAAAACCATATAACTGGTATCGATCGCGGACGGCTTCCTTTTACAAAGAAACCATCGCATACGATAATACTTGGTTTGTGGATGAACCTCCCAAAACCCGCCATGCTCCGCCCCTGGTAAATATTATATTGACAATTTCGAAACCTGCTTACTGTTTTGGAAGTAGTTTGTTCTTGGCCGTTTCGAGATATTCTTGAAAACCTAGGGGGCAATAGCCCCCTGCCAAATGGGTTAAATCAGGACCCCGTAAGGGCGTACCTAGAGATCCCTTGGCTGAAAAAGGAGTCCCCCTAAATGGCCCACATGGGTGGACACTTTACCTACTTATGAAGCGTGCCCCCTAAACGACCTATCAATGGGGCCCCCTTATTATAAAGGAGACCAACTAAACAGCCCACGTGGAGGCACATTTGCTTATAAAGAAGGCCCTTAAACGGCCGACATAGGTTTCTTACTAATACAGCCCCTAAATAACCTACAAAATGCAAGCCTCCAAAGCCAAAAATACCTACAAAATGCAAGCCTCCAAAAGCCAAGAGGCCCCTACAGGACCGGGGATAGGAAGCCTCCCTCGATCCTGGCCCCATGGAAAGCATCAGTGGAGATGCTCCTGGGCAGGCGTCCCATAGGCGGATTCAGGATTGCTCGTGAGCAAGTGGCGGATCTAGCCGGTGGGTTTGAGAGGGGCAAACCAAAGTCGAAAAGCAAAAAAAAAACGTCACGCAGTGAAAAATTACGCGAAAATATGAGTTTCCAGTAGAATTTAAATTTTGGTTATTTGAGGCGAAAAGCAAAAAAAAGAAGAAAAAAGATCACGGGGGTGGAAAATATAGGCTCGAGATACTCTTTTCCTCTCCAAGACCCAATATTTACACTGAACATAACGGGTTTTGTTGGTTTTGTTTGAAGTTGAGAGTTGAAGCACCAAAAATCATGCTTATAAACTAAAAAGGAGTCGGGGGAAAATGAGGTCGATCGCTTTGGGAGGGGGCAGAAACATAGTTTTGCCCCGAGCTTTTCCGTTTGGGGAATGCCTTTCCCCCTGGATCCGCACCTGGGGTGGCACCTTCCCGGGGAGGGGGGTGCCGTCCGGGCCAGGGGTGCCACTTTTGACCAGCAAAACCTATCAGGTGGGTGCAAAATCCAATCGGTGGGCGCTAATTTTCGCATCTTGGGGAATGGGAAGCGGCATTTCAGAGGGGCGCCATCGATCTTTCAGGGAGGCGCCATGACCATTTTAGGGGCACCGAGGGTCGATCAGGGGCATCTGCCCAGGGACGTAACCAGGATTTCGCTCAGGGAGGGGCGGCGCCCTGAAAAGGGCCCTCGCGACAGCGCCAAAAGGGCCCTGATGGGTAAAAAGGGCCCTGCTTGTTACAGAATAGAGTGCTGAAGAGGGCTTAAGAGGGCCCTGTCTGGTATAAAATGCCAAATTTGGCCACAGAGCATAGTGCGGACGAGCCGCGCTAAGCGCGGCTCGTATCCTCGAGAGGGCCTTTCGGGCCCCCAGGGCGGGGCGGCTGTCCCTGCCGCCCCCCCTTGGCTATGCCCCTGCACCTGCCCCCTATGCCCCCTGGATCCGCTACTGGGACGCTGATACTCGCATCCTGGGGGGGGCTCGAAAGCGACATTCAAGGAGGGGCTCTCGAACTTTCAGGAGGCACCAGGAATCGATTAGGGGTCAAGTGCCCTCAATTTCCCCCATCCCCTTTGATCCGCCTATGCCACGACATGCCCGTTCCCAAACCATTTGAAGGGAGGGGAATGCTGCTCACCTCTCCCCCACGTAGTTTGCAGCGCCCACGTTGTCCCCGAATCTCAGAACCCCCCCCTCTCTTCTCCCATCCGTCGCTCGGGCAACTGAACAAGCCGTAAGGTGACGTCACTCACCGCTCAGCTGGCGATGCGTGCGCAACGGTGGCCGCTGATTGGCTGAGACCGCGCGCAGCCACGGAACAGCTGGACACAACAGAATCAGCTGCTCACTAGCACGCTGCGGGACGCGGCGGGCCGCTCAGTTTTATTCGGACAGCGGGGGGGGACGTACGTGGGAGCTTGCCTGGGCGTTGATGGTCCTAGTTAACCTCAAACTCAGCTGTGTGGTAACAGGATTGAGGGATCATCCTACGAAAGGGACATGCTTCCGTACGTGGAAGCCAATGAAAGCGCTTGCAGGCGGCCAGTGAAACAGGAAGAAAATATGGTCGACGAAGATATTCTGCGTCTGATCAGGAGCGCAGAAAATTCATCAACACCATACACAGATGCTACCCAGGTGAGTGAAAATACCAGCCATATGAATATGAATGTTTTACACGGTTTTTTGGAGATTCGAAATTTGTGAGTTATACCAATATTACAAGTAAATAAATGGCACAGGTCGACAAAGGGAGACAGGCCCTTACCCCCTCAACTTTGCTTGGATGTTAACCGTGAATCATCGCGGATTTTGCGCCGGGTCATGGTGTTTGTCCTGCTTTTTTATATCAACGCAGCATCCAGGATGCTGGAATTTTAAGAGGTACCTTTTATATGGTTGATCCACTTCTTTTTGGGCCAATATTTGACAATTCTCCTGTATTAATGCGTTGTAACAATTGAACTACCACTGCCGACTGGTGGCTCCAGGCCCGTAGTTCGGCGGGGGGGGCAAGATATGAGCCAAAACGGGTAAAATATTTTTATAAGGGATTGGCCAGATGGGGGGGTGGTGTTAATCCTATTTTCCTCGTTCGTTTGCACATGCTTCTTCTGGTCATCATGCTTTTGGCCATTTTTATATTACATTCCATACCTAAACTGTTGGGCGTAATGGATGGATACCCACTTCTGACGAATTAAGGTACCTACCAAACACTTTTTAATCCCACTTGCACCCAAATAAAATAAGGCATAAACCAGTCTGCCTTCATAAATTTCCCCTCATGAAGTACCTAAATTTATTGGTAATGGTGAAGCAGATGTCATGTTCCTGTGAAATCTGCTTCACCAATACCAATTTATTTTATGGCATGTCCTGCGATTGCTTGTTCATGTGCTACTGCACCGGCTCATGACTGAGGTTCGTCCGACGATTTTTGCCCCCTGTTCATGGAAGAACAGTGAGTTGAGATTGGTCAGGCCTGGCACAACCGTGCTAGGCCCTTTTATGAAAAAGATACCAATGCTGAGACTCGAGCGACCCCTTACATCACGGAGTTCAATGGCCTCCTCCACCCGGTCAACAATGCCGACGGCCAGCCAATGGTTGCCTGAGCCATCACTGTAGGTCGAAGGTTAGGTTCAGAAGAGGGACATTTATTACGCATTGCTCAGTTCTTATAGCAGTGGCCTCAAGAACAGGACGATATGTTACCAATGGTGTGAAAAGTTGAGTATCAGATCCGAGTGCGGACTTTTTAAAAAGTCTGCGAATATCGATGTGTCAAATTTATTGAAGTAATTCAATCATTCTAGGTCATTTAAAACCTTAAACAACATGTAATTGTTAAAATGTAATTTGATGACCTTCGCTAGCATGGGCGTCGAAAGCGGGGAAGATGGGGATACATCTCCTCCCAACTTTTGAGCCAGGGGACATCCCCTAAAATTGTTTGGGCACGACCTAATTTTGTTTTGGATTATTTTCCCTTTGCCAGCGTGGGTCTACGCAAATGTTCCCAAACTTGGTTTTCTGTATTTCTTACGCCCTGCGAGACAGCTATTGAGTTCTGGTTTCGCCTTCGGCTTTCCCCACTTAAAGGGAATGTCGTACATTAATGCAGTTTTAGTCTGTAGCGGTTTTATTGGTATTTTTATTTAAAATGAGAAGTCAGCCTTATTTCTCCTGAAAATGGCAAATAGCCAAATATTTTTTATTGTATAATTTTTCTTCTCAAAAGGTAAAAAGGCTCACATAGCGGCGGGACGTCATGATATAGTAGCACGCCATCCTGCCATGTACGATAAACTTTGTTGCCTGGCGGCGCCATAAATGGTTGCGAATATAAATGGAGTGCTTTCAGCTAAAACAGGCCAGAATTAGGACCCAAAGTAACACTAAAAGATATTCGAAATTTCTTCCTATGTTAAAACTTATTTCACGTCTGACGCCAGTCGTTGAAGCAAGTTATCCGCATTAATATCGCAAGTACCAAAGTCACGTTTTGCACGTGGGTTTTAAAGAGATTCAAGCAGGAAAAATTTTCCGCGCAGCACGCGCAAGAATTAAGTAAGGCGTCACGTTCCCACGTTCGACTCATACCATGTGACGACCCCGGAGGAAGGGGCAGGTAAGACGGTGAATTCGTACCTTTTTCTCCGCGATCTCATCTCATAAACGTTTGTCGATTTCAACCTGCCATGATGAATAAGACCACGATGAAGTGACTTGTGCGGACGGATCAACACTTATGTGGATCTAGTTCGTGGCGTAGCAGGATTTCGTTATTCCAGAGGAAAGGGGCATGTGTCTGCCCCTTTATTTTCGGCGCCCCCACATTGCGCTGCAGTCGGAAAATCATAGGCGCCTGCCCCTGAGCCCGGCTCGAGCCCCTGGCCAGAAACGAATCCCTGAGTCCGCCTCTGCTTCTCCTATAAATGTATGTTCATCTTTTGGTTATGTGAACTTAATAAACAGACAAACAAATGGATTAGTTTAGTGCTAGATTTGCAAATGTAGAGAATTGTTGTCTTTATCCTATTTGCTGTGCTTAAATATTATTTTTAAATATTTAAAGCCTGAGTTTGCATTCGCAATCTCGTTTATATACTGATTGCATTTTGGGGATCCAAATGCCGTCCGCTTTTTGAAATTGAAAATGTAAGATTGGAAGGTGAAAATCGTATAAGATAACGATCATATCATGAACTATGTGTGTTCATGTTTGATGACCTGAAACGCAGTGTGGTGTTTCAGGAAGGTTTTTGATATCCTGGCCCCTTGTCATTTTGACATAATCGACCTCCCCTGCTTTGAGCTCCGTAGGCTTACATTCAAGCCTCCCATTATGGACTTCTTCAAGGTTACGTGTAAATTATGGCGGGGGCCCACTGATTATATTCCTTGGCTCGCCATTATGGACTGCACTTCTAAAGGACATCGACCACGCTATCATACCGTGTATCCTTGACTGGAAATTACCGCTGATACCGCACAATAGTCGCATTTTGTGTTTTACTCTGGATCAGGGACGTGATTTACTCCGGATCAGGGACGTGCCTTACTCCGGAACGGGGGCATGTGTTACTTCAGATCATGAGCGTGTTATACTTGGAGATCAGGGACGTGATTTACTCCGGATCAGCGACGTGTTTTACTCGGAATGAGGGACCAGCTTTACTCCGGATCAGTGACGTATCTAACTCCGGATCAGGAACTTTCTTTACTCCGGATCAGGAACTTGCTTTACTCCGGATCGGGGGCCTGTTTCTCTGTATCGGAGACATGTTCCACTACGGATTATGGACGTGCTCAGGCGGTTTGCGGGTCGTAGACGAGGGGAGTGGGAGTTAGGAGACCTGGTTTGTGCCCTCAGTCGGCCGCCGACCAGGCTGTTAGTGCTGGGTGACTGTGGAACGATTACGTTAATGACTTATCGCGCAGCTAGCTGGCAGCGGTGGGCCCTTGCTGTTGTGCTATATGGCGCATTCATGCCCAGGGCGAACTCCTGCCGGGAATTATGCGATGTCCTTTCGAGCGACCGCATCAGTGCAGTTTGACGTTATGGGTTGAGCTGTGACTGTTGCGTTCGCGTTGGGTGGCTCCCCCTTGATTGGGGGCCTGGGTGCTCGCCTGACCGGACGGCAGAACCATCACCGAGGCAGCGCGGCCGCAGCGGACAGTTCATTATTCAGTCTCGTTTGTGGCGAGCAGCCGATGCGACCGGCACAGCCAAGGAATGCGCTTCTTCTGCTCGGGAAACCAGAGAAGTTAGTTCACCCTCGCTGCCTGTGTTTCGTTTTTCCCCAAAAATAGAGCTCTGAAAACGACCCACAAACCATTTGTCTCAGTCAGCCAATTGTGGATGTTTTTCGATGGGACGGCCAGGATTCTCTTTGATGTTTGACTGCTTCCAGAAAAATAGTCAATTTTGAGAAAAAATGGTGGCGTTTTGACATCACCGACTTTTCGACGATCTGAAGAACGTCGCCCGCCGACTGCTCTCTGCCAGGTCTCCGCCTCCGATGGTCGTATTCCCCGCTAGCTGGCGATGATTAGGGGCCTAGTGAGGGGAGTCGAGTGATGACCGCGTCTCTGTTCCTCCTCCAGTCAATCCCTCTCCGCTTTCAGATGTAAATGGTGTGGCCAATTGCCCCCAACGAGCTCACTGCGGCTGCCAAGCGCCTCCTATCACACGATCGGGGACGTTGGGCCTGGTCTGGCACTGGCGAGACTTACCCCCGCGCCCTGGGAGCGGGGTTAGGCTCGTTTGGCTGCGCCGCGTCAAGGTCGGAACGACAGCTGACGCTCGGCGGTGGCCGGTCGCCAAGCAACGGCTGTCTCCCCCCACGCTCACTGCGGCGCAACCCGAGCCCCCGAGGAAGGGGAGAGCACAACCCCAACCTGGCTCGCTGAGGCCGAGTGATGACGTCACTGCAGTGATCGGCCCCGCGGAAAAAACAAAGAGTATTTCGTGGTGGAATACGTTGGTTGGAATCAATGGGGTTGATGTAGTGGTGTAGTTGACCCATCTCAAGAGAGAAGGAATCCTTTTCACATGATTGAGAAGACTTTTAGTCTGAATACATTGAATGGCAGACATATGGATTTATTCCTAGGGCTAAAGTACTTATTCGAGAGTGGAATAGTTTAAAACAAAAGTACGCTATATCTCACCAGGGCTGTATTTGAAACAGCAGGTGTTATGACAATCCCTGTGACCTACGGTGTCCTATCTTTTCTTTATCAAACGAGAAACGTTTTGCTCCCTTATCTGTTGTATATGTTGGTCACGTGGCCTCGTAATGCTCCGCTTCGCGATAACACGCCCGGGGCTTCCAGTGCAAGACAAACATGGTGCAAGTCAAATTGAACTGAAGCAGAATTATGCTGGTGGGATTTTAATAGACTACTTCCCACTATTTTCAGCGTCCTGTCTTTGCAAAAGACAGGACGCTGAAAAAGGCACATTTGTGAGTGTGCATATCTAGTCCTGATATTGTAATTATTATAGTGTTTTTTCCTGATGCGGGGCTTCAGCTCATTCCTAACGATCTTTTCACCTCGAGACTGTATCCTGGCATTGAAACGCCTCTGAAGTTCTAGCGACATTAATGTGCGTACCGTTTCAAAGTGTTGGGAGCTCTCGACGTATGCATCGGTTGACCAAATCGCCTTTTTACCTGATTCTTGGCGCTGTGAAATATGTTTTGGAGATGGAACTCCTGAGCTGAAATAGCGAGCTATTTTCCAAGCCTCAGTGAAAAACCCTTCATCTACCATCCCACCACCATAAACTACCTCTCCAGGTGACGCCTTATCACGTGACGCCTTAGCTCCGGGTACAATGCCGGTTTCGCCGGTCACATGACCCCGGCGCAGACGCTCGGCGGTAGCGCACGGAACGCCAGTATCACGCGCCCCCCCTCGTCGGCAGCCCCCGTGTGGCCGGCACGCTCGTGGCGGGCGTCGTGACGTGGTCGTGATTTTAACCGGACGCTGCGCGGCCCTCCCACGGTGTCGCGCGGACCCCCCAGCAGCGCCGGTCGAGCCTGTGACGGTCGGTCACGCCAGCTGCTACATGGTAACAGTGCTACACGACCGCCACGGCGTCCGCTGAATGTTCGGATACATTACCGCTGCTGGGGGGCCCAACTGAAGAAGCTCAGCCTTCTTTTCGTGGCACGCAGCACGCTTGTGATTGCAAATGCAGAATAATGTTTGATACCGCACGGGGGTAGTTTGATATGAAATCGATCTTGGCGGTGATAATATGGTCGTGTGAAAATGCGCGATAGGAACCTCTGTGTAGTTAGCGGCATTAACAAGCCAGAGGTGAATCCAATGTCATCACGATGCGTTTATTTTATCGTATTAGGGCCACTCCCAACAGGCACACTTGCCCAATTACAGTTCGTATTGGCGTGGGTGTTTAAGGATCCTCTCCACCGGGTCAGATCGGACACGGAAGGCGGTTTCCCGCCGTGGGGATTGAACCCACGTTAATCCATGCTATCGGATCCGTAGACTGGCCACGAAGCCACTAGGCCACCCCGGCCCCTCGTTGCATCTTTGTTAGATTTTACTGCACTTTAGAGGGGATTTTACGGATTAGTGGAAGAGCGACAGAAAGTCTATAATTAGGTACCTAACCCGCTTCCAACAATTGTACCCACTATTCCGCCCTGTCCTTCGGCGAAGCTGGTAATTGAGTGGATTTTGAAAGCTGGTAATTGAGTGGATTTTGAAAGCTGGTAATTGAGTGGATTTTGAAAGCTGGTAATTGAGTGGATTTTGAAAGCTGGTATCAAATCTCGCGGGGATCTGGTGGTTTGGTATCGGCTGATTTCCCTTGCAGCTTTTCTAAATGGTAAATCAAATCAAAACTATCCAGTATTTGCCTGGTTGCCACATGCTGCCAATCGGGTGTCAAAACAATCGTTGCATTCAGGAGACGATTTCTTAGCGAATGACCCGTAAATTATTCAAACAAGCGCAAAGCGCCATCTACAGAGCGCGTTTCGCTGTCGCCGTTGTCCTCGACTGGGACTGAAATATCCAAAGGATCGATGCCGTTTCCGATTATATGGTCATAACTCGATGACTAAATCCGCCCGTTCCACAACTCGTGGAAACTCCCCCATAAACAGCGGCGTCACACGCCCCGATCGGGCCGGCCGCCGTCGCGCGCTGCGCGGATTCCGCGTCGCCGTCGCCGGCGGCGCGGCGTCGGCGCCGGACGACGGTACCAGCCTTCTTACCGCCGTTTTTGCGGCAACGACGGCGCTGACCGCGCGCAGGACGATGTCCCCTCGCGCTCGGCTGACCCTGACCTTAACACCGGCGCGCCATCTCTTGGCGGGATCGGGCCTCAGAACGGCTGTTGCCGGGCCGGTGGGGAAACTTACGGAACGGTGGTTGGAATGACGTGGCTGGGTCTGGTAACAGAGCCGTTGGGGCCTCAACAGGTTTGCATTGAAGTGTTCCAAATTTCGTCTTTGTGCAGCTCATTCCCAGTTGAAAAGTTTGAATCCGCACACTGATATTCTTAACTAAAGATTAGTCAGTTCAATAAGACCATTCTGAGTACAGCACTAGGCTTAAAATTGTGTAAATACCGGGTACGCAATAAACAGGACTACCTATGTAGCACGGGGAGTTTTTCTACTTGGCACTGTTTGATACGGTTTTCTTGTTTTCGTTTGGAGACTTTGAATTGTAAGACTTGTCTCTTGAACATCCCAGCAGCAGTTCTTGCTGATTTCGATTGCCAGCCAAGTTTTAATATTGTCGCCTGGTGTTATGTAACACTTGAATCCTGGCTTTTTCCCATTTCCTTTGGAATGCAATACAGAAGAGGACTTATTTTATTGCATTAGGCTCATTGTTTGTCATAAATCGTGGTCTGATTCCGAAAATCTACCTGGAGCAACAACAATTTAATTAACAATGACCATAATGGATGAGAATAAGTGCTTAAGCATATTAAAAGTTTAAACGCTACAAACTGTAACATTGTCCTTGGAATTGGGAAATACGATACGCGAAAGCTACGTGTATCACGTTTGGTTGAGTGAGCTGCTGTATTCAAATTGCAGATCGGACTAGGAATGACAGAGGACTGCAATATAGATGGATCAGTTTCCTAAACATGGGATTGTGACCAGACTGCTTATGACCGACCATGCCCATGACCTGACTCCATGATCCAGCCTGCGATTGCGACTTAACTGGGTTTTTTTCGCTTACATCAGATAAGCGTGCTCGTTGTTGTTTTCAGCCTGCTGGCATGTATGTTAAATTAATTTGATGAGCTGGTTAAATTATGTAATAATATTAGTAGACTCGGCTGCGAAGGAAGCCATTAAACATGGCCATAGTGGGCCTATTTAAGCATCGGAATATTTTCACCGTTTGTAAGCCAGTTCCCACCTGCGCTCTGACTGCACCCATGATTGGCGTCATTGCTGATGTGAAAGCAGACATAAATACATTAATGTGGGCGCGCGCGGAGTGCAGATGTGCTGTGGCGCTCGTTTATACAACTTTTAGTATAATACTTGCAGAATATACTAGAGCAAAACAAAAGTCGTATCTGCGTCCCCTTCTGAACTGGGCCTAATAAGTAGCATGCAGGGCCTGTGCATTCAGAAACCCTGCTGTCGACTGTGATGTATACATACTATAGCTGATCCAATTTCGTTATGCTTGTTTTTATTACCCTTTTTGTGTCTCACTCCCCACGTCACGTAGTTGAAAAGACAAACTGCTATGTGTAGCTTTTTGAGCTTGGAGTCATTTGCCTCGGCGTTGTCTAAGCATCCTGCGACCCAACTGACCGGAGTGTAACCATTAAACGGAATGTGGAGCCTTGGTTGAATCCTGGAATTTAGTGTGATTATGCGTACTTTTAGCCGAAAATAATGAAACCACTTATGATTTCTCTGAAAAATGTACAATAAGCTCAATATTTTGATTTTTAAAATACTCCTCTATGAAAAGAAATAAATATCTGCCTGTGGATGATATCATGATCTGACAACCACTACCATACTCGAAACGCTTCAAGGGCTTCAATTGGCTGATGCTCATCGTGACGTCAGCATATGTCGTCACTCCAACAGCCATGACAACTGTGGCCTGCTGCTAAGGGTACATGAAAGGTACATACATTGCGGGTAGGTTTTAGCTTTTTCTATACGGAAATCTTGAGTTCCAAGACAAATGATATATTGAGTGCCGGGTTTTCCGACTTGCTTTACAACTTGGCTATCTCAGTTAAAATCACGTTATGAAGGTGCCACATGCCCTTTAAGCGTGGGAGGTGCAGACGCAGTGTCGGTACTTTTGCCGCGACTTGCGCCTGTGTCAGGCGGCGGCGGTTCACTGGGGAGCGCGCGCTGCTGTAGAAATCCACTCCGGACGGCCCTGGCCCGCTCTGTGGGCCGGCTGTGCCGTTCGGGCTTTTATATAATTCACTGGTGATTTGTCTCGCTCTCTTGCCTCTCGCTCAGGCTTCCGCCGGCGGGAGCGGCCTCTCTGCTGTGTAGTTTGATGTTGCTGTCCCATTAGGATGCTGTTTGACAGAAGCCGCCGCTTTGTGTATAAAACGGGTTTTTTTGTAAGGCTTTGCCATTAACATGCTCCTAACTCCTGCTGCGGAAAAAAACAGTTAAAACTTCATCTTAGGTATGCTTTGAAATGTGGACGCTGTACTAATGGGCGTTCTATATACCTATGAACAGTGGTAATTTATTACGTGCATGCGCAGTGGCGGACCCAGGACAAAATTTCAGGTGGTGGCGGGAACTAGGAGACTCAAGCCTCCTCCGCCATTGCCTGGGAACACCCTTCCGCTATGCATTAGCTATATGCACTCTGACGTTGGGGGGAGGGGGGTTGAGCCTCCATTGCCCCCTTGTATCCGCCACTGGGTAGGCTATATTTAACAGTTTTTTTCGACGCACCCTCTGAGGACATGACGTGACGTCGCCCAGAGCCACATTATTTAGCAGGGACGATGAAATGATCGGGCGAACCGTATTGAGACTCAGCCCTGGATTTCAGCCCACGTTTCGGCGTGGAGGTGAAGTGCGCCCATTACTTAGCTGTGACAGGAGAAGATAAGTGATTCGTTTCAAAATCTGGTAATATAATTTATTCGCTGAGTTCAACGCTGTAATATTACACTATGTGATGATGATATGACAGCTGAAACCTGTCGGTTATTATTGTGTTGCTCTTCCTCCTCCTCGGTGTGAGTCTCTTCCTTGCATACTTGCCTCATTTACGTTGGCTATGGTTCAATGAGCTGGCTTGAGTGATTCGTTGAGAAAGTTACGCCATCATGAGCCAAGTTTTGACTTCGCTGCAAGCGCTGGCCGAAGTTGTAGCATTCGTCATCCGGCGATCGAACCGGTCTCGTTAGGATTCACAAATTGTAAGCTCTGAGACCCGTCCGAATCTGTCGGTACGTGCCCTATGTCCTTGAACAGGTTCTGACCGGCGGCGCTCGATGTCTGACGGGATGAGACTTCCCCACAGGTTGAGGTGGGAAGGCTCCGGACGGGTGTTCGGACTCCCCCACCGGCACGGGAAGGGCGTCGGCGGCGACGGTGTCGCGTGGCGTGGTGCAGCCGGTCGACGCTGCTCCTGCCGGTGGCGATTTGACCCTGGGTCAGGGACCTACGCGGATCCAGGGGGACAGCAAGTGCCCCGCATCGACCTTCGGCACCCCCTAAAATGGTCACGGCGCCCCCTGAAAGGTCAATGGTGCCCCCCTGAAATGTCGCCTCCCACCCCCTCCTTCCCCAGGATGTGAAAATCCGTGCCCACCTGATAGGTTTTCCAGCGAAAAGTAGCGCCCCATGGTCCGAATGCCTCCCTTTCCCAGGAAGCCCCCCTCTGACTGGCAATCCTATATCCGCCTATGGTCAGGGCATCAACACAAAGCGGCGAACTCGCTCGATTGCTTTCGAACTTCGAAACGCTAGGAGAGGTCAACTTTCAAAGCTTTAAAAACGTCGAAGAGGACGAGGGCGAATGACATAATTTTAGACGAACGAAACTTGCGACCAAGAAACTAATGGCGGCGAGTAGCGAATTTGTTTAGGAGCTTTTCCTAAAGTTAAGGAGGACCCTCCCGCTCGTTCGGAATTATTGGCCTTGGAAAGGCATTTAACCTCCGGGCTGGAGCGATCGAACATGACAAGGTTCGTACACAACATCCGATTGTCGTGTTCTTGGCTTTATAACTGACCAGCGAAACCAATCCGGACTACCGACTTTTTCAAAACCACGATTCGGTGTGGGTTACAGTATCTGCAATGCTGATTGTGATTGTGATGGTACGAGTCCTTCGCCACCAGCAGCTCTGTTTATAGCCCCCTGCGCAGTGCACGGTGCAGCCCCCCCCACCCCCACCCTCCCCTGCCGAGCGGTGCACGGGCGGGGCGGGCCGGCGGCGCTGACTCTGACTCTGACTCTGACTATGGCGTCAGCGGTGACTCGTCAGGTTGGGTGCAGCGCCTCTGAATGCTGAATCATGTGCCATCCATCCAGAGCTGTCAGTCGCCGCCCAGTCCGACCGGCTTATTGTTGTCGCCGCTCGGCTGTAAAATCATCCGCAGCTCCGCGTAATTGGACGCCGGCTCACATAGGAAGGATAATCGCACTGTTTCAGCGGTGCTGCCGCTCCTCTTCTCAGGCTCTAAACAGCGAGTGTGTTGATTTTCCTGTTGTCTTCTTAATGTGTGTGTGCGTTGCGGCCGGTGCTGGTTTTGCTCATGTATGCATTGTTTCTAGTTATAATTTTATAATTAGTTATATTTAGTTATAGTTATAATTTTGGGGGCGCGGTAGTGGGTGGTCGCGTAGCTTCGCCACGCAGCCGACCCGGGTTCAGGCCCGGCGGCTTCCCTGAACAGGAGCAAGCTGGCTCCCGAAAACCCTTCCAACAGGGAAGAGTTGGCGACGCCTATGACCTGCGTTGGTGTCGATAAACCCCAATAATTATTATTATAATTTTAGCTCACGGGATTGATAGTATTCGTTTGTGACTGGGCCTCTTATGGATGTGGCCTCCTCTGTGGCGCTACTGTGTTCACACGTAGCCTCTTGAAATGTTGCAACAGCTGCTTTTGTTTGTGAGACTGCTATAAAATTAGAATAAAGTCAGTATAAGAAGGTAAAGCTAAAATAGAGTTATATGATACTCGTGGAGAAAAGAAACTGCTGTAACAACCACCATACTTTTTGTCAGTCTGACAGAGGGAGGTTACCCCAGGGACGACCCCCGTGATATATCGACACACTGCTCGTGCCGAGTCCGCGTCAGAAGTCTGGGTAAGGCCCTCTCTCTCTCTCGCCACCACCTGCGTTTTATACGCGCACGGTGTGGCCTTCACGTGTTGACGCTCACGGCCCCAGCGCTCCGGAGTGTTCCATCGTCCAGGCACTTATTATTTTTATTTTATTTTATTTTAATAAGGCTACTCCCAACAGGCTCGCTTGCCCAATTACAGGGAGTATTGGCGTGGATGTTTAAGGATCCTCTCCACCGGGTCAGATCGGACACTGAAGGCAGTTTCCCGCCATGGGGATTCAACCCACGTTAATCCATGCTATCCGATCCGAAGACGGGCAACGAAGTCACTAGGCCACTGCAACAGCTGAATGCTTAATCAAGTGATGCCGGATTGTTCTTAAATTTGTATGGGATAATCTCTCCGGGTCCTGGATCCCATGTTAAGTCTTAATGTGAAATTGCTGGCAACGGGGTACCTGTTTGCAAAATTAGCTGCATGGTTTCAGGTTCAGGCGCGTACTGCGTCCTGTTAGGCTCCTATGTACCGTACCCTCCACAGTTCAACTCCCTCCGCAACGTAGGAGATTGGGGATATCAGCCTGGCGAGCCTGCCCCGGTGGGTTATATATCTGTCACACGAGACACACCTTCATGGTAAAGTGGTTCCCATAATTTCTATGCAAGAATTCCGGCTTAAGCTTGCCGGACTTAAATCAGTCATGATCCGGTGCACCAAAGCCTTCCTGGATCCTGCCTTGCCTTCTCAGCCAGCTGAGCGGTACATTTGACTGGGCTTGGCCCCACTGCCGACGTCCGCCTTGTGTTGGCGCCTCGCCTGCCCCGCCTCTGCTGCACCGCGCGGTCTTCCGCGCCTCGGTTTGGCTGCGCTCAAGATTTTGTTTATGCTGTTTGGTCCTCTTACCTGGATTTTTATTCCAGGGCCTGCTTCGTCCTCCATTGAGCTTATTAGACGGTGCTCTTATCTGGCTTGGCTGAGGTTTTGAGGCCGGATTGTGAGCGAGCCTCCCCATGGCCGGTGTCGCTCCCTTCGATCAGACGACCTTTGGCGCTGGATAAGTGTTGTCCGCAGTGGCGCCTGTCGTTGGGTTGCGTGTGTGTCGAATCTCCGGACGTGGTGGCCCTCCGCTGTGACATTGAATGACGCCGACTGTCGTATCTCCATGACATCCGGACCAGTAAAGTCAGCGGCGCGCGAACGTCGAGGTCACGCCGCCAGCGCCGCCTCTTGGCGTCCACATTCCGTGCGCGTACCGCCGCACTCCGGGCGGCCAGCTCACCATCCGAGGGTGTAACAGCTCTGCCTCACACGTCTCAACGTCCGGCGCGCATGTTGTTGTCGTGCTTGGAGTTAGTTTTCAATTTGTTTCTCTGGCTGATTTGTTTTGACAGCTTTCGCTGCTGTCTTTATCATTTTCGACCAATGTCATCAACCAGTCTCTCTCTCTCTCTCTCTCTCTCTCTCTCTCTCTCTCTCTCTCTCTCTCTCTCTCTCTCTCTCTCTCTCTCTCTCTCTCTCCCTCCCCTCACTTATTCCTACCTCTCACACCTCAATCCTCCCCGCGCTCGCCGCTCTCTTCAATTCTTCCCCGTGCTCTATCCACAGTCCTCTTCCTTCTCTCTACGGCGCTGCGCCTGTGTTCCCACCCCAGCGGTTGGACGGCGAGTCGTGTGGCGTAAGACGGATGGTGCTCTGTCGCCGCCGGAGGAATATGATCCGACAAGACTTGTCGCATGGCATGTCGCTACTGTCAGCTGCCGTGAATGCCAACGCCGAGCCAGGCTCGACGGTTCGTGTCGCGCCAGCCTGCCATTTTTCACCAAACGACTTTGTTTGCATGTCCATTCTAAAGCGGGATTCGGTTTGCCTCGGGCTTTGGCTGTGTCTCTTGTGTTGTCATGTCTTATTCTTGCCAGCATAAACGCAAGTTTTTACACTGATCATAACGTGAGTGTGGCATTAACACGTCGAAGGAAATGTTCGCCATCCTACCCATGTTCAAAACCCATTAAGAAAATAATGAGTTTTGGAATGTGATGCAGTTCTTAGAGCGTGTCGAGAAACCACTTTTGACATATTCCGTATCACTCGAAGCTCTATTAAATTTTGCACAACTCCAAGTTCACAAGGCGTACTAAGGTGCTAATCCAAACCATGAAACCCTTTCCATCTGGTTGCTACATTTTTATTTGTTTAAATCCTAAGCCCCTCCCACTTATTGGGGATGACATGTCATCAAGTTAGCCAAGAGTGAGTCATCCTTACTATGTGCCTGCTTTTTTAGTTACCAGCCTTACATGCCGCTCAGAACTCTAAAGAGATACTTTATATTATTCTTTAAAAAAAATGACAAATTAATTTTCATGCGTCTTAACACTGGTTTTGAATTTTCAAGCATATTTAAGATTGAATATGGAATGCGGAGGTATATGCTGCGAATGTATTTTCTACCTGCTATCAAAGCTGTTATTTTGCAGACGCACAAAACATACTGTTTTAGGGCATTATATATTGCAAGAAAACGACGTATTTTTGTTCCAAGTCATTTGAGATGGAAACAAAATGCGGTCACTCGATTTTCATACTTATTTTGTACATGAATTACCCTTGGTAGAATTTCGACAAAGTCAAACATACCGTTTCAGAAATGTGGGCAACACTAGCCCGGTTAGTTTCCTGGCTCTCATTTTTCTAAAATGTTATCACATATGACCTGAAGATAAGTTAATGAGACCACTGTTAGATTTATCTAATCACTTTCTCGCCGGCCGCATTCAGAAATTCAAAGAACGTCAGTTAGTTAAAAAAAACGAGCTGACTATAAAAACGCAGATAAAAAAATAGAAAGCCGAAATTTCCAGCTCGTCTCAGTAACCAACCTTAATTTATTTCAACTACGTCATGACCGTGGATTAGTTACGGTAATAAATGTCTTAATGAGAACATCAAAGTCGGCCTCCCAGTTTCTCCAGCGTTTTTTTATGTGTTCGCTTATTAAAGTTGAATCGAACTCATTCTGTTTTATTGTGAAGATATTTACTGGAGTTTGTGCGAGCGGTCTTTGACGTCTTACAAGGAAGGCCTTCCGAGAACACAAATCCACTGTTAACACTATTCCTGCTATAATCCTGGCTACCCATATCCCTCTTCAGGGGGATTCCGCCCCTTAACACGCGCATTGACGGGGGGGCGGGTACCCGCCCCCCTCGGGTTTTTCGGAGACAGTAGAAAAACGGCGGCGCGTAGCGCCGTACTTGGCATACCTTTTCCCTCATCATTTTTACAACTTCTGTGAAAATTTTAAGGTTAGGTCATCTCAGGTCAGGTCACTAGTACAGGTCAAGTGACCCGACCTCAAAAAAGTTTGAGACAGCATAAGTCGGAGCAGGGTGAACTTATCCGATTGAAACTCATCACATAATGGCCCCACCGAGTTCTCTAAAATATGTTCCGGTATTTTTGATATCGATGACCTAAGGTCAGGTACGAGACATGACCTCTCCATTGGAAATACATGGGAAAAATGGTTTTTACGGAATAACTCAGTAACGGATGGTGATAGAGCATTTATTTTAGCTGCATTAGACTCGCCTGGGCTTTGCGGTTCTAATGATATTCATTTTATATAATTTGACCCTGAGCTGACCTCACGTCAGGTCAAATCCTTGATTTGACCTAGGAGGTCAAATTATATATCATTCGATTCGGCTTGCTGAGAGGATTCATCTAGTTTAAGTTGTTCTGCTCTATATTTACTTGTTCAGATGAAATGGCCAAAAAACTGAATTTACATGTCATCCCTATGACGGCATGTTTTGACCTCCGTGACCTTAAATGTGACCTGACAAAAAAATGGTTCAAATGATTTCGATGGAGAAGTGGATGGGCAGCCCAACGCCGTTTACCGTTTTTCGCTACCTACCGTGGTTCTCGAGATCTTAGGGGGGGCGGGTACCCGCCCCCCGTCAATGCGAAGGTGGCTCAGACCCCCGTCAATGCGCGTGTTAAGATATCAAAGTCTACCTGTCTGATTTTAAAAGTTCAAAGTATAATACTTTCGTATCACGCTAAACTTTGAAAACATTTGAGAAAATTGAAACATCTAGTTTGAAAAAAGAAACATCAAAATTTTGAAAATTTCCTATGGGGATCCAAGGTATACATAAGTGTGCTTTTTCAGATTCCGCATAGCTCTTTGCCCTGGTGTTTGATATTTTCAAAGCTGGTACGTATTGGCAGATTTTTTTATGAGCAATTTTCATATTTTCAGTTATGTGAAGATTGGAAATCCATGGGTGGTTAAAGGGCATAAGAATATATGGGAAAATTATACGCATTTTGACCGTTTTTGGTTCCAAAGATTAGCAAACTCAGCAAATTAGCAAACAATTAGCAAATATGCAGCAAAATTCAGATGCTATATATTGATTTTTGCATCACTAAAAATTTCATGCCAAAAGTTATCAGAGACGGATGCAGGAAAGCAAAATAGTGGGGCTAGATGCACATGTTCTATGTCTAAAAGGCATATACATATATTTTCCCCAGCTATTGATGTTTCTCATATTGCCGGACCTATATGTGCCAATGTCGAATTCGGGGAACTGTGGAGGGTCTTCCCCCTTGATCGGCGTCGCTGTGATACGGTTACTTGTATTCCTCCTGGTCGTCTTGTTAGTTTTTTTGTCCTGTTCATTGCATAAGTGTAGTCAAATTACATTAGGAACCCCCAAGTTAAAGGGAATGTGGCACCTTCACAACGTGATTTTAACTGAGATAGCCAAGTTGTAAAGCAAGTCGGAATACCCGGTACTTCATATTTCGTTTGTCTTGGAACTCGATATTTCCGTAGAAAAAAGCTAAAACCTACCTGACACCAGCCCCCCATCAGCCCGTCGCCGGGCTTCCATTGTTGTGAGCTGCTGGTGTGACGACATATGCTGACGTCACGATGAGCATCAGCCAATCGAAGCCTTTGAAGCGTTTCAAGTATGGTAGTGGCTGCCAGATCGTGACATCATCCACAGGCTGATATTTATTTCTTTTTCTAGAGGAGCCTTTTTAAAAACAAAATATTGAGCTTATTGTACATTTTTCAGAGAAATCATGAGTGGTTTCATTATTTTTGGCTAAAAGTACGCCTAATTTAACTAAATTCCAGAATTCGACCAAGGTGCCACATTCCCCTTAACACGCGCATTGACGGGGGTCTGAGCCACCTTCGCATTGACTGGGGGCGAGTACCCCCCCCCCCCCAAGATCTCGAGAACCACGGTAGGTATCAAAAACGGTAAACGGCGTTGGGCTGCCCATCCACTTCTCCATCGAAAACATTCAAACCATTTTTTTGTCAGGTCACATTTAAGGTCACGAGAGGTCAAAACATGCCCGTCATAGGGATAACATGTAAATTCAGTTTTTCGGCCATTACATCTGAACAAGTAAAGATAGAGCAAAACGACTTAAACTGTATGATTCCTCTTAGCAAGCCGAATCGAATGATATATAATTTGACCTTGCTAGGTCAAATCAAGGATTTGACCTGACCTGAGGTCCGGTCTGGGTCAAATTATATAAAATGCATATCATGAGAACCGCAAAGCCCAGGCGAGTCTAATGCAGCTAAAATAAATGCTCTATCACCATCTGTTAGTGAGTTTTTCCGTAAAAACCATTTTTCCCATGTGGAGAGGAGAGGTCCCATTTCAATGGAGAGGTCATGCCTTGTACCTGACCTTAGGTCATCGATATCAAAAATACCGGAACATATTTTAGAGAACTCGGTGGGGCCATTATGTGATATGTTTCAATCGGATAAGTTCTCCCTGCTCCGACTTATGCTATCTTAAACTTTTTTTTTAGGTCGGGTCACTTGACCTGTACTGGTGACCTGACCTGAGATGACCTAACCTTAAAATTTTCACAGAAGTTGTAAAGAATGATGAGGGAAAAGGTATACCAAGTACGGCGGCGCGTAGCGCCGCCGTTTTTCTCCTATCTCCGAAAAACCCGAGGGGGGTGCGGGTACCCGCCCCCCGTCAATGCGCGTGTTAAGATAACTCCTCTCAATATTGTTACAGATGGCTTTTCGTGCGACGAACACACCGTGCACAATAAAACTTGGCTTCCGAATAGTCTGTCATCAAATACCAACCCGTAGCGCCGGCCCTGGTGAAGATGTTGACTCTGGATACATGGGCTCATTTCGTACGCTCTATTTACGTACCAAGCACAGGAACGGACTTACAACTCATGTAGTCGGAAGCCTGCCTTCGGGACTGCAGGTTACATGAGTCGTTAAAGGGAGTGTCCCACTTTTATAATGGGTTTTGAACTGAGATAGCAGTTTTGTAGAGCGTGTTGAGAAACCACTATCGGCATATTTACTTTCACCCAAAGCTCTCGGTATAAAATTTCCGCCGGCTTTAAAGTTCAAAGTAAAGGGGCCTATTGGCTTATTTCAAACCCTGAAGGAATACCTTCAATATGGTTGCAGTAATCTGATTGGTCGTATGCCCTACGTCTCGCCTACACGCTGGAAATACCGTGCTAGCGAGTGAACCAGCATGAAACTACTTGTCCAGGCAAAAAGTTTCTAGTTCAGGGCTTTATTGGGTCAAAATTAGGCCAATAACTGCAATACACATCATATCCTCCCTCCCCCGTACTTGTGCAAACAAGAGTTAATGTTTTTTTCAAAATCCAACTCTGAAATTGTTTCCTTACATCAGGCATATGCATAATCTTTCTACCACTGAATAAACTCGGCTACCGTAGTGACACCTGACGTGCAGTTCTTGTACCAGTACTTCTTCTTGTACTGCATGCTATTTTCACTGGGCGGAAATGCTTTGAATGGAGCTTAAAGTGAGTCTATGATCAACGCTTGGGATTTCACTCATTATCAACAGTGTTATTCTGATGACGTCACGTATTGTTAGAAAAGAGGATATATTTTGGTTTTTAGCGCATGAAAGTGGGGAAAAATTGTTTCCTGGTTTTCAGACCTCTCTTGTTCTTAAAATGGTATGTTTAGGATTTTCACAAAGTGGTCCACTCCCTTTAAGTCCATTCCCTCGGGTGGTGCGTAAGGGAATCGCACTGATACTGCCCATGTATCCGGAGTTATTACCTCAACATGTTCAGGGAATCTGCCCAATTTAGTCCGAAGAAAAGCTAGAAAGTTTAAGTATCACGAACCCTTTTGGAGATATCCTGGATAAAAACAAGAGGGTAGGCAGAATCTGCCCCTGACAGGAACAGGGTTAATGCGTTCAACGGGAATGATACCCGAGGGCGGATCCAGGGGGTCTAATGCGGTCATGCACCCCTTCCGTCCAAGCGGTCACATTTTACCAGCTTTTGGCCGATTGTGGTCGATGTTCTCAAAATTCGCAGTTCTCGATTTCACCGTGGTGGTACCCCGTCCAACCGTTGGGTTGACATCCGCGTCTGGTGTAACTATTTTAAGAACGTTCTACGGCAACTTGTTTGAATCACAGTTCCATTGGATAGACCCGTTTGACCAATTACCTTTGCTAAAGCTGCGACGGATTGAAAGTATGTATAAATATGACAGCCATCCCAGGTAGAGCGGTCCGTAAATGAGCTTCAGTAGCCGGCAAGATTGGGTACGGCGGCTGCAGCTCCCTCCGACTGTGCCTAATTCCCGCCGTATATAACCTGAGTAATATAAACAGTTTAGCATCGCTAATAATGAGCTGCACCGCGATCGACCGCGCCAGAACCAATGTCAATACATGCTAGATGCGGTGATACATGATAGAACATCGATAGAGGCGGCCGGCGCATTTCCGTAGCGGTGAACTACGCCACAGGCAGCCATGGGTGGGGAGGGGTGGGGGGCGGCGGTGGCGGGCGTTGACCCCAGCCGAGCGCGCTGCCGGCGGCGCTAATAATCCCGTAATGCGGATGTGTCGCGCTGTGCGGGTGTCACGATACGCTGATACACGCACTCACTGCAAAGGCGATTCTAGATCGGCGCACCAGGGAGATTGCGCCGTGGTGGATTATAGACGGTGTCGGCTTACGGAGCGCAGCCGGGATCTTGTCCGGCTCGAATGCGGGGCACGTTCGAATTTGTCGTGAGCCTCCGCTCGATGTAAGCGTGCAATCAAAACTGAATGGCACGGCCTTACAGGACAAATGTCGACCTGCCATGCATAGCGTGAGGTAGCTCGTCGAAAAATTGCGCTGTCAGTTAATGCTGACTGCGCTGAATAAGTCGGCCGCGGTGTCGGATGGCGTGGGTGGATTCGCTCAGTAGCCGAATATGTCCAATCAACGACCTACTCCGTCCGAGCGCAGCGCGGCGCTTTGCGAGAACTTGGCTGCGGTTGGATTGTATGTGTATTGATTTCTTTGGTTACAGGGTTACGATTTATTACTTGCGTTACATCTCTGGCATGTTGCGTAAGTGAATCTCTCAGAGGGGAAACTCGTTGGACGTCTCGAGGCATTCGGGTTGAATGGGAGTCATGCTACCTGCGTTGTCGGTGCGCCCTAAAACCTCTCACATGATGATGAGACACTCTTGGTTTGTAGGCATTGCATAATACTCACGTGGTCTTCGTGGTAGACTGGTGCTTCTTCCTTGCCGGTGTCAAATGAAACCGAGAGAGACGTGGAGAAGAGTCTAAGTCCGGCCTGACACTCCTTCATTTATTTGAGTGCTACACATCTTCGCAATTTGGGAGACATTGCTCGTGAGGCAACGCCTTGCCAGCTTTTCACCGACCAGAGATAAATTCAGATATTTGCCAAATATTTTATCCTGTTTTAGTGCTATCCAAGAATAGTGTTCCCCTTGATATTTGCATTGTAAATGTCATATTATACATGTGTCTGTATTAGCAAAGGAAGCATGTCTACTGAATGTATATCGGTGGCGCCACTGTCGGTGCGCAGTGGAGGTGGGGGGGTTCTGTGTTTTCGCTGGGAGGGGCCGCGTGGAGCGCGCTGCCCTAGCGCTGCTTTGATGGATGCCGGCGCCTGCTGGGGCTTATTGCGCGCTACTTGTCCCACATGAGCCCTGGTGCTGACGGCAGTGCCCCAGGCGCGCAGATGCCGCGCAGAGGTAAAAATAATGCCCCGCCACGACAGCGCAAAACATCAGTACTCGTCACCCACTGAAATGACCTAATATTGTGTGATGTGAATGTACTGGTCGCACCGGATTTGGTAGTATGTTTAGCTGCTATCGGGAGGCAGATGGGCATATTTTCTACAGAAGTTGGGTGCCCGCGGCACCCCCCGGACTGGTATGTGGGGTTCAGCTGAGCCGAGCGCTGCAGGGGGAGCCTCAGTGTCAGTGGCTGTCGCTGCCCCGCCGGGGGTGAAGGGGTTCGGGGGGCGTCAGGGGCCGCGCAGTCTGCCCCGCCGTCGAGTTGGCACTGCCGACGCGGCAGCGCGCACCGCCCTGTCGCGATTGTCAACCTTGTCCGTTAATCGAGTGCGGCAAGTGCCGGATTATCAGATGACGTGCGGCGGGCGGTGCCAGTCAGTCTACAGCGGCGCGCCGACCCTGCAGCGTCGCCTCAAGGTTATCGCCGGCAGCGTCGCTGTTTATAAATACTGTCGTCGCGCGCGCCTACCGATGTGTTGAGCGAGCCGGCCGCCCCGGCTGCCGACGCCGTTTTTGGCACCCCGTAGTCCCAATACGCCAGCTGTCGTCTCCGTGCCATGCCCAGCAATGGCACGAACACGGCATTCATCCAGGCATCGCGCTCATACGTGACTTCGATGTGTCATGCCGCTGTGTTAGCTAACGGTGTGATTTTGTCGGAGGGCAGGATCGGAAAGCCACCTTCATGAAAATGTTGCCTTGGAAACCTGTTGTCTTTTTATGATGGTATTTTTAAGCAGATTTAAGAGTATTTGTAAGCGGATTTAAGTCTTGTGTACACTAGTCTCACGCATTCACGCAGTGCCTGTTTCACTAGCGTGGCGGCGCATCGTGGCTTCTCAAACTGTGCGGTATAACTGTGGTGGGCAATTGCAATGTCGCTTCAACCGGCGCGTCGTTAGATAATTAAATAAATAACACAAACGTCCTCTGCCGGCGTCAAACTAATGCCCTTACCTGTCCCAGCACTGGTGTTAACCATTCTGTTCAATGTCAAATGGCGACATCACGGTGCGGCTCTTTCCGTTAATTTATGCGGGCAGCAAACGTTAGCATCCTATCAAATATTTGATTTCCGTCCTTGCTGTAATCCGTGGAGGAGGATCATGGCTATGCTGCACCTTGCGGGGATTTGCCTCCAACAAGTTGATTTGTTTACAGACAATCTTTTTTTCGTGATTCTATTAGTTAAGGAAAGTGAATGCTGTGTTTTCACTGTTATGCCTATGAAACCCTCCGGAAAATTTTACTCATGCTCATTTTTATGAGCCGGCATGTTTGATTCTGTGTTACAAATTGACGTTTCGTCCGGCGTCCCAGTTAAGATAAATAACCAGTACCGCATCCACCCGACTTTATTAGCGCAAAATGGCCATAGCCGCCAACCTGTCTAAAACACCAATCCTGATGATTACCCCCCCCCCACCTTGGCTGGGTCTGCCACTGGCGCCCTGTGGTCCGCTTTGGTCGCTCAGCCCGCACTCAAAAGTAGACGCAGGGGGGTGTTCCCGCTCGGACGCGACTCATTCACATTGCTGGCTGCGGCAGCAGCATCAACTTTGGATACGTTTTCTGTTTATTAATTAGTCGAACTAGAAAGGGCGTGTCGTCCTGATTAGGCTTCGGTCTTATTTTAGATTTCACCGGTACCCCTGTGCTGAATAAAAGGGCTTGTTTTTTTGTCGCACGTTTTTCTTCCTTGTTTTTCATAATCATTGAACTAAGGCGCGGGCTTCACACCGTTTCAAATTGCGCAAGTCTATCACCTGGCCACCCGTCGGGTAGATAATCCCGAACCTTTCAAACTATATCCCGGCGCCGGTGGTTGAGACGGGAGCTGGCAGCGAGGCTGGTAATTTGTGCGGAGGCTGCTTCCAGAGCTGGATCGGCGGCGAATTCCCGGGCTAAATATCGGCCATCTCCAACCTGGGCCGGCCAATTTTAAACACCTAATCGCCCACTAGGGACCCGCATCATGTCCAATATTTCGCGATGTGCCCGTGCCGGAGTGAGCAAGGGCCGACCTCGAGGTATGTAATTCTGGATACATTTCTCTACCACAGACAGAAACAGCTGAATATACTAGATGAGAGATTATGGGCCAATGAATGTAAAAGCACGGTTGGAAGGCCTTTCCTTCACTCGATACCCGCTCTCGCCTTTGACGAACTTTGGGTGATAAAGGCCGTTAACCTCACCGTCTCGTGATATTTATCCCGAGCAACGAGGATAATCGCGCCCTGGGTGTAGACGGACTGTGTAGCATATGAATTATGGACATGCCTATACCTAACCTATTGCGAGTGGGGAAAACGACCTCATAAAGGTGTTATCAGGGAGGTGGGTGGGTGCGCGTAATGCGTCACGGCCCGTCCTGGACGGGGGCAGCACTCTGTGTCGCCGTTCTCCGCTGGACTGCCAGGTTCCGCGCATCACCCCTCGGCCGCGAGCTCCCCTCTCTGTTTGCCTAGGACGTTTATGGTCGCTCTTGTGCGTCGGTTTCCTGCGTCTCGTGTTCCGGCCGTGTCGTAGCGGGCTCCCTCCGCACTATCGTGTCTGGGGATCCTAACGTATATTTACCGGTAAGGCAGTCGATAATATTAATATAAAACCGACAAGTGTTCCTGAGCTACCAGAAACATGTACGAACGCGTGACTGAATACGTCCGTGCTTGTCGCTTTTATTCAAGCTAATTCACGTCAGCAGGCCGCACCTCACAGCGGCTTTGCGGGGGCTTTCGATAAGCACCTGGGATGATGCTTGCTCTCGTCGGCGACGGCGGCGGCGGCGGGGTATGACTCAGCCGTTCTCAGTGGAGGGTGCGAGGTGGATCTAAAGGTCAGCGGCCCTCAGCTGCCACCGGGGGTGATCCATCGTTGACCTGTCACTGCAGTCGCCGCGCCGCCGCTGTTCTCCGGCCCTTGGCTGTCGTCCACGTCTCTCGCCTACTGTTGTTCGCGGGCGGCGAGCCGTCTCGTCGACCTGCCCGCCAGAGGGTCCCATATGGCTTCTGCAGTTCTAGCAGTTGTTGACGCGACTGGCCTGAGTGCGTGTCTTATTTAGGAGCGATCTCATTCTGTTAGCTGTTTTCTCTGGGATACACGCCGTCTGAAATAAATATATCAGCGCGGGCTGCCGACAGAAAAAAGACGGGGAGGTGCAGATGGCGGCCTTGATAGCGGCAAGTTTTATTCTTGGTTCGGATGAGATCGTTTATCGTGATTGCCGGCCCGTTTGTGCTGATGCGCCGAGGTGGAGCGCGACGAGGGGGCACCCGGTGTCGGACTTAAATAACTTGGGTAATGATCGGATCATCGATCGGCCGGCCTGGGCTCTGATTGGATCAGGTATCGTCTGTCGGGGCTCGGCTGGATGAGACGACTTAGCTGAAAACAGCGCCATTTCTCGCCCGGCTGAGTTGAGCACCCTCTCGGCGCGTCTCGGTCGGGGGCGGGGAATCCGGTTACCCATCGACCGGGTTAGGCTGGCTGTGCCACGCTCTTGGGCGAGCTCTCGAGATCCCTCCTTTCTACGCTGGGGCAATGCTTCTGCAGCCAGCTAATACTTCTGATGCATTGCTGTTCCTCATTCTGACCAACAGTCTATACTGCTACGTTAGCAAATAATCAGAAGTGTCTCGATGAGTCGACTCTTTTCAACACCTGCATGTCACCATTGCCTGTATTCGACACACTCCAATGTTCAATAGCGCAGGATTGGCCGTCTTTGGCGGCAATAAAACGTCCAAGTTGACTCTATCAGAACCGTCGTTCGTGTCAAAAGTGCAAGGGTCGCCGGCGTCATGGTCGATCGATGAAGTCCGAGGGTCCGGCTTGTGGCGCGGTGCGGTGCTTTTGCAAAGCTCCAGTATCAATGTTGATAACCCCAAAGACTTTTTCTTGTGTCAAGATTGTAATCAGGTCCGTCAATATTGACACCATGTTCTGCTGCCGCTCTGGCCCAAGCATTTTCACATGTCTCGCCGCTGCTGTGAAAATTTCCTGGCACAAACTTCGCGGGCAGATAAGATTAGGCTGCTGCGAAATCTTTGTTTTGCCGATGAAGCTTGCTCTATAACCCATCCTTAAATAAGGTGAGTAGCATGTATTAAGAGACTGTCTTTAAATTACGTAACGTATATTTTTCGTCACTTTGACGCCGTCCCATCACCCAATATAATGTCTTCTGACGTCCATGGGTATTTTGTATGACGCTTTCCCCCTTTGCGTTACGTTATGTGTAGGTACGCTTATATTCTGATTGTCGTCTCGTAGGGAAACTTGCATGTCCATGTAACGTTACTCGGTTTATTTAATGACAGCTTAATCTTCCTGAGTATACGTTGAAAAGATACGAAGAAGGAGAAGCCATAAACTATCGTCCTAAAACAGACAAGAATAGCGAGTATAACTCGTTATATCCTAGAGAAAGAAAAAACGGGCCGCCCGCGGTGGTGCAATGGTTAGCATGGTCGCTTTCCATCCGGCCGACCCGGGTTCAAACCCCGGCGGATTCCCTGAACAAGGAGCAATCTAGCCCGAGAAACCCGCCCAACAGGGAAATAGTTGGCGACGCCATATGACCCTGGCATTTGGTGCGTGGACACCTCGCACGAATTATTAGAGGTAGAACGTTTCCACAAGACTGGTGTGCAATCGGTTAAAGCCTTCAAGTATCTTGTTTAACCCCACTGGAAACTAGCGTATCGCTAGCAAGCCGCGTTGGGAACCATTCGTCATGATGTGTGTTTCCCTCCACACTGCCCTTACTCCGCTACCGATTACTTGTTCAGCGAAGGAATCGCTGCAGCATCCACCACTTCAACCGAACCAATCTTCTGGACTAGACCACAGATGTATGGACGGTCCCTTATAAATGGCCGCCGTGTGATTGAACCTGTCGGTGCGCCCTAAACTCAAAAGCTGCAAAGAGCAAACTATTTTAGAGACAGCCTTTTCCAACATGCTCTTCCTCTCCGCCAGCCAAAACTCCTGTGATCATGCGGTGGAAATAGTTGGGTGGCGAAATTGGCACTTTAATAACAGTATAAGCAGTTTGGTATTTTATTTTCGCCGGACGCGCAAGTAGCCAAGGCTGTTAACGCTGATGTTGGAGCTGGTCCTAGCCACCCTGTGACCCGAGGGTGCAGTGCGGCGGCGGTGGGGAAGCGGGCCGCGCCAATATCCGGCCGGGGCGCTGCGGTGGAGCCGGCGCACGGATACAGCGCTAAAGGTCATGCCCCTCACGGTATCGGCTGATGTCACACAAAAAACACGGCATTGGGCACACGGCAGGACACCGCCGGCGTGTCGGTCATAGCTGTGGTTGCTTTCTAGGTCAGGCACCAGAATCTCAGTGGTTTGTCATATCCGCCTCGTGTCATGGTTTGTGCCCTGTGGGGATGCCAGAGTGGAAGTTGGTAACGGGGTGCCGAAACAACGGCGTTGTATGATATCTATCGCACGGTGGTGTTATGGTGTTGTGACCTACGATATGACATCAGGGAAGGTCAACGGGCATGGCTGAAACATTGTATGATTATGAGGTGAGATGGGATGAGTAATTTTACACATTTTATTCATACTTCCCTGTGGGACCAGCAGGTGGGGTAAAAACCAGTTACCCACTGGCCTTCGAAGGTAGCCGAATACTGTTTGGCTGGTATGGTCGTGGTTTGGTCGTCTGCACGTCTCACTCGAAATATGTTTTAGAATCGGTCAAGTAACGTGTTTAAGTTAGATGTTAGTAAGATGTTTGATGTTAACACCTTATGCGTCAGCAAGAATAAGAACTGTAGCGGCCATGGCTGGTCCCGCTCCGGACCAGCTGCTGCCTTTCCGCGATCATCGCCGAAAACGAGCTGTCACTGGTGCTGCTGTATTGCTACGTCCCCGCACTGCCACCGCACTGCCGTACGTCCCCGCACATCCCCATGCTTGCAGCAAACACCGTTCTGCCGAGGGTCCCCGCGTTAGCATTCATCACCCCCGACTCTGATCTAAACCCCCGTTAAAAACCCACGCAAAACCCCCAACCCCTAAGTCCACACAACTGCACACTTGTCCTCTGCCCCAATTTACATCATCCGCTTCAACACCTTTACGTCGCCTGCTTCAGCACATTCTACGTCAACTGCTTAAACATCTGCTACATCCACGGCTCGAGTACAATTTCCATCACGTTAAGGTGCTAAAACCTGGCCATACCAGCTTAATTCCGGTGCTGAGCAATGTCCGGTACCCCTTGTTGATATCCGCCTCAAGCGAGCCGCCGTCTCATCATCCGGCGGCCCGAGTACCTTTAAAACAATGGAAAACTACAATGGCGCGGGTGCGGCGAAACTATCAAAAGTAAACAATCACGTCAAAAGCTAAATATGTGGTCATAGGTTGCCAAAAATACAGGAATACGATCTTTAATACTATTATCGACACAGTTTTCATAATTTTAACGTACATTTCATCCATTTTACTTATTTTCCAACTTACTTTTGCTCCGAAATAACATAAGCTGTTGATGTAAACAAATTTCAATCCAGAATGGCTACCGCTGTAGCTCCATACTCATCCATCAAACACTTGCAATCTAACTAATAATCAAGAAGCTAAGTGCGCTTTACAAATATGAAGTTATCTGACCATTAGTCATTTTCACTCAACAATTTGTTCCGTGGGCTAATGAAAATTCGTCTTATCGAACACCGAAAAAACAGAACTACTTAGTGACGCATGGCCCGCGAACCTAATCGCACAGAAGCCTCCACAAACTGGCCAATCACACAACGCTACGAAATGCCGTCTCACGACTCAATGTCACCAGCACCGCTGCTACTGCAGCCAGGACTTTGGCTGCCAAATCCCACAACTCCTCCAGATTTCCCGTCCCCCGTTTATAACTCCTCTGCTCACCTCTGTTTTTCCCTCAAACGACACCTCACAACACCCAGCGCCAAACCACTACTCCGCTCGCCCAGCTCGTGGGTCGGACTAACGCTGCCAGCGACAAATAGTTGTTCCCGTAACACTTAACACCATCGTCGGCCTCAGCCGATGCACAGGGGGCGCTTCCCCTGGCACCCTAACGCTCTCCGCAGGCACCCGCCGCCCCACCCCTGGGTGGCGGGCCGGAAAGGGCGCTGAGCGCCTTCTACAAGAACTAGTAGCTAGCAGCTTGCTGTCAGCTAAAACAATTATCTTATTCAATTGAAAGCCTGTGCTAATAATGTTGTCACAGTTATCGGGCATAGAGGGCTGGAATGGCTGCCGTCTTGGCCAGGGTACTGCATGCTTTTTTGGTTATTAACTGGGTGAGAATCTCGAAATAAGACCGGCAACGATAATTCACGAGTACTGGAAGGTGCTTGCTCATACTTGTACCAATACCTCCAAAACAAAGTATGAAATGTTAGCTTTCACGATTGCCTTAATTCTAATGAAGTAGGCTTAGTGTGTGTCGGAGCAGTACAGGAAGGCAGTTTTTGTGCTCAACTACATCGTCGAACTTTTGGATGATAATTGAAAACCTATGACACCAAGTATATATATTTTTCCAATACAGCTGATAGGGTTAGGAAAGGTTGAATGCTGATGTAATGTCCTGCGGATGTTTATTGCGCTATCAGTGTCTCTCTTGGCTTTTTGCTTATGATAAATCAATTGATGAATTTCGATACCAGTGTACTGCGGGATTAAATATCTCAAGGTGCCAGCTTAGCCATCTGCTTGGTGGAAAACACGCCAGGATATCAAGGCTCAGGGGCGTAGGCAAGGGGGGCGGCAGGGACAGCCACCCCCCCCTGAGGGTCCGAAGGAACCCCCTGAGGACACGATTCTGTAACAAGCAGGGCCTTTTTTACCCACCAGGGCACTTTTGGCGCTGTCTCAGAGGCCCTTTTCGGGGTGCCGCCCCCCTGAGCGAAATCTTGGCTACGCCCCTGTCAAGGCTTATAGCAGTATCACATTTCTAGAGTATGACGCACATAAGTCCCATAAAATCAAATATCCATCAGTGCAAATGAAGCCTTCACCCACAAAGTCCTGTCGCTTAGCTCTGCCCTATGGAGCTATGCGTTTTTTTGTGCAATTTCTATGAAATAAGTGTCTCATATGTTGCGAGGCCTTGCCACTCCGCGGTAATTCGATTAGCCATTGACAAAGCAATGCCGGCAATTCCATATCCTCCGACTGACTCTCCGAAACGAGACGCCAAAACAGTAACCTGCCTTGTTCGTGAAATATAAACACTAGGCTGTATCTCCCACCAGCTGATTGTGTGGTGCTGTCTGCGGCAGCAGTTTTCGGCGTTGTACGGCCTCGCTGGTGCCGGGCCACCCGCGGACACAGCCGGTACCCCCAGCCCGGAGGTGGCCCGCTGCTGACCCGCCGACGGTGGTACACGATAATGACACGTACGGTCGGACACACGTCAGTCATACATACCAGAGAGAGAGAGAGAGAGAGAGAGAGAGAGAGAGAGAGAGAGAGAGAGAGAGAGAGAGAGAGAGAGAGAGAGAGAGAGAGAGAGAGAGAGAGAGAGAGAGAGAGAGAGAGAGAGAGAGAGAGAGAGAGAGAGAGAGAGAGAGAGAGAGAGAGAGAGAGAGACAGAGACAGAGACAGAGACAGAGACAGAGACAGAGACAGAGACAGAGACAGAGACAGAGACAGAGACAGAGACGAGAGACAGAGACAGAGACAGAGAGAGAGAGCGAGAGATGGAACGTTAAATTATTTGTTGAGCTCTTTGCCTTTGAAAGTCCTGGTGTTGGAAGATCGTATAAACTATCAATTAGCTTAATGTGTTGTGAGTTGTTATCTTTTCTGTGACGCTTCATGGCGGTGGCTGCGTGAGGGTTGGATGGATTCTCACATCGACCCCTCTCCGCGCTCGTACCGTCATATTGGCAATGTTTGGTCGGAGCGCCCTATGCTTGCTCTACCCTTCAGTCGGTTGCCAATATAGGGAGGGCGGCCGTTTCACCAGTATGCGGCCCGGCGCACCCCTTTCACCGCTGTATTTTCGCGCGCCTCGGCGCCAATGTGTCAATGTATACAGAGGAACGACGGGAGCGGGCGGCGTGCAGGTCTCGCTAACAAAATAGACAGGGCCCCAGCCCGTGACGTGAAAAACAACCATCAGATATCTTGTTGATACGATGGTGAGATGGTATTTGTTTTGAGACCGGTTCTTTTCCGCCCTTCTTTACTCCCGCCGGGTTTGTGTGAGCCAGCATTGGCTTGTGACGTAGCGATATTTTTGCATCAGCACTGTGATGAAATTTATTGGAAACTGCTATGATTTCGAGTTTTATTACTATCATTAACTGTGCCTCCACCCCAACAACTGAGACACTGTATCCGCTCCGCTCCATATGTACTGGCTAACTCCGCTGAGTAAGAGACATTCAAAATGTCATAATCAGGTTCACGACTTTCCAAAAACAACAGTTTCAAAAACTGTTTTCTAGCATTCGGCCGTAAAGCAGAGGCTGCACATCCTGAATGTGAAGCGAGCTTAAGGGAACTACCGGCGAGTCGAGACAAATGAACTAACAACCAGCCAGATGGTCCCTTGAACTGAAAACAATGGCGGAGCGCTCATTCAGAAGCTGGACGCCCTGGCAACACACTCCAGGCAAATAAATACCCGCCGGTAATTGGCACCGGTCAGGGGCACTTTTCAGCTCAGTTCGGCGGACCATGCCACCATAAATTGTAGCCGTCGCCTGTCGTTGCGGCGCTCCTCCAGGCTTAGTCATGCCGGTCGCGCCGATGCCATTAAAACTTTGCAGACCAGGGCAGCTATAATCGGACCCAATTATCGACGACTTGTGTGGGCTGTTAGGACTGTGTGGCCGCGGTGAGGGCACGATGCGTGATTGGCAGCCTGGACTGGCGACGGTGGCGCCGGCTGCGCCGCAGCGGCCAGCCGCCGAAGCTGGCAGGCAGGGAATGAGCCTCCGCGGCAGGGGGCGTCGACGTCGCGTCAGTACTGACCGGCGCGACGAGCGAAGGACGATCCGAAAACGCCGGCGTCAGCAGGACGGGCATCATTACGTCACCAGATCTTCACATGGAGCATCTGGCGTTCACGCCATAAGATGACTCATCTCGGCGGTCGCACAGCTCCAGCAGAGGCTGAGGAACTGTATCGAGGGCTCGGGGCTTCGGGAACCTCGGAACAGTGGCGGACCCAGGGGGAGGGGGGGGTTGGAGCACCATGGCCTCTTTGAATCACCAAAAGTCCTTACAATTGTGTTAAAAAGTACAATTTTTTAATGGCAGACACTCAGTGCACCCCTCAAAACACTGTTTTGATCGTACAAGGGTTTTAACTGTTAGGACCACTCTTCCATAGCGAATTATTAACCGCACAACCTATCAGATCAGTACGTTATTTCGTGAATCTATAATTTTATTCCTTGGTGTCTAGCACTGTTTGCCCTCAAATCGCATGATTCTAAGTACTGTGGATTTGCGTGGATTCGGCTGAGTATGTCCATTTTGCAGCCTGTGAGAATTGCTCCACTCCAGACTATTTGCGGAGGGATTTATACTCCTGCCTCTCCTACATCTTGAATCTGCGTCGAAAGGCAAAGTGGCCGCCCTTTGGTATGCGTGTGCGTTCATTAGGCGGCGGCCTATTTTGGCCGCATTGCGTAAACAGTGCGAGCCCCAGAGGAGCCCCCTGCGGTACCCCTCGCTGCTGACCGCCTGCGTGGGTGCGGCGTACACAGGTACTAATGGAGCCGGCGCCATGGCCTACCCGACCGGTCAGGACCGCTCCATAATTCAGCAGCCGAGGGTCTAGTTTCCGGATGGGCTTTGCGTTCGTCAATTACTGCTCTATCGATGTCAATCCCACAGGAGTGGTCCACAGTAATCGGTCACGTGCACGGCTAATGTTTCTGGCGTGTTGTTCTCCTGCCGGTATAAAGTGGAACTGCCGCTCGGCGCATGGCAAATGAAGCCCTAGTTAAGTATGCATCACGCGTGTTCCAACTGCGATGTTGCGTCACGATGTCTCTCCGATGGAAACTGATTGAGTGTTGCCACACGTCACCTCCCTGCGAAAACTTCTTGAAGGTTATCGCACACCAGTTGCTTGCCAAATGGCTCCACGCCCGAGGCGTTTATGGTTAAAGGAATCTGGGAATTGTATGTTTCCGGTGATGTGACAAATCTAAAGTTTCAATGCTTTTCAAATTGGCTCTGAAGGAAATTCACGTGTGTATTATCTGTGGAGTGATGGAGTGATTAAAAAATCCATGTCGGTCGTCCCGTAAGATTGATCAGCTCTTTACTTAATATTCGCAGTGGAGAGGGATTAGGCATCAGTGTGCAATGGAAGGGTCCTAAAATGTTCATCCCCTCCCAGAAATCTTGGAAATAAAAAAGGTCAGGGAGATGTCCGTTTGCGGGCTTCTGGGGAATAAGGTTATATATGCACATTATAGCTAATTTTTATTGACGATCTTCAAGGTCAAACAAGGTCTTTAATATCAAATCTGGACAGTGCTGCGGGGACTAGTGGCGAATCCAGCACTTAATTTGGGGATGGGGCTAGGGGACTCGAACCTCCCCTGGCATTGCCTCTCAACAGCATCCGGCTATGCATTAACTATGGGTACTCTGACCTGTCAGGGGAGGGGGGGTGGCTTGAGCCCCTCGTATCCGTCACTGCCTGCTCGCACTGACAAGGGCCAACATATGATATAACCACTGTGTGAAATTGTTGATCCTCTACATGAACCTCTTCCGAGCTTCCTTTTGTGTGATTTTTTGTGATTTGTGTGACGCTTCTGATAGTTGCAAAGAACGACGTATAATGGCAATGCAATTCACAGATTTAGAGGTTATTAAAGTGCGTTATTAACTTGTTTGTACTTCGGAACGGGTGTCGTCGGAACATGTACAATCAGAGAATGACTCACCTTCTCATAATGACCCGTGTTTTGTTTCTAATAGCTAAAAAGCACGACATTCGGTCTCGGTCCTTATCTGTAACTACAGAGAATCACGTGCTACCTTTCTTCAATCACGAACAGGCTATTCCAGAACATGAAAGCTATATCCAACGGCATTGCGTTCTTCGCCGTAACACGTACCAATATATACGGGGATGCCAGTCTTTGTAGTCCGGCTACCTCAAATAAATGAGAAAAACTAAGTTTTGAAGAAGAAAGACATTATTATAAAAAAATAATTTTGTCAGGGACAGCAAGTGGGTTCTGTATAGGTCAAAATGGTAATGGTAGTGCTAGAACATCATTTATCATATTTGTTTTGTAATACGTTTGTAGGTTACGTTTTTATTTAATTTGGACACTCCGAATTATTCTCGAAAATCAACACCGTATATCGATGCGGCATTATGGACCTCGTCCCACATGTGACTACTTGGAGCTTAGTCGGCCCAAATAAGGCCCATAACGTTAGCGACGATGAGACTCCTGCATGACCTTCCATGGGTTCTTAATGAAAACGGTGCCGCAGATTGGCCGTCTGTTCGGGGAATACAGGAAGCGCCTCCTGCAATGCGACCCCCCCAGCTGACGCGCACCGGCTGCTTGGCAGACTAAACCATGGCCAACAAAACTCAGATCTCATCCGGTCCGTACCCCAGGTTTCCCCGACAAATCCAGACCAATCTGGTCCATACCCCAAATTTCCCCGACAAATCCAGACCAATCTGGTCCATACCCCAAGTTTCCCCGACAAATCCAGACCAATCCGGTCCATACCCCAAGTTTCCCCGACAAATCCAGACCATTCCGGTCCATACCCCAAGTTTCCCCGACAAATCCAGACCAATCCGGTCCATACCCCAAGTTTCCCCGACAAATCCAGACTAATCCACTTGTACACCAGGAATATTATTCCAAATCCGATCCATAACCGAAAATATGACTCAATCAACAACAAATGAAGACCAAATACTTATACAGGTTCAAAACTGCCCGTATCATCCGGCTAATATAATCAAGTCCTAGATATGAATTGGATTGAAGCGGATATACCATCCACGATGTACTCCTCTACATGGGCGAATGCTCTGTGTATCTTTGGTGGGCTCATTCTCCCCGTGCGACATAACCTGCACTTGGCAGTGTACTGGCGCCCCGGCAGAATGGCCGTCCTGTTATAATCAAAGCTGTAGGTCGCACCTTTGCGCTGTCTGAAGCTGGTAGCCAGCTCACGGTCTAGAGCTTCCCCTGCCAAATAGATTGGCTAGCGCGTAGCTTCCGGTAATGTAGAAATCGATTTAAAATTGGCAGTTACATCTGCACTTATCCTGGTGTCAGAAGCATATTGCGAACCAAGGCCCTCGGAGAAGGTGTTTGTGGCAGATAGTGTGGCACATATACAGCTTATATTTTCTAGAGCTGCACCTTTCATATCATAATTATTGAGCTGATGGCATGATAGTTTGGAAATCAATAATCGATCCAATGCAGCATTTTGCAGATTTGTTCAGCTTAAAACTAATGAAGACTATTGCAACTGTTTAAACCATATTGGAAGATGACAGATCCCCTAATCTTCTCGCCTGTCAAATAATCACGATTGATATATACATTATGTTAATTAAGAACTGTAGAATTCTCACTGCGTGATTTTTCCGGATTATCAGTATAAAACCAATAAAGCCCATCGGACAACAACATTAGGGAAGTGGCAGATATCCCCATATTTCCATGCCCATAGGTTTTCTAGGGCCAGGTTCAATGTGACAACTGAGGAGTTGGTATATGTTGGAAGTCTAGGACCGAGGCTGACCGTGTCCGAACGTCTGAGTGATCACTCGTATCGCGAAAGCTAAGGTAATCAGTGGAAAAACGCACAGCCGTGAACGGTCCACGTTCTGTTACTGCCACAAGTAAAGCGAAATAACAAAATGATGATAACTTTACGTAGTTGAACTTTTTCGTTCAAACCATTGCTGAAACCGTTGGATACTTTGCAACAGTAATGATTTACATTGTTCTGCGTACCTTAACGCCAGTCGTACAAACTTCCACGGATTTTGATACTCCGTTTTTTTTTCGAGTTAGGAGGGCATTTTAGGAAGGGACCCTCAAAATTAATGTGTGAACTTTCTTATGGTCGCGGGAACGACTTCGGCGGGGTGCCTTTCCTAGGAAAGGTATATTTAGACCATCGAAATGGTATAAAGTATATGGGAGGATAACATACATCTGTGTAAAAATCATGGCTACCGTGTTTGGTTGGTCGCAGTCCCAATTGCGTCTTTATTTCGTGAAACTTGTCTTCCGAGAACGCACTATACACTTCTATGCATGGCTAATGGGTTGTTTCTTGTGCTGAACAATGCATCTTTAACTAAGTCATGCTTCTTATAGACGCGTGATTTGACATCTTGTAAACTCCCCTGCTTCAGGCCCTTGCTTTTCAGTCGCTGGCACGTGGCTTTAGTAGAATGGAGCACGGGCTAAGTGGCCATCGTTGGATGAATGCCGTTGACGGTTGACGGTGGAGTCTGGTTGCGGTCGATGGTTATGTCGTGCGTCCCAGCTTGCAACGGCGTCAACGGCTGATCCAGAAATACCTGTCCCCGACGGCGTATGGACATTACACACGGTTCGTCTGAACGCTGAGAGTGCCACAAAGGTGCTATGCACAGAACGCCTTCTAAAAAGTCTTTAACGAACGAGAGTGCCACGAATCCAGGGTGATAAAGAGCAAAGCAAGTTCGGTTCGATGTGTTTGATAGATGTTTATTTCAGCCCGGTGTTCTGCGCTGGCGTGGCGACGGTAGCATAATCACAGCCTCTGAATTTCCCCGAGAACAAACTCAGTCTGAGTTCAGAAATCACAGGTGGTGGGCAGTTTTCTGTGTGAAATTGAAATCAGCAGCGCGCTGTCTCTCCCCGGAGAATTGGGATGTCCATTCCGTGTCGTGTGAATTTGTGTCCAGTGGACCTGTGTTAACACCCGCACTGGGGAGAGGTATGGGGTCAACGCCCCGTGGAGGGGGAGAGCCCATCTCAAATAGAAAACGCCAAAAGGGCTGGGATAACGCTGGCTGTTATTAAATGTTGGGGCTATAATTTTCTATATCATAGCCAGCCTTCATTGACCTAGGTAAATACATTCAAGACCAGACAGGGATCGTAAATGTCAACTCAAATGCAACTTTAGGCTTCAGAAAACCGTGTAGTGGCATTGCACTGGTAAAGGCTTGGGATCGATTCCCTTGAGACCTCCAGCACTTAATATTTACCCGACGTACAGGTCGGCTGGCACTTGACTGGTGAGAGGGTGACCTGAGTGGGCCGGTCGTTCCTGCGCTTTTTGGGACGTTAAACTTCGGCCTTCAAATTAACCTTTCATGGCGGCATTGTCCGTTGGAATGGAGGTGTCAGGGTCTCCGAGACATGTCTAGTGATGAGCTTATGAGACATCAATCCCAAAAGCCTGGGTGACGTCATCTGACCGAAAACACCGTTGTCAATGGCTTTGAAAATGCTGGTATGACCTTGATTGGTGACGTTTAACCTTTACCTATATATGATGTGACCTTAATATGGTATGACTGTATCATAATATGATATGGCTCTATCCTGATGATATGACTTTGTGACGTCATCACTCGGTCTACAACGCGGTTGAGCCGCTGCGACCGTGTTATTGTGGCGATCTCAGAACATAAGTGTGACTTTGGAGCCCAATAACTAAAATCAAATACACTGATTTCGAAATTGTTGCATCAATTGACTAACTCCTCAATTCACTCAAATGAAGCTTAACAACCTTTTCCGGCTTCGAACGGTTCTCCCGCCGCGTCAGAAATGTGTGCGGGGCACTTTAGACCCGCTTCATGGGGCGTGTTAACAGAGGTTGAAAATACATTATAACCCGAGTAGTTGGTGACATTTAGACGAATTTCATCCACTGGACTGCGATCCGGGTGCGTCGGTTCGATAAATCTAATGTTGATTTACTGAACTGAAGGCGCCCTGGTATGAAGACATATGATGATCGAAGAGTCCGATGATATCCACGGTCGAAAGCGGGTGGATGATCCCTCAACTGTTGGACGAGAGTCGTCCCTCCAAAAGTTGCGTCACTCGACCAAAAACATTGGCATTTCCCTCGCTTATCAACGTGAATTTAGGTAGAAATGTATAAATATATTGTCGGATGAGCAGGCTCAAAAGCACTTCTTGGGACAACCATTCTGTATAGCGTCATCTCCTTCCCGCCCCCGTCGCTGCCAGGTTAGGGCCATCCGTCCCCCTCCCCTGCTTCATTAAAAAATGAAAACATTGGTGACGCCTACGATCAGATAAAAGTAGAACATAGAACCATACGGTCCGCTTCTCAGCCGCCCGCAGACTCTCTAAATAATAGCGGAGTTGCAGTAGCGATTTCCTTGATCAAAAAGTAGCGGAATTGCGGGTAGTGGACTCAAATTCAAACACGCTTCCACGACTGACAGCCTGTTAAGGGAAACGACACTTCCTAAATGTAGGGGATGGGTATTGATAAATGTTTTTCGGGATGAGAAAACAAAAGAAAATTAAATAAATGTATTTTTGGTGTGCAATTCTCTTTTCATAGCTCACCAGAAACTGCTGCTTTTGGCCGTAATATACAGATAAACTGTATTTTCTTTGAAACTTATTGAAAAGAATAATGGAAAACTATGCTTTAGGGTGAGTGGCCCTTTAGTAGTACTTTATAATAATAGAAATACCGGTAGCAGAGCAGCTGGTACAGGTTTTGCAATTTAAAAAAAGTTGCACTCCTAGTTTTAGCAGTATCAACAGCCAAGGTAGCGGAGGAAGCAGTTAAAAACTTGATAGTTGTGCCCACTTCCGGTAAAATTGATATTAAAATGCATTTTAGGAGTTTGTTGCGTGTGTTTAGTTTTATGGTTTCGCCTTGAAATAATCCAGGCATTCAAATCCTAAAGTCGACAATTTCCTAGACATAACCGCATACCACACCAGTGTGTGGTCGGTCTGCTCCCCCCAAACATCAGTGTTTATGCACGTGTTTGTTATTAGTGGTGATGCCTTCATATCTATCAACACGAAAAGTAAAGATATCCATGCTCCTGAGTTGGTTATTAGACGCTCAAAATATAAACGACTTTGATCTTTCCAGACTTGTGCAAAAATACAATTGATTAAATAACCAAGCATGTTGAATGCTGTTTTGCACGATGAGGTGAGAAAAGCTAATCCGCCGTTTGTATTCTTTGCAGACCAAGAAGCACCCGCTGAACCACGTGAAGCGGCCGATGAACGCCTTTATGGTCTGGTCACAGATCGAGCGGCGCAAGATCATCGAGGTCACGCCCGACATGCACAACGCCGAGATCTCAAAGGAGCTGGGTCGCCGCTGGAAGCTCCTCAGCGACGCCCAGCGCGCCCCCTTCCACGAGATCTCGAAGAGGCTGAAGGAGTACCACCAGCGCGAGTTTCCCGACTACAAGTACAGACCCCGTAAGAAGGCGATCAAGCCAGGAGCTGGCAAGACCACAGAGAGAACTCGGTCCAAGGCGCGAGCTTCTGTGGCAGCGGGAGCAGGCTTTAAAGCTGTGGTGAATAACACCCAAGCGAGGTCTCGGATCACCGCCACCTCACATACTGGAGGCTTCACGCCCGTCAACCACAGCCGCCTCAAGCTGAAGCTCACCATCGACAGCAAGTTCAAGGAGAGTGTGAAACGGCGATCGTCGTCGGCGTCGTCAACCTGCACGTCATCGTCGGCGTCGCAGGCCTCCTCTGACTTGGAGGTGTCGCCGCGCCCTATCCGCCCGACTTCGTCAGCTCGGTCCACGCGCTCGTCTTCGCGCGCCAGCTCTGCAGCGCTGCCCTGCTGCAGTCCGTCGGCGGTGATGCCCGACTCTCCGGAGTCCGCCACCACTTACGAAGATCACATCGCGCTGCCGCCCCTACCATCTGGCTACCAGGTCAAATCCGAGCCGCCTGACATATCTCAGGACCTCCTGGCTTCTTCTAGCGAGCCGTTAACGGGAGAATCTGAGGTGTTGAAACAGGAGCCACTGGAGCTGCGGGACTTCCGCGTCGGGGATGGTCTGGATGACCTTCTTCAGCTGAAGGTGACGGATCTGGTTAGCGAGCTAGACATGCCGCTGGACACGTTGACATCGGATTTTGACCTGGATTCTCTCAGCGTGGCTTCAAGTGCAGGATCTCATTTGGAGTTCAAGTACGACGATGATGTCCTCTCCGGTCTGGGCGACTTCCGGGACCCCTGGGCTGACGATCCTCCGTTTGCCGATCTCGTCAATGGCTGATTCAGGCTCTGTGTGTACCTGCTTGTTTGTGAGACGGAGAGCCTGGTGTCGAACTGCTCGCTAGAGATGCTCTATAGAAACGCTTGTTGGCCAGTGATACTTGCACGTGGAGCTACATCTCTGTGGCGCGCAGGACACGTAATCACGTGCAGGCACGCGTCTGAGCACGTGCCACGTGTGAGGCAGTATGAGACTACCTCCGAGCCAGTGCCGGGAGGCTGCAAAAGCGACAGACAATGTCGGAACGTGCCGCTTGAGCTGCAGATCAGTTTATGTTGGCACGCGGGGTCGTGTGACGTTCCAATTCTCCTGCTAGATCCGCCACCGCAACCGTCTGCCTTGGAGAGTCCGAACGCGTCAGCATCTGCGCAGCATATCAGGGCGGTGTGAGCCCTGTAGACATCATGTGCCCGACCGTGCTGCGCCCCGTCCCAGCTCACTGTCTCAAATCAAACGTACTCCAATAATTCGGGCTTCGCCGACCAGGCATGTCGTGACCCCAAGTCCAAGTTACAGCCCGCGCCTGGCGATGCCGAGTTCATGTTTTGTTGACCTGCAGTTGCCTTTGCCACGCCGCCGTGCCATCCGCCACTCCGCAGGTTCCATATAAGCGATCCATGATGTATGTCCAGTACAAATCGCGGGCGGACTCATGCTGCAATAGGGCCACTCTCACACATACACACTCACACACTGACACACACTAGTCGATCTCAGTCTTGCTAAACCGCGCCTAACCAGATTTGACCTCACACTGGCCGAAGAGGTGAACTGGCGATTATCGTTTGCGGTTTTTTTCGAAACCGTCTATATGGATGAACTGTTTAATGAGTATTAGTGCAGGGTTTGTCGGACGTTGGCGGTTGTGCAGTGTACCGCCTGCCAGAAATCGTTCGTTTCCAGATGCGTCCCCCATATACCCCATGATGACTTGTATTATCAACTGTGCTGTGTAGATTGGCCATGGACTGAGAAATCACTCACGCCCTATATGATTTTATCTGGTAATTTAGCTCATGCAGTGTGGGCGTTGTCTTTTAAACTGGAGTATCATTTTCGCCGAATGAGCCACAATGCAATTGCTCGTTTCATTTGTTTTTTATTGAAAAAAGTGTACAGGAATGTTGGACAGGCAGATAAGATGAATGAGTCAGGTCAGCGGTCTAGTGTTTCATCTGGTGCAATCACATCACTGCTCATCCCTTGGACAGAGGCACGTCCTCGGCACCCGCTGCTGAGCTCATTTACCGGTCTCTACCACGTGAAGTAGGTAGTGGGCTTACTGGGGTCCCGAGTTTCGCTTTTTTAATGTATGCTTAGGCGAGCAGCGGCGTTCTCGATTTTTCTCTCTTGGTGTTAGACAGTAGATTGTCCCCGATGGTCCCCACCGGTGTGCGTGTGCGCGGGTGTGACGGACGTGGTGCGTGTGCGTGGCGCCTGGGATCGGAGGGGAGGCGGGAGCACGGCTGCGCCGTATCCGCCAGAAGCGCCTGAACATGGTACACAGACTGGACAGCGCAGGGCCCGGTCAGCTGGGGTCGGCGCGCTCTCAGTGTCGCTGTCAGCTGATGGGGGGTGTGTCACGTGACTGATGTCTGTCCATTTCTTCTCTGTCTTTGTGCTCGGTGAGTCGGACGCTATTCTGTGTCTGTGAGGCAGCTGCCGCGCCGGTTTGGCGCCCCAGACATCCAGTGCTGTTTGTTAGTTTGTGTTTGTTGTTTTGTTATCCCCAGTACTTACATTTTATCTCGGAGACGAGTGAGTCCGCGCCCAACACTACCGCGTGCAGAGAGACGCGTTTGAATTGGATTCATCGCCGGTTCACACGTAGGTGAATTATCTAAGTTGCACTATATTTATAGTGGAGCAATATTTTTCATAATATAAACAAGCGAAATGGGTGTATAAAATGGAGTCCCGCTACGACCTTGGGTATATATAAATAGTCCTGTACATTTTGTATTGTAGTTTGTTTACAAAGAAAGAAATACAAAATTCATACAAATTTGTCTTTACTTGCTCATGATGCTATTGACATATTTTTTACGAAAACAAAACTGAAGCATTCGGCTGCGGTCCAGTATCTCGGGCCGGAGGAGGATTGCCAGATTTTGGGCTCAGTGAAGCCAAATTCGCCCAGGAAAGTGGATAGGCTGAAAGAAATGAGAGGTAAGATCACTCCGCCAAGAGGATGTGGGGTGACAGGCCTAAGGCGAGAACACGGCCTGCCCCCATGGTATCAGCAATTTGTCCCCCCCCCTATGCTGGTTTTAATTGTCTCAGGTCGTCCTACATGATGACGTGCGCTCCTAGACATTGATTCCTCCATCTCGTTTCAAACTGTGGCCTATTTCTCTATGTAGCCAGTTATAATTTATTAAGTAATTATCTAGTTTGATTATTAACACTAATGCACTGGTGGATTTAGTCGGTATGCTGAGGGAGGGGGGGGGCAAACCAAAGTCGAAAAGCATCACTGTCACTCGGTGACGGATTTGGCCACAATAATTTAACTAGCCAGTAGGTTGGGGGAGGGATAAGCCTAAGTGAAAAAGAATAAAAACGACACGGGGTGAAACATGTGGCCACAAGATGCATGCTTTTGCTATCCAAGGATCATTCACTCAAAGAAATAATTTTTAATATCAGGAGGATCAAGGTGGAATGTTTACGCTGAAGCTGACAGGTTCTGTTTTAAATTGACTGCTTCAGTTAAAGCAACAAAACCTTGCTTATAAATTAAAAAAAGGAATCGGGGTAAAATGTCGACAGCTTTGGGGAACATGGTTTTGCCCCGAGCTTTTTTTCGTTTGGGGGAGCAAATGCCTTTTTGCCTCCCCTGGATCCGCAGCTGCGATAATGTGCGAGGATCTACATACAAAATCCATTGATTTAATGAATTGCATAGGCATTGTCATTAGTTTTGTGTTAATATAGCCGATTCCAATTCAAGCATTGTTGGCCGAACGGCATGAAGCTCGCAACCAACCATGTGACTGCAAAGCTGTTTGTGCAGTACCAGGAAGACTCTGAGGAGGCCGCACTTCTTCCCCTACCCGCGGCTGAAATTGCAGCTCAGAGTGTCGGTCGATTGCTCAGCAAATATGGAGGTGTACCGACGGCAGTAACAATGGGACTCGTGCCAATTTCACGGCATACGCTCTTAGTGGAATGAACATGAAACACACCGGAAGAGCAGCACACAATTGTACTGGTATTGGCAGAGAGGGGACAGAAGACACGTGCTCGAGCGAATTTTAAGGATTTTCTTGAAGAGAAAACTGGTTGAGATAGGTGGGGAGTTGTACAAGGTGTTAAAGGGGCGTAGGGGCGTTGCAATTACGTTCAGGCGGGGGGGCAACATCATGCGCGTTAGAATAGGGGGCTTGGCTTCTCCAGCTTTCATGCATTTTTCATTGCAGCCAAATTGTGAAGGAATGGAAAAATGTTGCAACCGGTCAGTGTGGAAGGCAGCAATGAGCACACATCCGATGTGTTTTTCGTTTTAGATGTGGAAGTCTCTTGGCAGCAGGAGCTTGAAGATTGACTGGGTCCATGGCTGGATATCTCTTCTCGATCCAGAGGGGGAGAGGGTGGTCCTGGGTGGGTTAACGCTGGCACAGCATTACAAGACCTATGCAAAGCGTATGAGAGACGTAAAAACCAGGGGATCCTGATCCCCCTCCCGACCCCCGGGATTTCCACCCATGGCTGTGTCTCTCACTTTCTTGCCAATGGTGACACTTATGGGCAACTTATTGCAATACTGACTGAATTTTATGCGTAAGTCTTCTACAGTCTTCTCTTTGGCGGAAGGAACATAACGGTAAAATAGATTCACAAGCACTACAAGGTCAGTTTCGATCAATCAGAGCGTTTTTTTATATATTGGTGACTTCTGGGCCCCCCATCACACTATCCTCCGCTGGGGGTCAATGCCTTTCAGTCATGGGCAACTGCCGACCCGTTCCTATTCGTTGGCGGGGACTGCCTTTTGCACGTTTGGCTGAACGTCTTTATGACATACTCTGATTCTATTCGGAGAAACAAGCAAGAAGACACGAGTGTGCTTTGGAGTGTTGAAATCTGTTATTTTCCTTTTTCGTCCCCAGTGAAAAGAAAAGAAATATGTACGAAGACCAATTGCATTGTATTCGTTCCTTACCGGTACCACCAACGTGCACAGCCCAGTTACTGGCAAAGTCATGAAACACGTTTGAAGAAAAAAATGATGTTGCTTCGTAGATATCCAACCGGTTGTATGCACATACATATCCAAAATCTAGATACAAACCAGAATTACACGCAAGACACTGACCAACAAGCCTTGTTTTATATTATTTACCTGAATCCAAAACGCATGAAACTGGTTTTAAGCGAGGTAGGAATACTAATTTTGATGTAAGCGTGATTCCCGAGTAAGCGGGTATTGTTACGCACATGCCACACTCACCTGGCGGGGCATTCATTCAACAGAACATGTCCTTTTTGCATGAAAAGGGTCTGCCTTTGGGAACACTGTGCCCAGTGAAATTAGGTGTCGATCTCCTATGAGCTGACGGATGCGATCGTTGAACTGGTGATGATCCATTCTTCTGGTCACGAAGAGATTTGTTCATGGTTACCGGAAGCCTAACACGTACGCTTATGAATCATCGCCTCGCATCTCCATGCTAATGAAGCCAGATTAATGACTTCGCGGCCAGTGCCAGCTTCTTTTCTCAGGGCGCCAAATAATTATGATGGCTACCAAGGACGTCCTCATGTATTTTTGACCGGGGGTAGAGTAGAGTCGGACCGGGCGATGGAAACCCATCTCCACATGTTATTTGCCCGGTCAGCCTGGTCATTTAGCGCAACGCTTATAACGTATTAAACACCGCTGCAGCCTCACGAAAATCGCAAAAACAAGTTTCCTCCCTTAAATAAGGCATTTTTAGCAATATTCCCTTGAGGTAACGCCCCCTCCCTTCCGGAGGTGGGGAGCGGCGCCCCCAGGCCACTTGTAGCGGTGCTCCTGATAACTACGTTGGTGGTGACTGTCCCAGGATAATTGTCAAGCTATTTAAGGTCTTGCTGAGACGACCCTCCGATCTAGTGACGGGTCTCATCGCCCAGCGACCGTGTGGGGGCCGTAAGGGAGGTAACATTCAGGATTTGCCATCGAGGGAGAGCAACCGGTCAGGGAGTAAGTAATAATTGGTGCTGGGATTTAACGACGTACCAACTGCCAAGGTTATACGTTGCCGCCAAGTATCACCCTGTTAGGAGATATTTGGGGATCATACCGACTTATTCAGAGGCTCCGCCGGGACTTGAACCCGAGACCGGTTGCTTAGGAGATTTTTGATGTTATCTTCTTAGCCACCCCATCCCCCAACCTGTCAGGGAGGCGCCATTTAGCCAGGGGAGGGGCGCCACTTCTGGACGTTTGGGTGCCGATTTCGCCGTTTCAGGGGATGCCGATGTCATTTCAGGGAGCGCCGAGGCGCAGTGCCCTCACATGTTCTCCCCTAGATCCGCCAATGGACGAAAGGGCTGTGAGATTACAGCGAAACGTTAACTCTTAAAGGACAGAAAAATGCATCCTCACAAAAATTCCTCCTCCCCCTTCCAAAAAACAAACAAAACACTCTTTGGGATTGGCTGCTTGCTCATTACCCATCGATCATAGACATAAATGACTTTGAAGTTTCTGTCCGAATTTGGCCGAAATACCATTTTTTGTATAAAAGGGGGCTGGGTTTCCGGGCCTTCCGGCTTTTAAAATACTGAACTCAGTGCTATACTCAGTGGCGGATCTAGCCGGTTGGTTTGGGAGGGGCAAACCAAAGTCGCAAAAAAAACGTCTCGCAGTGAAAAATTGCGCTACAATATGCCTTTTCGGTAGGATTTTGGGAACTGGAAACGAAAAGCAAAAAAACAAACACGGGGTGAAAAATATGGGCCCAAGATACTTTTTTCTTATCCAAGCCGCAATATTAACACTGAACTTCACTAATTCTGTTTGAAGTTGAGAGTTAAAGCACCAAAATCTTGCTTACAAGCTAAAAAGGAGTCGGGGAAAAAGGAGGTCGATCGCTTTGGGGGGCAAAAACATAGTTTTGCCCTGAGCTTTTCCGTTTGGGGGGAAATTGCCTTTTTGCCCCCCGCCTGGATCCGCCACTGGCTGTACTTTGTGTCATTTGTAAAATACCCTCCTAAGTAATGCGTAACCAAACAAAATAATGACTCAAATATGCAACCTGATGATTGTAATGGATATATAGAAGCCAATGAGCAACCATAACCATATCTAGGTACATAGTGCTTATCGGCAGACATTTCAAAACTATGGTTTCAGCATTTTCCCATTTACTGACCATGTCCTACATCACCCACTCGCTCCCGTCCCTCGGCTTCACTCACGGCGGCGACCGCGTGGCCGTAGCCTGCGGCGGTCCACTCACGTGACCCCAGCTCGGACGTCCGTCAAGGTCATGCGGATCACAGTGCAGTACGGTGGCTCGTGCGGTGAGCTCTGCCGAAGTCAATGTCTTCCGGGTTTTGAAGACGGCCGTGGTTTGCAACTTTCAAGTGGATCACGGCGACGCTGCCCCAGGCCTTACAGTAAGGTAAGGCCGTACAGTAATACTTACAGTAAGGTAAGCCGCTTAATCTGTGTATGCGCAATTAGGTGTGTGATGTGGAGATGAGTTGGACGAGGTGTACTCTGATGTGGGAAAACGTTTGCACTTGTATAGCGACTTCGATAACCTAGCAGCTGTTTTGACTGCTTCGCAACGCTCGGGGAGGTTCATCTGTTCATAAAGCAGATTCGCGTGCGTTTAGTGCAGGTCACGCTAGAAGGAATGTCATCTGGTGGTTCGACCTCCTTGGCAGTTGCATTATTTGTATTAAATAGCTGTAGAATGTCAGAAGTAATCCTTAAACGTACCAGCTGCCGACCGAGAGACCACTGATACTTTCTGAGTAAAACAATTGGACAAGCTGGCAGCTCGTGACCTATTTTTCAAAGCATTTGCCTTGTTCAAAATCGATAATTTATAGACAGGTTAACAGATCAGTCACTGTCCAGAATCCGAAACAGCATGTGAATCGGAATCCGGACTGGAAGAACACCAGTAATAAACAGTGACGTGGCGCTGCTGCATTTAAGCAGAACGCGCTGTAAAATTGATGAGTGCGTGTGTGCGTGCAGACTTGCAATGACTGGTATTAACGAGACGTTTGATCATATTCTCTTCTTAAAGTTGCGCCCTACAATTAACGGACAACGAGGTACGCCCCAAGTGGTCTCATTGACAGCTGCTTCCTTAAATTAGCACTGGAAATAAAAGGTGTGACACGCTCAACAGAAAACTGAAAATTATGCTACCCCGTGGCCAGTTCGGCGAGAAGTGTAATACTAAAACTGAGAGTATGTCTTTTAAAAATGTAAAATCCTAAGTCACGAAATCACCTGGCTTATCAGAGCTCATAGTGGTTTATAAGATTTCAGGAGATGACTGTTAGTATTGAGGAAAATTATCCGCACAACCTTTTTACATATATCCAATACTGTGGGGTCACTAAAGCTCCGTAACCCTCGCCCCACGGGGGGCATCGATGGCCCCCTAAGGTTTTTCCGGGATAGCAGAACAACGACGAGGCGCAGTACCGCGGTTGAGGGCTCTACCTCTCACCCCATCATTTTTCCAACATCCCTAAAATTTTTTACTCCGGGTCACCCAAGGTCAGGTCACCAGGCGAGGTCAACCAAGGTCACCTCACTTCAACTTTTGAGCTCTATAAGAGCTATATTTCAAATTTGATCGATTTGAAACTTTTTACACTTCATGGCCTCCCAGGGTCTACAAGGTGTATATCAAGGTTTACAAGGTGTATTATAAGAACATTTATAGATCCAGAGGTTCAAAGAGGAAAAACATGGCCCTTAGCCGTTGGTGCCTAAAGGGGGCGGATAAGGGAATTTTAGATTTTTACATTGTTGACATATTTGTCGTCATAGCGTTAAACAAGGCGATGTAAAACTTTTTGTATAGAGCAGGGTAAAGACCACACATGTGGAACAGAAAACTGGCAATGTTTATAGAAACGTAGGTTCGGATCAACTGAATGATAAACACCTCGTGTTGTATGAAAACAAATCAAACTGAAGGTTTGTCTCTGTTCCACCAACCCTACCCCCCAGCTTTCCACCAACATAAGTGGAATAGGAGTCAACCACCATCCCGATCACCATGATCCTATTCTCGACCGAGATTGCTCTCCTCGCACCTCTGTTATTGCTTGAAATCGTTTAATGAACCTCGTATTCTACCACTTCGGGCCAAAACAGAGAGTATTCTTAGAAAAACTGAGTCCTCTTTTAGGTTTATGAGACCAAAAAAGGTTTCATTTTCCCTATTCAAATCAGACAACACGTTTTAAGTCTTATTTTAAGCCTCAGGTGAGACCATATTTTTTAGTCCCTTTTTTGGTCTCGAATGAGACCAATAACCAACCACCTAATGCAGCTTGCAAAGTAGACTTAGATGAAACCCTTTTCTATTTGGTGAGTCCCTTTTTGCGACTATAAATATGTCCCTTGGTGTCGTGCAAGAAAGGAATATAGCATAGTATGAAATGAATATAGTAAATGAATATAGTATATAACAAATGAATATAATAAATGAATAGTTTTTTTAATGATCGTTGATGATTATGGAATATGGTTGGTCGAAGTTTTTGGCATAGAAGCTGCCATAATTGTTGCAGTCTAGGCTTTTGTGGAACAGGGATGTAATTTGATATTTATTTGGAGGTGTCCGGTCTCCCCAATCCAGTCTTGAGCACCCTCTATACCCCAGTCGCGGTCTCCAGCCCATAATTTTGTCCCTTTCCAATGTATGGCGGTACCTTCCTTGCCGCCCAAGTTTACCAGTCAACTTCCAGCTCTTCAGCAACTCTTTCCATAGTTGATACCACAGTAAGATCATTATCGCCGCCCCAAAGTTACCAATACCGCGCCCTGTCTCACCAGCGCCTCGGTCTTCGCGTATGAAGGGCACTCTCAGATCATCGGGCGCGCCCCCGGGCGTACTGGTGCAGCATCGGATCAAATGTGCAGCTTTGGAGTACTGGTGTGCAGTCATTGGATCGCGATGCCGCGGCAGAGCCGTCTCCGGATTGCTATCGCTGCCCGAGAGCAACGAAACCGAATCCAGGCGGACAGTGCCGCCCCCAGATGCATGATAACCGCCTCTGGTTCATTGGCGGAAGCAGGGGGCCGCCCCAAAGCGCTGGAGGGGGCCAAACTATATTTTGGCCCCCAAAATGCCAGATAAATTAAAAAAAGGTGTTTACACTAGGTCTGTAGAGCAAAAAATATTCGCTCCCCCCAGGAGAGCGATCATGTACTTGGAGAGGTAGCTTATACTAGGTCTATCGAGTACTCAAATTGCACGTCCCACCCCCCGCCCCCCCCCCAGGATGAGAGGCAGACATAGGTTTGGCCCCCAAAACTCGGGTCTGCGTCGGCCCCTGCTCTGGTTCTTATTACCACTGCCCTCAGGTCGACGATACAGTGTGCATGTCCATCAGTGCCGCTCCCGTTTATCAGTATCCAAGTAATGCCGGCCTAGGTTTATATGCTGTCCCCGTAGCATCTGTGTCGCAGCCCAGACCACCGTTTCCGCCCCCTGGTTTATAGTATTGACCACAAGATTGTCAATGTCATTCTGGTTCTTGCATGCAGCCCTCTCATTCAACTTCCCTGGCCATGGTTCACTGTTGCTGCCCCTGTGAATAAGGACCATCCCTAGATTGTCCGTGGCGTCCGCACCAGTCGGTTCCGGACTGAGCTCATTGATGCCACTCCCTGATGTTGATGCCGCCCACCAAGTTCACCGTTGCCGCGCGCGACGGCGTCACCTCTAGACTGTTTTGTCTCTCCAGGTTGTTGCTGTTCCGGCTGCAAAACATAAATGTCAGCCCAGATAGAAGGTGCCCCCTTATAACTCCTCAATACCGCCCCTAAATCATGTAGATCATGTAGTCTTTGGTCGGAGGCCACACACAGTCCAGTGCAATTCCATTCGTTTGGCTGATATAGAACCAATGTTTAGGCATCACTAGGTTCCGTCGGTACGATAAATATACTTATGTATTGTGCGTCCATACTAGACCATCAGGTCGAAAATCAAAAGAAAATCCGATCCAGGGTCGGGTCAATGCCAGATTGTGACCCAATACGGTCACCTCACATATCAATCGATTTGCGTTGACAGTACGTATAAACACACATACATTGAAATCTAGTTCGATCGCCTTTCCTTGAGAAGTTATTGACCTAAGTCTGAAAACCTACTTAGCCCGTCCCAGGCACAGCCCTGAGCTGCAACTCTCCAGGGTGGGAGGGGAGGTCTGTTATAGTCCCCCCTCCTAGCTCGAGAACTACCTGATCGACTTTCTCCATCCAAAGTACAATCCGATAGCCCCATTCAAAATGACCCTAAATGACATTTTAATTATTCAAAATTATTAGTGACGTAATATTCCAAGCAAACATATGGGAATTGGCATTCATGCCTTAGGTTTACCCTACCCTGTTGCAAAAATGGGGCTGGATTCCACTTTTAATGACCTTGGATAAGAGCCAATTGACATACAGATGATTCCATCTGGTTTGTGACTACTTTCTTAGATAAATGGCACCATAAAATGAGTATGCTTTTTTACCCACTTTTGAAGAATGAACAAACTCGAACACACTGTACACCAAGTATGGCTGATGGCATCATACAAATTGACATGAGGTAAATACACGGATGTAGAGGTAATTAATCAGGCATTATATCTATACAATATATTTCTGAAAAGTTTGCTCTCTATTACCAAAAATGAAAAAAATGAAACAGTGATTTTTCAAGAGCCTCAACATTCTTTCGTCAGTATGATGTAATGGAATCAACGTTTTTTGTCTGGTTGCCTTTATGGTACGAAACAATAATTTTTCTGGTCAGATGCAGAAGTTTCGTTTCTTTACCCTTGAAGACTAAAGGGGTCTGCCCAACAGCGGGAAGAAGGAGTAGTAGAAAACCCTGTACCAGGCGCGGGTCAGATGGTCCCAGAGATAACATCTCAAGGGTCACAAGTCAAAACTGTCAAATCCATTATGAAGAGTGACCTAAGATACTACGACTTGGCAAGAAAGAAGCTGCTTTGAGCTGTATCTACCCAAATAATCATTTTTTGCATTTTGTTTTGCATTTTTCATGCATTTCCGATGGAGAGGTTGTGGCCTGTACATACATGCCCCTACACAAAGGACATTCTGCAAAGGTCAAGAATCTCGCCAACTCGCCCACACTCGTGGGTAGCCAAATGAGGCTCAAATAGCAGAACTTAGGTAGCCAATCAGGGAAATTGACAGATACCAATATTTGCACCTACTAGCACAAAACAAGTATCTCCACGATCCTACCGCCACGTTAAAAAGAACGATCCATAACATAGCAATGCTACCTTGACTGATTTTAGGTACCATTATAACTATTAGTGACAGTAGATACAAATTAGTGAAAAATTATAGATCCTTACTCACTCCCGTTACTTCACAGCCAAGTTAGAGATGGGTAGGTCGCCACATCGCCAACGAAAGTGACCCATACAAAGCCATTGACAGGGGTCAAAAAAGTGTTCATTGTGTCACCATTGGAAATTTCAAACCATAAACTTGTCACCAGCCTAGGCTGTGAAATTTGGCACGTTTTGCGTTAGCAGGATACCACTGGACATCCCGCAGACACCTAGTTGTTGAAAAAACATTGTGAGCTCAAACTACAGGAGCTGATTTTGGCAATTTTTTCACACATTTGTCTGGAAGGAGCATGTCGGCTACTTTTTGTCACCTTGCCCACCTTTGGCTGTCACCAGTTAGAGTGGCAAAATGGCAGGTTTTTCGACCCCTGGCCATTGAAAAAGGTACTCTAAATTGCGATGACATGAGAATGGTCATATTCATGCTCCTATATGAAGTTGACGATTTCTTTTGGAAAAAAGATTGAAATTTTTAAATTCTATATCAGATTTTATGGTGAAATTACCACGAAAAAGATAGTAACTCCACTGCTTGCATTGTACTTGAGACTCGTTTCATGGAATTAAAGATGGTCTAGTAACTAGGCCGCCAACGAAAAGTACGATTGGCGACCACCAGGTTGTCACTTGGGTAACCACAAAGTTTTGCGTTTCTGGCGTGTGAGTGGCTGGAAGAAAACAGTCAGAAATACGTGTAGAAGCTGCTGTGTGGGGGCTTGGAGCTGGGAAATCGGTGATGGGGTGGAGGTGATTGGTATCATATGAGGCTGTAAATTTTGACCCAAATCAGAATATGAGGTTTTTCCAGTGGAAAACCCATTATCAATTCTTATTCATAATGCCGCAGCGAGAGAAACGTAGGGCAAAGTGTAGTTTGCCAGATCCCAAACGCCCAGGAGAGTTGTGTGGTTTTGAGGGTGTCAATTGGAGCACACATTTCAATCAAGTGCATGTGAGATATCCAAACCTCAGACCTGCAGAGATGAGAGCTGCAAGTTCTGACATTGCACCCAGGAAAAGATGTGCTGCATGGTGCCAATGAAGTCGGTTAAATTTCAGGTAGCTTTCTTTGGTACCTACCCAAGAAAATCTATTACATCAAGCTTAACAGAATTGTGATGATTCCACAAATGTCCCGTTGAGCAGGTGAACGTGGTGATGTTCATGGATCTGCCTCTATCATTCTAGGACTTTCTGCATGTTGATTGTGGTATCAGGAGGTACTTTTCCTCTGGCTGAGTACCTATATTTGGTTGTAAGCTTTGGAAATATTTAAACTAAGTTTATTCCGTTCAAGTAATTGAAGTCTCAGCATTGCTGACTGCTACAGTCAAATGGCAGTTGTCTGGTATCTCAGCAATAATGATCTTAGCAATGATTAATCATAACTAGCAGTTGCAGTAAGGCTGTTAGACTCTGACAGCGCATAGTTTTGTCATGTGTTTTTGTATTAGGTATTTGATAACATTTTTGGGTGATTAATATGTGCAGAAAATGGACACATGCTTGTATTACAGTGCATGCAATTTGTGATCACTGCAAATCTACTTAATTTTATTTTGCTTGGTACAAAGAGTACACTAGGTGTAATGCATTAAACTCCAAATTTCTGTGAATGTACTTCCTTTTATGCTGTTACATTTTAATAATACATTTTTCCTCATTACGAAATATTTACTGGGAGCAATTTAAAGCATCAGTCCACACAAAAGTTTTTTTCACTTCAGGTAGCCATGCTGGTCGCGTCGAGGATATGTTTCACTTCAGGTAGCCGACCTGAGATGTTCTTGACCTCTGGAAATTCAATATCCCGCTGCCAAAATGTATTACTTGGGGGGTGGGTTATTGTTTGCTATGAAACTCAGATCAATAGATTAAAGCTAATCTCACTACTTCAACATTTATGGAAGTTACGTTACCCGGTCGTGTCTGGTGACCTGACCTGAGATGACCCGGGGCTGAGAACATTTCTGGAGGTGATGTTACACAGTCAGGTCTGGTGACCTGACCTGAGATGACCCGGGGCTGAGAACATTTCTGGAGGTGAGGTCACACAGTCAGGTGTGGTGACCTGGCCTGAGATGACCCGGGGATGAGAACATTTCTGGAGGTGAGGTTACACAGTCAGGTCTGGTGACCTGACCTGAGATGACCCGGGGCTGAGAACATTTCTGGAGGTGAGGTCACACAGTCAGGTGTGGTGACCTGGCCTGAGATGACCCGGGGATGAGAACATTTCTGGAGGTGAGGTTACACAGTCAGGTCTGGTGACCTGACCTGAGATGACCCGGGGCTGAGAACATTTCTGGAGGTGATGTTACACAGTCAGGTCTGGTGACCTGACCTGAGATGACCCGGGGCTGAGAACATTTCTGGAGGTGATGTTACACAGTCAGGTCTGGTGGCCTGGCCTGAGATGACCCGGGGCTGAGAACATTTCTGGAGGTAATGTTACACAGTCAGGTCTGGTGACCTGACCTGAGATGACCCGGGGCTGAGAACATTTCTGGAGGTGATGTTACACAGTCAGGTTTGGTGACCTGACCTGAGATGACCCGGGGCTGAGAACATTTCTGGAGGTGATGTTACACAGTCAGGTCTGGTGACCTGACCTGAGATGACCCGGGGCTGAGAACATTTCTGGAGGTGATGTTACACAGTCGGGTGTGGTGACCTGGCCTGAGATGACCCGGGGCTGAGAACATTTCTGGAGGTGATGTTACACAGTCAGGTCTGGTGACCTGACCTGAGATGACCCGGGGCTGAGAACATTTCTGGAGGTAATGTTACACAGTCAGGTTTGGTGACCTGACCTGAGATGACCCGGGGCTGAGAACATTTCTGGAGGTGATGTTACACAGTCAGGTCTGGTGACCTGACCTGAGATGACCCGGGGCTGAGAACATTTCTGGAGGTGATGTTACATAGTCAGGTCTGGTGACCTGACCTGAGATGACTCGGGGCTGAGAACATTTCTGGAGGTGATGTTACACAGTCGGGTGTGGTGACCTGACCTGAGATGACCCGGGGCTGAGAATATTTCTAGAGGTGATGTTACATAGTCAGGTCTGGTGACCTGACCTGAGATGACCCGGGGCTGAGAACATTTCTGGAGGTGATGTTACACAGTCAGGTCTGGTGACCTGGCCTGAGATGACCCGGGGCTGAGGACATTTTTGGAGGTGAGGTACATAGTCAGGTGTGGTGACCTGCCTGAGATGACCCGGGGCTGAGAACATTTCTGGAGGTGATGTTACACAGTCAGGTCTGGTGACCTGGCCTGAGATGACCCGGGGCTGAGAACATTTCTGGAGGTGATGTTACACAGTCAGGTCTGGTGACCTGACCTGAGATGACCCGGGGCTGAGAACATTTCTGGAGGTGATGTTACACAGTCAGGTCTGGTGACCTGGCCTGAGATGACCCGGGGCTGAGAACATTTCTGGAGGTGATGTTACACAGTCAGGTCTGGTGACCTGGCCTGAGATGACCCGGGGATGAGAACATTTCTGGAGGTGAGGTTACACAGTCAGGTCTGGTGACCTGACCTGAGATGACCCGGGGCTGAGAACATTTCTGGAGGTGAGGTTACACAGTCAGGTCTGGTGACCTGGCCTGAGATGACCCGGGGATGAGAACATTTCTGGAGGTGAGGTTACACAGTCAGGTCTGGTGACCTGGCCTGAGATGACCCGGGGCTGAGAACATTTCTGGAGGTGATGGTACACAGTCAGGTCTGGTGACCTGGCCTGAGATGACCCGGGGCTGAGAACATTTTTGGAGGTGATGTTACACAGTCAGGTCTGGTGACCTGACCTGAGATGACCCGGGGCTGAGAACATTTCTGGAGGTGATGTTACACAGTCAGGTCTGGTGACCTGACCTGAGATGACCCGGGGCCCGAAATTTTGAGAACAACTGCGCAGATAATTAAGAATACACCATATAGGATAAATAAGAAACACCACCCTGTCCTGACGACTCCTGAGAACCCTGAGGAGGTGTTGTCCAAACAACCCTCCCCCTACTGAAGCAAAGGTTAAGTCCAACTCAGCCATAGCCGTCATCTAATCACGTAATCAGCTTGTGACGGAGCTGTTTGAACGGCAAACATACGTGTTGGATTTCATTCATGCAGGCTGCGGCGGCGGCTCTCGGGACGGCAGCTGCGCCTGCACCCCGGCGGCAGCCAGTTGGGCACGTGCGGATATTTCTGAAAACCTCGGCCGGCCGGCGCAGCCAAGCTGGCGCTCCATCTGGTAGCTTTAACGAAGCAATCGTGACCAACCGGCCGTCGTCGTGCTCATACGGTCACCGGGCGCCGGCGCTATTCTAAATCCCGGCAAATCAAGTCAATCAGAGCGCAGGGGCGGAGGCAGGCGGGCGGATCGGGGGGCTAGACTGGCGCAGTGGCGGGATCCAGGCTGGCTGCTTCAGCGGGCAGGACGACCATGTCAGTGGAAATACGTTTGGAAGAGAATCGGACATCCTCGGAGAGAGATGGTGGGAAACCGCCCTTTTTGTTCCCTCCCCCTTAAGATATGCCACTGCATTCACGTATGATCACTGCCGAAAAAAACGAAAGCATTCGACGTTGGCCAGGTCTGGTGGGTTTTGGTCGGTGTCGTGGCCTGTAGCACCCTATGGCTTTGATTCATCACCGGCGGTGGCCCCCGCTCAAATCAGATCACACAAGCCGGTCGGCGGCTATTTTGAAGAGTAATAGCGCACTAGTGCTGAATCGGACTTCCGGATCAAATAATAAATCCAGCTAGCCAACTAAATGTAGCCAGTGATCAGATCCTAAATCTTTCCACCGACTGATTCGATTGCGATAAGATCGGGTGGTGTCCAATAATCTGAGCAGTCCGGATGGTAAAACATCTGTTCCCGTGCCAACTCGGCACTCCTGGACACCAGCGCTGACAGAGGCGTTGAAAGGTACTGATTTTAGCCGGGAAGTCGGCACCATAGGGTACCCTGTGCTGCGGTGGGTATCTAACCGTTGTAATGGTCCCCTAGTTCTATGATCCCATAGACGGATCATCGAAGAAGTGGGTATGAATCCCCGATCAACCCATCTGGCGCTCCACACTGCACCCCGGCGCCCCTAGGACCACTTCGCCCCCTCTCCCATGAAACGCTGCTTCCTGTCTTCTCAAGGTAGTGGTGGATCCAGGACTTCATTTTGGAGGGGCAGGGCTGGGGGCTAGGGGGCTCGAGCCTCCCCCACTATTGCCTCAGATCAGCCTCCGCTTATGCATGAACTATAGGCACTCTATAGTTCGAACTATATAGTTATACCATAGGAACTATATAGAACTATATAGTTAGTTCGAACTATAGGCACCCAAACATCTGTGGGGGGGGAGGGCTCGAGTCACCTAGCCTACCTTTGTGTCCGCCACTGCCTCTGGGAGACAGGCATTGGCGCCCGCGATTACATTTGACAACTCTCTGATCGACCAAACCAGTGGCGGTGGATAAAGGGGGCAAGGGGCAGTTACCCCCCTCAAAGATTATCAGGGGGCCCTGGAAAAATACGATTTTAGCTTGGTTTTTTCTGAAGTTCATGAACGACCCGACTGAGCCCTCAACAGTTTCTCGGTTTGGACTCTGTCTGAGCTTTTCTCAGGGTCCTGAGCTTGGGCTCGGGGGCCGTCTAGCTTGGGCTCGGGGACCCTCTAGCTTGGCCTTTAGGGCCCCAAGCTTAGCCTAAAGGGCCCCCGAGCCTGGTCTCAGGGGGCCCAGAACTTCGTCAAGGGTGCCCGAGCCTGGTATCAGGGCCCTCACTCTGTCTCAGGGGCCCTGGCTGTTCCTCGACCCCCGAGCTTCGTTTCAGGGACCCCAAGCTTGATTTAAAGGACCCCCAAGGCTGGTCTCAGGGTCACAAGCTTAGCCTTAAGGGAGCCCCCGGCTCGGTCTCAGGGGCCCGAGATTGTCTACGGGGCTCTGGAGCTTGTCTAAGGGGCCCCAGCTTGGTCTCAGGGGCCCCAAGCTTAGTCTCAGGGGGCTCCCGAACGTGATCTCATGGGGTTCGAGACTGGTCTCAGGGCCCCCAAATTGGTATAAGGGGGCTTCCCAGATTGGTCTAAGGGGCCCCGAGATTGGTCTAAGGGACCTTAAGCTTGGTTTCAGGGCCTCCAAGCTTGGTTTCAGAGGCTGCCAAGCTTGGTCTGGGCCCCTGAGCTTGGGATCGGGGGCATTCGAGCTTGATCTCTAGGGCCCCCAGCTTGGTTCAGGGGTCTCCGAACTGTGTCCCAGGGCTCCGAGATTGGTCTAGGGGCTCCCGAGATTGATCTTAGGGGCTTTGGCTTGGTTTCAGGGGCCTCGAAACTTTGTTTCAGAGGCCCCCAAACTTGGTCGCAGGGGCCCGAGCTTGGTCTCAGGGGCCCTGAGTTTGGGCTCGGGGGCCTTGGCTTGATCTCTAGGAGTCCCAGCTCCGTTCAGGAGTCCCCAGCTCCGTCTCAAGGAGCCCCGTGCTGTTTTTCAGGGCCCCGGCTTGGTTTGTGTGTGCTCAAGTCGTATGCCTGTATTTGCGTTTTTTCTGTGCCGATATAGACGACAGCATCAAGCGCCCCAGTTCTCATTCTGCAGGATACGGAATGTTCCGAAAAAATACTCATGAGAATATAATAATTTTATTACCTACCATGTTTTATTATGTAGATGCATACGAACAAACAGCATTACTTTTAAAAGAACAACTATTTGTCTCGGAAGGCCGTTGTTGAACCGTTATTATAATTTTGCTAAACTCCTAACGTGGCGCTAGAGCTTAAAGCTTTGACATTCAATGCCCGAGGCCTACGTGAACCTATAAAACGCAGATCCATATTTCGACATCTACATGTTAAATACGCTGCTCATTTTGCTGTACTACAGGAAACATATTTCAGCTTGGAATCTGAGATCGTGTGGAAAATCTAATGGGAAGGCAAAGTTTTTTACACGGGCCAACTAATCAACAGGGAGGAATAGCTATTTTTGTACTGGGCCAAATACAACTTTTACCATTTGTGACGCTATGCAGGAGCGGAACCAGGATTTTGCTAGGGGAGTGGCTGAGCTTTGAAAATGGCGAAAAGGGGGAATAGGGCGCAAAATGGCGAAAATGGGGCTGGGGAGGCTGAAGCCCCTCAGCCCCCTGGATCCGCCCCTTCGTTTATGCCTCTGACCTCAGGCAGCAAGTCCCAACCAATCTTTTCGTTTTTAGGGGCCCTTGCTGCTGAGGGGGCCCCTGGAAAATTATTGCCCCTCATCCGGAAGAGCCCCACTGAACCAAACCTTAAGAATTTCTACCACTGACCCAAATGACCCCTCTTGAGCAAAGTGTTCCTCTCATCTGAAATCCTGGATCTGCCTATGTACGTCCACCTATTGTTTGTTGAAGACTTACTAGGTGCTCGAGCCCATGGTCGCTGCGATTCCCTCAGTATTTTATCGTTTAAGAAACTGGATGTTAACATTTCAAGAACTTGGTATGTTTTACGGCCTCGGCCATGCCGTTCGCTCTGGTCATAGGTTCATGCGCGCAGTGGTCAGTGTTGCTAACAAAATGGCGTGACAAAACAGTAAGCTAATCATAAGCAGAGAGGACACAGCAGGGCGTCACATCATAGGCGGATCCAAGAGGGCGCCATGCTCCCTACTCCGGTCGGAAATTCTATATCCGCCCGTGCAGAACCGTGCTGTTGTGAGATACCAGCTAATGTAAAGCAGAATCTTCGATATAGTTTCACCTGAGACTTGACAGAACGTCTGCGTGCTTTCTTGTTGGACTTGTCAATTTCCGACCGAGAGGGGGGGCATCCGGCCCAGGGGTTGCCACATTTGGGCCGAACAATATATCAAGCGATTGGCAAATCCTACCGCGGGGGCCGATACTCGCATCCTGAACCGAGGGGGAGGATTGTAAAGCGGAATTTTAAGGGACGTCGTGCCATTTCCGAGGATTTCGAGGGTCGATTGGGGGAGGGGAAAGTATCCCTTCCCTGTCCCCTGGATCCGCCTAAAGCTGCTGCGGACCAGAAGTCTCTGCTGATATGTATAGTTGTATTCAAATGTAAGGAGAGACCTGGCGGGCGCCTAGCAACTACATAGTTGAAGGTACGTTAATATATAAAGCCTTCTGTATCTTCAAACCCTAAATAAAAATCAGAAACTTGATGAGTTTGCTTTGGTTGTCCTGAATGTACATACGTTGTAGTATTTTGGTATAGGTAAGCCTGACCGAAATATGCAAACAATATATTAAACGTCTATCAGGAGCAATTTTCCACCCCATGTAACGAATAGGCGCCTACCAGCCGGGCCGTCACCACTTGGGCTTGTTAAGGGAAACGGAGCCCGGATTGGCAATAGCTGCGGGGGGAGCTAAGTTTGAACACATTGGTTGTCTATGGAAATGCCACCGACTCACTTCTCCAACTCTGGATATGGAAACATTTAGGTAGGTTCACGTAGGTAATGAGGGAGGAAATCGAAGAAAACAACGTTTTCTTTGGCAGAACAGCGCACCATTTTCACCAGTCCGGGGACTCGGCCCCTCTTGCGTCTGCCATAACAGCCCCGACCTCTACCCTACCGCTTTCGACGCCCATGCCTACAAGGTAGCCATGCTAAAGCAGCTAGGAATGTGACTTCCTATCTGTGATGGCAACCTCTTCCAGAGGTGAGTGTTTAATCCCGCCTTCGGCCTAGGTAAGAAAAAAGTAAGTAACTTTTTCGATTTTGAGATTCTGCTGTCATTTGATGCATAAAGGAAAGCTGAATTTACTTATCAAATGACTTGGCGACATTAACTTACAATTTTGGGTTATATCGCCTTTTTCACACCGGACTCAGGCTCCACTTAAATAAAGCAAAACGGGAAGACTGCTCTGTAAGATATTCCAAATGTATTATACGCATTGATTCTGTTCAACGGTAGATAATTGAGATGCAAGTTGAATTTTGTCTCGGATCCTAGCTTCTTGGGCGCTCGTTTGCTCCGGCAACATTTGGTTTTTGAGAGAAAGTTAGTGTTTAAAGCTGTATTCTTGAAAATGATGGATGTCACCTAAAATTTCGAAATCGTTTCGTAAACACAAACACATTTTATACTTGCTGCGGCATATAGCAAATGTATCACGTTCCGTTTCACATCACGTAGGTTTTATTTGAGGCACACCTTAACGTAGCTGGACCATTGCTGCTGAAACGCTATGTCAAAAGAGCAACATACCTATATTTTCGAACCCTTGGTGTTTTTATATTCATGTTAAAGAATTGTCTCCAAAATGGAGTAGGAGGGGTGCCGAAACGTAGACAGGGCCAAACAATGTCTCGGGGTTCATACCCAGGCGGGTAACGCAGCCGTGATAAAGCTGCAATGCTGAGTTTCAGGTCACTGATCAACCACAACTAAGACTATATAATAATAATTTGTGGGACTTACCGACACACCAACTGCCAGGGTCGTATGGCGTCGCCAACTCTTTCCCTGTTGGAAAGGGTTTCTCGGGAGCCAGCTTGCTCCCTTTTCAGGGAAGCTGCCGGGCCTTGAATCCGGGTCGGCTGCGTGGAAGCCGGCTGCGTTGACCACTCCACTACCTCGCCCCCAAGGCAATTTAATGCTGATCATCCTCCCGACGTGTAAGCTGAAAGCTGACCTAACAACCTTTATCCACCTGAACCAGGGCAGGTACCCGTAACACGAGATCCCTCCAGATCCGAGCGTCGCCCCCGGCAATCTATGAGTGGATTTGCCTGAACTGAGCTGTGCTTACGTCCATGACCGGGGCCGTCCGGCACCGTGTACTCATTAAGCGCCTCAGAAATAATGCGTGCCACCGTAGCAATCCGATTTGGTCACAAGTGCTATGGTTATTAGGAACACGCGTTCGCCAGATAGCGTGTTGTTCGGCAACACGATATGGGAATTAGCAGTAGCGCTGGTGGTGGTTTTCCTGCGAGCTTATGATATCAAGTTTAAAACAATATTCCGACTGGGCCAGCGTTGTTAACGAGTACCCAGGGGTTACTGGGAACGGGATTTGGCATTTTGTTGGTAGTTTTACAGTAGCACTGTGGCCTTCTTCATGTGTGAAAAGCTGAACAAATGAGTGTTCAATTGGTTGAAAGCAAGCTCTCGTACTGTCAGCATTGAACAGCACTGGAACTAAAATTCAAGTTATTGGTGGTCAAGTCTTGCGACATATTCATCCAAATATATTAGGTAAGCGACAGCGGTCAGCGCTCGATGGCTTCACCCTGACTTTGGTTTTGATTACTCGATAACTTTTTGTCGGGATGGTGATGTCATAACGAGAACTCGGTGACTTAGATAACCAAATCGATGGCTTAGATAACGTGATAATGATAGTTGCTTATGAGCAAAGAGACCCGAGGGAGTTTCTCGCGATGTGCCTTGTTGACATTTCCTGGAAAGCAAATGGTTGACAGCGTTAATTAGATCCTGCACAGTATCTAAAGTCAGGAGCACTGACGAAGGAACAGAGCCTCTAACCTAATAGTTTTTATGTCTGTAGTCTGTCTGTTGTTTTCGCTTGCCCTGAGGATTGATACCAGTGAAATGGTCAAGTTTTGCCATTGACCTTAACTTTACACTAGTGCTCGTTTCACATTATTAACATGCACACTGGAGAGGGCCTTAGAGACCACACATTTTTTCGAGGTAGCCGGAAAACTGTTGTAGGCAACAACAAAAAACTCGTTACCTCCTGAAATTTGTGGGAATTGGTGGAGCGTTTATCAGTGAGAGATATGAACATGGACAATGTTTTACTTATAGGCTTTCAAACTTTGATCGATGTTTTGAGGTCGCCACTAGCTCGTTGTGCCATCAGTTCACCTGAATTGCATACAGAGTCGTGCCACCATAGCTCATAACGCCATATAATCAGGATGATATATCAAGGTCGCCTCACATGAAGTTCAAGGCGAATTTTAAATATTAAAGAGCCAAGGCCAAAAGCTAAAAGTCAATGTCATACCAGCTTTCCCAACGTAGATGGCTCCATTGCTTCCGATCAGATGACTTCACCCAGTACGCATACACCTACGATGGTAAGACGTCATTTTATTTATGTTCAATTCAAGGTCACAGGTCTTATTTATTTATTTATTTATTTTGAACATCACGATGCTCATCCATATCAATGGCTATTAATGAGCCCAGGTCAAAAATGGGGGTGGATGGGACAGACACGCGTCAGTCAAAATTGGGTACAAGTCAAGTCAAGAAAAGTCAAGTCAAAGTCGGGGACACTCATCAACCGAGCAGATGCTTTTTTAGGCGTCGTTTGAAGCTGGAGAGGGAGCCATCCCGGATCGCCGGTGGCAGTCCGGCGATCCGGGACTGCCGGAGGTCAAGGCTTAAGGTCATAGACGTTCATTTCCCGCCCAACGGCTGCTATAGGACTGGTTATAATGCATATTGTGCGGAATATATAATAATGTGACGTCATAGGTCAATGAACTTGACCCCAATATTTTAGAGAACATGTTATGACACCTTAATACATTTTATGTTGTTTGCAACTTTTTCTGCATAAGAACAGCATTTCCCAAAAGGTCACAAGCACGGCCTGGATTCGACCTTTATGACCTCCTTTGACCTTGAAGAAATTGGTCTAGACCAATGAAAGCTGGTTATAATACAGATAAACATAGCCCCCACATACCCCAAACGAGTGTCTTCTTAACCCTCTTGTTTTTTTAGAACTCAGGAGCCTCCCAGCCTTTCCCCTCCAGTGCGAGTTAGTGCCAGACTCCTTTCCGTTGCAGGCGTTGTGTTGCGTTGGCTATTCATGGACGGACTCTCAAAATGCACCCGATGACTGGAGGCGAACTTTTGCAGTTGGCTGAGCACCCAGCGTTAACACATATGATAGGAAATGAAATCACTTGAATCTGCTTTAGAAGCATGGGCCACATTTTCCAGCCTGTCATGGAAAGAACACATTTTCAATAATGATTTGGCATATTCTGGCACGGATTTTATGGTAGTTTATTTCATACATTTGTAAAATTACCCTCCATCCCCTTGCGAACGCGGGTAAATATAAACCAATGCAACACAACATAGCCCTTATCTTACAGCATTGACGGATCCAGGATAACTTTTTTAGACGGCCAAAATAACGTTTTGAGGGGGCTAAATAGAGACCAAATCGCGAGAACATGACAAAATCGTGACCTCATGACCTAGTTTTTTAACGGTAACCTTGACCCGTAATACAGTGAAATTAAAAAATTCTCTTGAAAGCATTTTGACATATGGTGGTAGTCTTTCATATAAAATAATGAACAAATGGCTTTCGAAATGCATATACTACTTTTAGCTTCATATATATATATATATATATATATATATATATATATATATATATATTATTATGTTCGAATATTTCGGAAGAAGTCGTTCTTTTATACAAGCTTCGTTGAATATTACAGCTTCTTTGGCGTTGATAAGTTGCTTCGTGGTCGACTCGAGTTTTCGTATAAGGCTTCGGTCATTCTCGTCATACTGGGGTAAAACATTAGAAAAAGACATAATTCGACGTTTCGTCTTACGTAAGACATATTCATGCTCTCGAGCTGATCGATAAGCTTTTTCTTATCAGAAAGTTGTCTAGAAGCTAACCTAAACCTAAAATCGGCCACGATTCTTGCCTGCTGTACTTCCTCGTTGTGTATATTAATGTTCGAATATTTCGGAAGAAGTCGTTCTTTTATACAAGCTTCGTTGAATATTACAGCTTCTTTGGCGTTGATAAGTTTCTTCGTGGTCGACTCGAGTTTTCGTATTAGGCTTCGGTCATTCTCGTCATACTGGTGTAAAACATTAGAAAAAGACATAATTCGACGTTTCGTCTTACGTAAGACATATTCATGCTCTCGAGCTGATTGATAAGCTTTTTCTTATCAGAAAGTTGTCTAGAAGTTAACCTAAACCTAAAATCGGCCACGAATCTTGCCTGCTGTACTTCCTCGTTGTGTATATTAACCCGCGCCCCACCGGGGTCCGGCGCCACCTTCGCCCCACCGAGGGGCCATCGATGGCCCCCTCTAACTTCGAAAATATGGGCGTTAGCGCAAATCTGCAAAGTGCAATAGAAAGCTCGCGTGAATTCAGTAAGAAATTACTTCGCATGTTTTAGTGCTCAGGTCAATGGTTTGACCTCCAGAGGTCAAATTAGGTCAAGATCGGCTATTTTCACTCAAATATGCAATGATTAAGCAAACTGGGCATAACTCTTATGTCATTAGAGCTATTGAGGCCTGGTAAAGTACATTTGATAGCAAATTGCCTGTACTTTTCCCGCTATGTGGAACGTAAGGACCTCCCGCCAGTGGTTTGACCGCCAGAGGTCACCTCGTGACCTAATATGACCTGAGGTCACGAAAGGTCAAAAAGTGACCTTGCCGTATATCAAATGAAAGCCAGTGACAATACAAACACGATGGTGTTTGTTTCACCGCTCTAGCTCAATTAGGTCAAAAGTTATTGTCAAAATACTGTTTTGACCTCCGGTGACCTTGGATGACCTTGGAAAAGTCAAAGGGCAAATATGACCCCTGGGATCCGTGAAAGGGTGTCCAAAAACGTTGTTATGAGCAGTCTGAGTATTTGCAATCATTTTTGTGGCTTTTATATCATGAAATAGCTTTTCCCATGCTTTTCCAATGGGAGAGGTCGCCTCGTGACCTGACCTCAGGGGACGAAATCGGAAAATCCCGGATATACACCTTGTAGACCCTGGAGGGGTCATGAAGTGTAGGAAGTTTCAAATTGATTGACTTTGAAATGTAGCTCTTACAGAGCTCTAAAGTGAAGTGAGATGACCTTGGTTGACCTCGTCTGGTGACCTGACCTTGGGTGACCCGGGGTAAAAATTTCAGGGATGATGGGAAAATGATGCAGTGAGAGGTAGAGCCCTCAACCGCGGTGCTGCGCCTCGTCGTTTTTCTGCTATCCCGGAAAAACCTTAGGGGGGCCATCGATGGCCCCCGGTGGGCGAGGGTTAATGTTCGAATATTTCGGAAGAAGTCGTTCTTTTATACAAGCTTCGTTGAATATTACAGCTTCTTTGGCGTTGATAAGTTTCTTCGTGGTCGACTCGAGTTTTCGTATACACAACGAGGAAGTACAGCAGGCAAGATTCGTGGCCGATTTTAGGTTTAGGTTTCTTTCTAGACAAATTTCTGATAAGAAAAAGCTTATCGATCAGCTCGAGAGCATGAATATGTCTTACGTAAGACGAAACGTCGAATTATGTCTTTTTCTAATGTTTTACACCAGTATGACGAGAATGACCGAAGCCTAATACGAAAACTCGAGTCGACCACGAAGAAACTTATCAATGCCAAAGAAGCTGTAATATTCAACGATATATATATATATATATATATATATATATATATATATATATATATATATATATAACGCTAGGTGTCACTGTGTAGCTATGCTATCGTAATTCATGTTCTAATTGACTTGCAACTTCGAAATAAAAACATTGGAAGAATCAAAATCAAGTAGTCATCCTAGAATTTAAGCATTTCACCACAAGCACAGGAATAAGGGGTTACCCTCCCCTATTTTGAATTCACATTATTGTCCCTTTGGGAATGAACTTAGCAGTTGTAAATGTCATGTATAGTTGTTCGGATCATTGTACCTCTTTTGAAAATAAATGTGTCCCCGTCACATTTAATCACCGAACTGTGATGTCATTTCCAGAAGCATTTAACCCGCGCCCCACCGGGGGTCCGGCGCCGCCTTTGTCCCACTGGGGCCATCAATGCCCCCCTAACTCCGAAAATATGGAAGTTAGCGTAAATCTGCAAAATGCATTAGAACGCTCATGTGAATTCAGTAAGGTTTTACTTCGCATGTTTAAGCGCTCAGGTCTATTGTTTGACCTCCAGATGTCAAGTTAAGTCACGACCAGGGGCGTAGCCAAGGTGGGGGGGGCGGGGCGGCAGGGACAGCCGCCCCCCCTGAGGGCCCGAAGGTCCCTCCTGAGGACACGATTCTGTAACAAGCAGGGCATAGGGCCCTTTTGGCGCTGTCGCAGGGGCCCTTTTCGGGGCGCCGCCCCCCCCTGAGCGAAATCCTGGCTACGCCCCTGGTCGCGATAGGCTATTTCCAGTAAAATTGCAATCCTTAGGAATCCTGGGTATAGCTCTCATGCCATCAGAGCTATTAAGATTTTGAAAAAGTCACTTGATAGGAAAAGGCCAGGACTTTGTCACTGCTTACACCCTCTTCAAGGTCAAATTAGTGTCAAGGTCGAAAAAGGTCAAGTCCGTATTTGAAGAAAAACGTCTTGTGCAATGTCCTTCTCATGCAAATTGACTATTCATAATAAATTTTGCATAATTTACGCCAAGTGCCTGCTTCATCATCTGTTATTGCTTACATCCCCTTCAAGGTCAGATAAGGTCAAATTTTGAAAAAGGTCAAGTCCATATAATATGCAAACCAACTAGTTGAGTGTCCATATCATTCGAATTGACTATTCATGAATCATTCTGCATCATTTACGCCAAGTAAGTTTGCTTCTTCATCTATTATTCTTACCCCCTTTCAAGGTCAATTAAGTTCACAGGTCGAAAAGGATCAAGTCCGTATCAGGCGCAAGTCAAATAATTCGGAGTTCGTCTCATTTAGAAATACTGAATTGAAACACACATCTGTAGTCGCTATTCGACACAGAGTTATCACTGAGGCCACGCAAGGTCAAATCAAGGTCATTGAATGTCAAAGAAGGTCATTGAAGGTCTAAACTGATACAAGTGAGCCTCGAAGGTTGAAAGAAAATATTAGGAGCCAGTTCATTTGCAAATGCTGCTGCAAGAACGATGAGCGTCTGGATCACTCACGTGAAAACGGGTACAGGCGCCCAAATGACCCCAACATGTCTCCATTCTTGAGGTCATAACTCCGTGATCTTGAAAGGTAGGAACTAATGTTTTTTTGCGAAATATGCGCAATGAATGCCCCAGAGGCTATACAAAATTTCAAGACTCTAACTTAAGAAGCTCGATTTCAATTCTTGAAAAACCTGAGGGGGGGCTTACAACAACCCCCTGTACGTGCAAGGGTTAACACACCCTATGGCATTGACTGTGCCCCCTTAAATTCGGACATTCCGTCGTCACTGGCATTAACCATACCGTGAGTTACGATGGTAAAGCTCCATAGTGACAACTAGTGTCATGTTTTGGAAGTAAGAAGTAGTATATTTAGTGCAAATGCCATATCTTTTATTATTTTGCCTAGAAGAGAATTTCCAAATTTAGAAATTCTATCAGACGGATTTATAAATTTAACTGTACCGCGCGTCAAGGTTACCGTTCAAAGACTAGGTCACGAGGTCATGAGGTCAATTTTGCAGAAATAAAAAAATCGAAGATAGCCAAATTGAAATATGTTAAATGGTGAACAAAAACGTAAAATATCGTTTCGATCATTAACAAAATGGCAGAACTATAGGCTTTCAAAACAATGTCTGCATGGTGACCCCCGAAAAATGCCGGAGGCTATATCTGTCATACCAAATTTTCAAATAATTTTTTTGACGCCATGGTTAGATTCTACACCTTTAAAACCACCTTGGCACCAATTTTTGAGAGAATAAAAAATCGAAGGGTTTTATTTTACGATATTTTTGGTCGATTTATGGTGGAATGACCCGGCTACTGTATGTCATTGACCGTATAGTGTTTGTTAAGAACAGTTGCATTTTTCAGAAGTGCTTTTTGTCCGATTTTTCCCAGGTTACGTTTTACTGCTTTAGAAGCGCAATTAACCAAGCACCCGGCCTTTTCAGCACCATCGCACTGTCACGACGTGAGTGACAGTCCTTTGATCTGTTGCTTCCAGAAGCTTGTTCAACAACAACAAAACAAGGTTTTCGGTCTTGGGAAACACCAGCTGGTGACATCAGCACCTCTCCAGCTCTGGCCATTGGCCCGATTCAGGCGTCCACTAAGTAGCCGGTATTTGTCAGCGCCGTTGCACAGTCACGAAGTGGGAGGCGGCTCTAACGGCGGCTGGCGGCGTATCGAGCGCTCCGGCGGCGTCGGGTGTTATGCCGGCAGCCGGCCCGGCCGCCCCACGGCGCAAACATGTTATTAGACGCCGTCGCGTCGCCCTCGGCCCGCCAGGTCAATAAGACTGTGACTACCGGTCCGGTCCGGCGCCCTGTCCGACTTCAGACAAGCCGGAAGTGAAGACCCGGCTCTCAACAGCCGCAGCATTCGACTCAGCTGGTGGGATCGTGGTCGGTGTGCATGTGGCCGGGGTCGGTGTATGGCTCTGGAATGTGGGGGATACTGCGCCGCCGCCGTGCCTCATCTGCCGACCCTGCTGCTTTTGACCGATTCATTCAAAATTCAGGTTTGGAATTGGTGTAAGGGGTTTGGGTTGGCCAAATCGACATTTGAAGAAACATATTTTACATAGGTTAGAAAATGAGAAGCAATAAAAGTACCCGCAAACTCAGCCAGATATCCGATAAAATACTAAAGTAACACGTAAAGTAGACTTATAAATGGATTCTTAATTTTGAAATAAAGCACATTTTGTATGAGTTGATAACTGGGATGCACATTAAATCTTAATAATAAGGCAGAATAAAATTGAAGTGCTCACGGGAGAATGGGTTTAATGTTCTGGCGGTTATCATTATATTGAATTGTAAAACTGTACACCCCAACGTATGCACCCGGTTTCTGAACTTTCTCTTGATATATAGGCACTTCCATGATGTTTTTCCCAGAATTATAGTTGTATATGTTTACGTTTGTCATCCATCGGTTGAGAAAAGAATGATAAATATATTTTCAAAATATCCGGAATATTATTTTTCATTTCAATAACCCAGCTAACCCACCTCCCCAAGAAAAAAACGAAACATCAAGCACACAATGTCTAAAACACATGAACCAATGGCTTTATCAGCTGTTCAAACCAAAATCGGTAGAGCTTGCGGTAACATAGCCCTAGCTTTCTCAAAACCTGGAGTAAACATTTCCCGTTGAAATGGAGTTCGGGAGACGAGATCCGCCCGCCATCCGAACTTTCGAATGTTGCGGAAGTAACTTTTCCCGTTAAAGAACGCTCATTGTCGTGGTCTTTAAAGGGAATGTGGCACCTTGGTCAAATCCTGAAATTTAATGGAATTATAAGTGTTTTTAGCCGCAAATCATGAAAACGCCCACGATTTTTCTGAAAAATGTTTTCCGGTATGCTTTACAACTTAGCTATCTCAGTTAAAATCACGTTATAAAGGTGCCATATTCCCTTTGAGCAGCACAAGATAAAATATCGTCCATGACCCTGCACCTTCAGGCAGGAAATATCTAATTTCATATTCAAGCTGGGACAGGTGTTGGGTGATAGCAGTGCTTCCTTATGGCAGACCAGCAAAGTCCTGAGTCACTCTGATTCACCGCTTGACTGAGTCATTGTGATGACTCAGAGTCAACTCAACGGCCAGGGTTATCGGGCAGCCGAGTCAGACTTTAGGCGTACGAGGGAGTGGTAAACCAACGGCCGTGAAATATCAAGCAGGTAATCAGACAGAAGCTATCCTCTTTTGCATCCTTTCATGGGGATTGTGTGAACAGGAGTGATTTAAAAACAAAACCGCGAAATTTTTTGAAGTAGCCTGCTTTTCATGCTCAGCTTTGATGTTAATAATCTAAACTGAGTTCGAATGAACCATCGGGTTATATGTATAATGACAAACATTAACTTTTTCTGTACCTTGAGCTGTCCTGTGGTAGCATTTGCATAAACCAACAATAATGTCAGCATGTAATGGTTGTTCAGATGTATAAAAACCCAATGATGTTTGTTGTTGACAGGCAGACAAATTAGTGTACTTTTGCGTGGCAAGAAAAAAGCTGGCAACTAATCACTCTGACAAGTTGATCAATTTACTAAAGGAGGCAATGACAAGCAATACTGATATTTGTTTTTTTCTATAAGGTTACCTTCCTCATATTTTTAATGTTGGGAAGGTATATCAGTGAATACAACGAGAGAGCGAGAGAGAAAGAGAGAGAGAGAGAGAGAGAGAGAGAGAGAGAGAGAAAGAGAGAGAGGGGCATAGTGCGTCGAAATCGACCGAAAGTGGGATAACTTCTCACCGATTGAAAAGTGTTCTCCCTTTAAACCCGCAAGTGTAGGAAGACTAGCCTTGGACCTTTAATATACGATGCATTGGACCGTAGGCGGATCCAGGATCTCCGATCGGGGGAGGGATACATGTTCTGGGCGCTATTCCGAGCAGGGGGCGCCACCTTCGGGGAAAAACATCAGGTGGACGCCAAATATTTTCTTGGGGCGCCGATGCTCGAATTTTGGGAGGTAAGGATGTGAAGTGACCTTTCACGGAAGCGCCGTGACTATTACAGGGGGCGCCAAGGTTTAATGGTGGGAAATGTCCCGTTTTCCACTAGATCCACCTGTGGCGAGGACTATAAGGATTCAGCAGGGCTTTAACATATACATATCAGATTAAAACAGTAAAAAACAAGTCTGCTCGTGAATCGTGGAACAATGGAAACAACTTTTTCTATGTTTCCTTGATCGGGTCTACACTGGGTGTTGTCATTCATACGAAAGAAGGTTTATTTGGGGTCTTAGTTGTTATGTTGTCTGTAAAACGTATTCTGGGTAGTGATTATCCATTGAGTTGTCGCTAGAAGCAGTTAAGCCATTCAAAAGTGCTAATGCACCAGCTTACTGAGCGAGTTCTGCTAATTGTTTGTTTCAGAATCTTGAAGATTGGTCTGGACGCTATATAACCACTAAAGTTGGTGCGCCCTTAAGCCCCCAATAATCAATCATTGAATATTGGGATTGATGCAGAGAGACTAATACAATTATGTAATGTCTGTACTTTGCTGCTGGTTTCTAGAATAAGCATGCACATAACAGTATCTATTCCATTAGCATAACTGGCATTGTAAATGCTTTCCATGAAATCCTGCTTTTTAAGAATAATAAAGCCGATGCACACAGTCATAACGGCCGTTGGATGGCAAATTGCAAATGGGAGTCACCGAAAATATCTCGAAGAGGTTCGCGATGAGAAATGTTTGGCACGCAAAACATACAATAAACGCTTTCTCTCCTTATTTCCCAGTATGGTCTTAGTGCCATGATGGTAGCTTTGTTTTTGGGTCGCGGAGCCAATTATTGTCTTGTGTTTGGTTTCCTATATCTGTGTTTTGCTTTGTTTTGTCTTGAGTTCTTTAATAAATCTAAACTTAACGATTTTTTGTGGATATTTACAACAAACACCCCTGCGTTGCATTTGTAAGGCTTGCACTAGCTATGATTTTTTTGCACTTTTATGTGTGTTGGCCAACAAAAACTCCACAATCTGCATCATTCGATTTGCGTTGGATTGAGTACATCGTTCCTCAGTTCCAAAAATTGACTGGGGGAGATAGTCAGGCCAGATTCGACATTTTTGTTATGTGGCCTCGCCGGCCGTCCGGGCGGGCGGCTACGGCGGCGGCGTCGCCCGCGCGGCTGAGGCGGACGCGCCGGGCACCGCGCGGGGAGCGAAACATACTGGGTGTATTAACACGGGCGAGGGGTTTTTAGTTTATAAGGGATCATTATGTTCCTTGGTTTTTTGGTTTGTTGCTTAGGTTGTTTTGGTCTCCTTCTAGATCGGATGCCTTCATGGGCTGGATTCGTCGCCGTTGCTGGTGAGGTGTTCAGCTACCCAGTTCTGTTCTCAGTACTTGTAACCTTAGATATGGTCATCTGTGTGAACAAAAAGGAGCTGGTCACGGCATATCATGCAGAACCGCGTGCCCTCAAAGTATCAAAGCGAAGCGCTGAAAGGGCCGTAGATATTGGAGTTAATTAGTGCGTGACCCGACAGGGTCTCAGCTGTTGCCTGCAGAGGAAGCACCATTACGCTGTGAACTAGCTAAGGTTTTTAAGAACGTGCAGATCCAGTGGAATATGTGCGGGCGCCGATTTAGTGAGCTTAAGAGTAAACAGCCTTCTCTTCTGGCTGTAAACATCCAGGTATCGTCCAATGAAGGCAACCTTCCTACCAAAACAATGGAGGAAGAAAGTGAAGCCAATGTTCCTCAGCCCAGTCGTGGGAGGAAAAATAGCTATGCCTATTGAATTTGTAACGTGCTGCTTCTCTCTTTGTTGGTTCCGTCTCAACGTTTCAGTGGGAATACTTTTGTATATAGGTTAGCATGCCCGCGCGCCAAAGTAAGGATCTGGAAAATTGGTTGTGGGTTTTATGCTGATCTCAACTTTTGGTCATCTCAACGTTTTTGGTCATTTCATCTAAACAAGTAAAGATAGAGCAAAATAACTGGAACGGCATGAATCCTTGCCGCAAGCCAAATCGAATGATATATAATATGACCTTGCTAGGTTAAGACAAGGATTTGACCTGACCAGAAGTCAGTTGTTCAAGGTAAAATTAGAGAAAATGCATATAATTAGAACCGCAGACACAAGGCAAATATAATGCAGCTAAAATAAACGCTCAATCACCATTCATTGCAAGTTATTCAGTTAACCCTATTTCCGGCAGGGGGCTATATTGCCCCCTAAGGTTTTTAAAATATCTCCGAAACGGCTTGCGATAGAACTTTGAAACTTCCTGACTTTTCCTAAAACTAGTACAGGCAGGTTTTCTGAAATTGTCAATATTATATATTTACCAGGGGCGGAGCTATGGCTGGGTTTTTGGGGAGGTTCTATCCACAAACCAAGTATTATCGTATGCGATGGGTTCTTTGTAAAGGAAGCCGTCTCTGCTGATCCTGATACCAGTTTATGGTTTTATTATATCATTTTTATGTGAGATGATGGTGCATTCCATTGTACTATTTGTATTCATCAGGGGCGGTTACAGCAGTTCAAAATGGGGGGAATGTTATCAAGAAGGACTAAACGTTGGTAAGTGAGAAGACTGCTTACAGCCGTGCCAGGGCGAATACATTGGGTATATGAAATTCAAAATAGTTATAACCAAATTCTAGTTACCAGAGGCGTGTCCAGTCCTACACATTTTCAAATGCATATTCCCAGCCAGTATCACCGCCGCGACTCAATATCGTTGTATATTAAAAATGTGTTTCCAATCCCCCACCCGCCCCCCCGACGAGAGTCCTTGATCCGCCTATGTCCCCCTTTCCCAGAGCTGCCATGGGAGGGTAAAATTATCAGAAATAAATTTCAACTAGTCGAGGGACTAATATACTCATGCATACCACTTGTATATTGTTGGGATGTTTTTACCCCACTGTTTTACCTTACTGCATCCGCCCCTGTGAGTTTTTCCTTTTTATTTATTTATGTGTCAAAGATGCCAAGCAGTATATCCGGCTTCTAATCCGCGTAACAAAAACTTTTAGGTTGTTATATTTCCTCATAGTCCTGGTCCTGGAACTGCCATTGAATTTCAATTTTGCGTAACTCGAGTATATGACAATTTTGGGTCAATTTTTGTAAATCTGAACTAGTTTTGTGAAATCGTACAACAGAGACAAGGGTTATGGAAAATCTAAAAATACACAAAATTGTTTTTTGCGACTTTCTTTAAAATCAAAATTTTGAAATTTTCTTTTTCAAATAAAGTTTAGCGTCGGGGAATCTTGCACTTTGTTTTCAAATCGGCCGGTTGATTCGAGATCTTGGGGGGCCGATATTGCCCCCTGCCGGAAATAGGGGTGCCGGGCGCCTGCGGAATAGGGTTAAAACATTTTCCATGTTTTATTGGGGTCTGGCTCGTCTTGCCTTAGTCTCGATGAATCCCAACATTTGAGCCCCTCAAGTCGGGGGGGGGTGTTGTTGTTCGTTGTTATTTGTGCGTGCCTTTGCGCTTTTGGGTTTTGCCTTGGGTGGTGCATGATAACAAAGATGACTCGGAAAGTTGTATTAAACCTCTCCCCGGTGGGGGTGTTTGAACACCCCTCGGGTTTTTCCGGCAGCACAAAAAAACGGTGCCACGAAGCACCGCCGTAATTGACACACCTTATCATTGATCGATTTTGCAACTTTTCCCAACATTTTAAGGTCTGGTCATATCAGGTCAGGTCACCAGTGCAGGTGAAGCGACCTCGCCTCCAAAAAGTTTAAGAAAGCATAAGGAAGAACCCGTTAATCTGTCCAATGGAAACTCATATCACATAATGGGCCCACTGAGTGCTGCAAAATGCATTCCGGGGTATTTTTATATCAGTGACCTAGGGTCAGATACCGATCATTACCTCTCCATTGGAAATGCATGGGGAAAACGGGAATTGGGCAAAACATGGCTCCATTTCTGTAGATACAGCTTAGAATACCTTCATATTCTCCGAATCGTATTAACCTGGGCCTCTTTCCAGGCTCATGTTGCAATTTGGGACCTGTGACCTCTTAGGGGTCATCTGGGGCTATTTAAGCAAGTTTTTGGACTTGGGTCAATAGCTTTGTAGAGAATGATAATAAAGCTTGTATTTTGCTACCATTACGTCCGGATTATTATTGCTCGTAGATTGATATGCATATTGACTGTGCTAAATTAGATGGCAATCTCGACCTGACTGTAGGTCAGGTCACTTGTATTTTTTTGCCTAGTATAGTAATATTTTACACAATTCGATTGCCATTTAATCATTGCCGTAACGAGAGAAAGCGAATGAGGCCTGAAAATATATTAAAACTCAACTGTGGCAGACGCTAGAGCCCAGAAACTTTTCTCTGACATACTTTTTTAAAACGAATTGTGTCCAAGTTGTTCCCAGTTGTTTTTGGAGTCAGAATCTCACTAAAGTCATTAAGGGACTTGTCACAGAAACCTAGACTCCATCACCCGAGCGAGCAAATCTCACAATGAAAGGTTGATTTAGAAGCCAATATTTAACGTCCCACAAAGCACAGGGACGGCCACCCCGCTTAGGTCACCATCTCACCAGCCAGTTGCCAGCCGACTTACATCGAGTAATCTATTGAGCGCACGAGCGTCGCAGGGGAACCGATCCCAAGCCTTAACATGCCCTGCCACTGCATGTTTCTGAGCAGCGGGCCGGAGCTCAACGCCCTACCAACTGAGCTACCGGGGTAGCTTTTACCGGAGCAGCTTCTACCAAGCTACCGGGGACTTCTACCATGTCACCTTCTTTGACCCGGCATGATCTCGATATTGGCCAGAGCCAAGAAGTGACCGATATAGTTTCTTCATGAATCTTAATGTTACATGTTCCAGCGTTCGCGTTTTTTCGCTACCCCGCGTATGAGCTGATTTCGAGACCAGGGCGAAGGTGGCTCGAAGACCCAAAGGGGCGGGTGCTCCGGAATAAATAAAGAAATCCAGAATATTTTAGCGTTTGCCCTTGTAGAACTCACGAGGCTCTAATGCACCACTTTCTTGTCCTAGTGACAACACCGTCTTTAGGAGCCGTTGTGCATAGTGGAAGCGGGAACATTGGGGCTTCACAACGTACCAACTACTGAGGTCGTCAACTAACTCCCAACCTGTGGGAATGGTATATTGGGGATTAATACGTCCATTTCTAGGATTCCCGGCCGGGATTTGAACCCGGGTCAGCGGCGTAGAGGCCCAACGCGCTATACTGCACCAATGCATTCCCGATGGGCATGGTACATGAGTTGCAGTTCGCATGGAACTGCGTGGTCCGGGCTTTTGGCTTAGTCCAGTTGCGGATCCAGAACTTCATTTGGGGGAGGGGCGGGAGAGGCTAGGGGGCTTTCGGGAGAGGGGGCTAGGGGACTCGAACCTCACCCATCGGCCGTCATTGCCTCGGATCAGCCTCCACTGCATTAGCTATACGCACTCAAACATTAGGGGCTTTAGCCCCCCTGTATCCACCCCTGGCCTAGTCAATGACTTTCGTTACCGGTTGGTATGTTAAACTAACTGTAAAACATGTTTTTGGAGTTAGAAAATATTTCCATAGGGAAACAGCAGACTGGCCAATACCGATCTCTAGACAGTCGGAAAATGTTTGGGAGACATTTCCGAAACTCGGCTAATTTGCCTTGACGTTGTCCCTCCGCCTCCACCAGCACCTGAGACGAAAGTTCAGCTCAACTTGGTGATTTCCTTCTGCTCCAGCGAGAACTCTGGAACCGCCAGCCTTTAACAATGCGCTTTTTCTGGCGTACCTGGAAAAACTATCTCCATTATAGGCGGATTCACAGGGAAAGGAGGACCATGAACCCTCCACCCCTCATAGAATATCAGCGCCATCATTTGCGGACCCGGCACCCTCTGAAACGTTCCCCCAGTTTGCAAGCATCGGCACCCACATCACCCACATCCTGTAACCTGCTGGCGACAATGGAAGCCTCACCTCCACCACTGGAGGATCTAGAGGGACGCTGCAAAGACATTCCCTTCGAACCAGTCGACTGTATTACCTCTCTCTCCCTCCACCATTCCGTTTGGAACCAGTCGACTGTATTACCTCCCCCTCCCCCCTCCTCCACCATTCCGTTTGGATCATCAACGCAGCTTCCAGCATCCTCGCCCAGAGGGTGTTCGTCTCACCATACTGCCAGCATGTGACATCGCTCTCGTCAATACGACGATGCCCGAGCGCCTCTCCCCCATTTGAAATGGAATGCTAGATTCAGCCACCATTCCAGTAGATATCCTCATAGATACACTTGCGTCTGGCCAGACACGGTCTATATGTAATCGGGATAATATCTCAACCAAGATTGAGGCTACTGAGTAGGAGAACCGTGCGGTTGCCCACGTCAGGTGAAATCAGCACTGCACTCATATTTCGTGATATATTTTGTAATGCTAACTGATGCTGACCGCTGGCTGGTATAGACGTTGGCTTCGGTGAAGGCATATAAATGTACGCAGCCCAGTATTACTGCGGCGTTCGTATAGGCATAACAGTCGAAGCCGACATTGACATCTCCCTCTCCTCTCTCTCTCTCCTCTCTCTCTCTCTATCTCTCTCTCTCGCTCCCTATTTCCTTTCTGTTTACATCACCTTTCTGTCCCCGTTCATCCGCCCCTGTTTTCTCTCTTTTGCCTCATATATATATATATATATATATATATATATATATATATATATATATATATATATATATATATATATATACAAAATTTATTGAATTCAACCGCAAATCGAGCCTTTACGAGTTTTTTCTGTGTCTTTTCTTTTTCTCTAAACACTTTTCTCGTTCCTTCTGCTAGTTGGAATATAAGGTCAGCAAATTGCATGGAAAATAGGTTATATTTAAATAGAGCTTTCGAATTATATATATATATATATATATATATATATATATATATATATATATATATATATATATATATATATATATTCGCGGGCTGGATAATAGCTCTAGACAGATATGACGGCGTTGCACCGCTTCGTGCGGCGCTTTATAGTTTTGTGCCCAGTTACCTGTTCTTAACGGGTTCGGTTTTGTTGTCTTTATTAACATCGTTTTTTTACACACTTAACCCTCGCCCCACCGGGGGCCATCGATGGCCCCCCTAAGGTTTTTCCGGGATAGCAGAAAAACGACGAGGCGCAGCACCGTGGTTGAGGGCTCTAACTCTCACTGCATCATTTTTCCATCATCCCTGAAATTTTTTACCCCGGGTCACCCAAGGTCAGGTCACCAGACGAGGTCAACCAAGGTCACCTCACTTCACCTTTAGAGCTCTGTAAGAGCTACATTTCAAAGTCAATCGATTTGAAACTTCCTAAACTTCATGACCCCTCCAGGGTCTACAAGGTGTATATCCGGGATTTTTTCGATTTCGTGCCCTGAGGTCAGGTCACGAGGCGAACTCTCCCATTGGAAAAGCATGGGGAAAAGCTATTGCATAATATAAAAGCCACAAAAATGATTGCAAATACTCAGACTGCTCAGAACAACGTTTTTGGACACCCTTTCACGGATCCCAGGGGTCATATTTGCCCTTTGACTTTTCCAAGGTCATCCAAGGTCACCAGAGGTCAAAACCAGTATTTTGACAATAACGTTTGACCTAATTGAGCTAGAGCGGCGAAACAAACACCATCGTGTTTGTCTTGTCACTGGCTTTCATTTGATATATGGCAAGGTCACTTTTTGACCTTTCGTGACCTCAGGTCATATTAGGTCACGAGGTGACCTCTGGCAGTCAAACCACTGGCGGGAGGTCTTTACGTTCCACATAACGGAAAAAGTACTGGCAATTTGCTATCAAATATACTTTACCAGGCCTCAATAGCTCTAATGACATAAGAGTTATGGCCAGTTTGTTTAATCATTGCATATTTGAGTGAAAATAGCCGATCTTGACCTAATTTGACCTCTGGAGGTCAAACCATTGAACTGAGCACTAAAACATGCGAAGTAATTTCTTACTGAATTCACGCGAGCTTTCTATTGCACTTTGCAGATTTGCGCTAACGCCCATATTTTCGGAGTTAGAGGGGGCATCGATGGCCTCCGGTGGGACGAAGGTTTGACCTCTGGAGGTCAAACCATTGAACTGAGCACTAAAACATGCGAAGTAATTTCTTACTGAATTCACGCGAGCTTTCTATTGCACTTTGCAGATTTGCGCTAACGCCTATATTTTCGGAGTTAGAGGGGGGGCATCGATGGCCCCCGGTGGGGCGAAGGTGGCGCCGGACCCCCGGTGGGGCGCGGGTTAAAGGCCTAAAGGACTGATATCAATGCTATAGATTATATGGCAGAAAGAGCGCAAATAAAAACTGCGACTAAGCAAAATATGTTTGATTTATACCAAATGACGCTAATGCCACGAGGCTAGTCTTCTTTGGATGGTCCAAAGATATCTAGTCTCCATAGTGACTCAAATGCCTGAGGTGCGTGAAAGGTAAATCACATGCATGTGTGCAAAAAGAAGATGAATGATGTCGGTATAATACATGGGTCGTGGTATGTGTTATATTCACAGTATAGCATAGTTTTCCTTATATGCGTAAAGCTTGGCCTTTATACCCCAGGCACCAGCGCAAATTGGGGCGAGCAAAAACCCGATTGTCTGCATACATTTGGCTTGAAAAGGGGTCTCATGTCGCTTTTTTCAATTTAGCCATATGACCGCCTAAAATGGACTCTAATGGTCTTATTGCCGTTGCACGACTGTGGTTAAGGACCGGCACGGTCTTCATAGACGGTGCATTCGAGAACATTGCTGCAATCGACCCCCAATTCCAGCCGCTGACAAGCAATCATACCACTGCACATGGGGGTGTCATATACTGCGACCGTTCGACCCATCCTCTATTTATTGGAGCGGCCAATTGCATTTTACAACAGGGCCATCGACTTGTTTGAGAAGCCTTATTGCTCAAGAGTGGTGGCTAGAAGCACGACGCCCGCGGTTGAGCTAATAACCCAGCTATAAAACAGCCAAGCACTCCGGCTTTTGCAAAAAAATTCAGCACGTTTTGGCTATAGATGGAAACCAGTTGAAACGTAATGGTGCACTGCGGGACTCCGGCAAAAAGAAATGGGTCGTAAGCGGAAAGTTTAACGTCGTGAACAAGTTTGCTGTTTCATGCTCCCATCAAATTGAGTCGTGAGTTTTAACTTGAATGTAGTCAATGGAGTTGTTGCTTCCTGGAATATGGGACAGCTGGATGAATTAATGCCTCGGACTTGGGGCACACCGTCATAAGCCTCAGATTTTAATCACGAACTGGAACATTTGACCAAAAATAGATTACTGCTCTAGCATTGAGTCACTATGACCGGCTAAAGTCAAGGTTTCAGAAATTACAATTCCAGTGGCATTGCGGAGCTTATTGAGAATATAAAGTAGGCTGGCTCTGGCAATGCTACCGAACATTTTTTAATGAGCACAGAAAGAAACACTTATAGGACTTGGAGAACAAAAATTAAAATATCTCAAGCACTTGCATTAGTATCAATGTTGTATGGAAAGAAATTATGTGGTCTTCGCGCTGCATATTCTAACTGAAATGATCAAACCATTAAAGACGAAAATAAGAAATGATTGCCTAGGTTGAGGCTAACTCTTTTCCATGTACTCGGTTTGAGAATCTAGCAATTTCAGGAGCGATGAAGCCTCCGTCGATGGATGGAGCGATGGAGCGCTGCCTGCAGGAGTGCAGGAGGGCCGGCCGGGGAGGAGCGTGCCGGCACGCCGCGGACCGGCCGTGCCGGGGCGTGCCCGAGATGTGGGGCAGCCCAGCGCGCCGTACCGCCGGATATAGCGGCCGCTGTTCACTTTACGACGCACGCGTGCACAGCGACGCCCCTGCCGGTCATGGCCTTCTCGGCTGCGGCACCCCCAGGCAGCGCCGTCACAACTTTGTGTTGATTGATGGTCTCATACGGCGTGTGGGCTGTTTACCTTTCGGGCACTCATGTGTCACGTGGTTATTTGTTCCGGCGTCTACATAAGCCATGACATTGGTCTCTGGGGAGCCGATTTCTAATACCATGGATTGGATGTCACAGAGTGTATGGGTGCATCATCGTAAAATATCGTGAATAACACGATGTGAAACCAGCTTAAAGAACGGGAGGTATTGTCGGGTCAATTATTGACTGGTCGATTATTGACTCTCATCCATAAATGAGAGTGCCCGCTCTCTGCCACCTGGAACAAACAGGGATTTGAAATATATCTAGGAAGGGAGTCGAAAATATTCTCTATATGCAGCCTCATTTTTTGGGCTAGCTTCTTAGGCTCATGGGATAATGTGAGAATAGAGTTTTGTGTTTTAATAGAAAACATATTGTAACATCGATCAATTCTATTCGCAGAGTAATGCTGCCTCAATTATCCAGCTTAGGCCTTTCACTTTGTATATTAAAGATTTAAGTTTTTCTCATTTTGCATGAAGAGAAAATGAAAGTGAAGAGAAATGAAAAGAAGAGAAAGTGAATGAAAATGAAGAGAGCATGATTATTCTAGGCTGTTTAACCACATTTTGAAAGTCGGTTCTTCCATCATGCTCTTGACGTTAATATATTTCAGAAATTTTTCCGTTGAAAGCAGCTCATCAACTTCAATGAAATTAAAGGAAATTCCAGTTTATATTTGCTCTAGAAACCACTGAGCATATAGTGGCTTTGCATAATTTCCCAGCATTAAGTTTTTCGATGAGTTGTAAGCGTCTGTACAGGCCCACCGAGCTGCCGTATGCTGCACACCCGTATTTAGTTAGGAAGACGGCAGCAATCGACAATCGCCACTGTCCCGACTCAGCTATGGAAGGGGCCGACGTTTTGACCTGAGCTTTTGCGTCCGCTGCATCGCTGTGTGTGGCGTCGAGTCACTGCTTTGGACAGTGGCCACCAGGCGAATAGTTCAACATAATTTTTTTCACTTGAATTCCTTTTACAAACCATCTGTTAATAATACTTGGAAAACATGTCATTTTTGGCTCACTTAATGGCTAACTCATCAGATGAATGCTTACCTATTTCATGTTTTATGGCATGCACTTACTTTATACCTTTTATATGTACTGTTCATACGTCCCGACCTTGCCCTGGAGAGCGGTCAGCGAGATTATTGGTGAGTTATAGGTACACACACGTAAATATATATGAGCATGTGACATATTTTTCTGTCGTTCTTGTTTCTGACTGCATCAGTGGGCAACATAGAGGAAACCATATGTTTCCTTGTTTCAAACTAATGTTTTGAGTTTTAGCTTTGCTCGCCCAGCCAATGACTTGAAAATTATCTGTCATGCTTATTAAAGCGTGTTTATAGTGTTTTCGTATCTAGCTCCTTTCAACGTTACACTTTATATACGGGGAGCCGCTCACAATGCGGCGCTAGCGCCCGCTAAAAGGCACTACCAGTGTCATATTTCCGAGCGAATCCTCCGTTGGAAGCCGTCTCCCGCCACTGTATTCATCATAAGCTGGGCTCGAATTAGTCAGCCTGTTATCCTATAATCGCATAAATTGCAACTGTGCGGCTATTGATGGGTTTCCAGGCGCATCTCGGGGACATCGGAGCACTCGAACCGTGACTGGAGTCCAAGCCTTTCGGCTGACGAATTGGCCCTCTGGAAAGAATAGCCGTCCATAACTCGGCGATGTGAGATATAATGTGTGTAATCACTTTATGTATGTGCTCCAACATGGTTATTAATCTCCCATGGACTATTGAATCCGGGAACACATAGCTGTCCGAAGGCAGGGAGGTTAGATTTACTGCGGGACTCGCGCTGTACATTAGCATTTGCGAGCGCTTTGTCTCCCGAATATGGCAGATAGTTCAGTGGGCATTTCCTGAGACTGAAATTCAGTGTTGATTCCGGATAAGCTTTGGCTTTAGCACTAGAATGTGAAAGGGATGGTTCCATTTGGAGGGCCAAGTGATCTTACTGCATATCTCCGTTTGAAGCCTTGATAGGGCAGCTGTTTTGAGATTTCATTTAGCTTCTTCTGATATGATTGTGCGCACGTATAAAAAGCGAACATTTTCAAAGTTCTCAGTTAATCCTTGACTCCCTATCCCCCCGTTCTCTCTCCCACATCTTAAAAACCTACGATGATACAGAAAAGTCGCAGCGAGCGCCGTACCGTTTTCTACTCTTATTTTTACCACATGCGTTGCGTTGTGATGTCACAGAGGCCCAACATGGGTCCTATTTGGGCCGATTTTGGAAACCTGTCATAACTCAGAAGCCATTATTAGACCTAGAACAAAGTCGTTGACATACCCAAGGGGTTGATCGTCACGACGTTTTGTGTTCCATGGTGCCCTTGGCCTTAGGTCAGAGTAAAACAGGACTTTTCAAGATTATGTGCCTTTGAATCCTCAAATCATTCGGTCGCCATGATATCAATACTGTTACTGTATCTTATTCGTTCAGACGTTATACGCGCGACCGATTTCGGAACGCGTGACCTATGGTGACCACTTATGAACCTTATAATTGACTTGAACTGAAAAATATTCATAGCGTACATATTTTTATTCCCAAACACTTTCGAATGGTTTTTGGAAACTTGATTTAGTTCTTCTAGGAGACAAGTTAGACCCTGGTTTGGCCTACCTGGTTAAAGAAAAGAAGAACGGGCTTACATGGGTACAGCAGTGACATAGCCGTGCGCGACATAGCCGAGTCGCAGAAGCGTCCTTAACCCTAACACATCCACACGGTTCAGCAGTGATGTCATACCTCGTTGACACAACCGGGCCTGATATCAGTTTTCGGCAAAACATTGTCAATTTGATCACGTGTAAAGTATCCAAAGAGCGGCAGTGGCCTCTCATTCAATAAATCTCGGAATCATTTTCAGGAGAGCAGAGAAGGGGCAGGAGGGCTCAGAAGTGACCGGAGGTGGGAGCCGCTACAAATTTTTTGAAACTCGAACTGCTACCAAGATAACTTTATAGAAGGCTGGCCCATTGCAGGAATTCTGCCCCCAGGGTGACATCACACCGTCATGGCTGTCGAGTAACTAATACGGCACAGCGATATTAGGGCGAGAGTGACAAAATTCAGATTTCAGTTTCGGCTCAGCTTTATTCTTATGTAAAATGATATTTTTAGACGGGGTTTGTCCTGCTAAAAAACATGTTTTGAGCACTTCTTCCGTTTTTAACACTTGCTTTTATAAAATCGCACATTGCAAGCAATTTGAATGGTAGATGACCAGTTGTAGAAGTGTCTTACGCTCTCCAAAGTTTGGTTTCTAAAGTTGTATTTCCGTACATGGTTACGACACATTTGTTGCTCATTCTAGTCAGTGGCAGATACAAGGGGGCTAAGGGGACTTAAGCCCCTCTCCCGAAATGTCAAAGTGCATGTCGTAACTGCATAGCCGGAAGCTGTTCCGAGGCAATGGAGAGAGAGGCTCGTATCCCTAGCCCCCCCTAAAGGAAGTCCTGGATCCGCCAGTACTTCTAGCTTCATAACAAACCACAAACGGTGTTTTGCTGTTGCATGCGGGTGTAAAGACTACGGTATTTGTAATTACTGGCTGCAGGTTGTTTTGTAAACACCTTGCTATAATATTAAGACGAGCTCGATTATCTGTTACATGAATTCGATCGGTGTCTATGCGTTAAAAAAACTATAAGACAAGCCGTCGACTTGCGCATTCTTGCTCTGGTTGAAAGTCGAATATCGTTGCCTGGTGCTGCCGAGGGCGACAAGGCCCAGAAATGCGCTAGCTAACCTCTGACCTCAGTTTCCTTGCAGTCTTGCGTCCCCGAGACCGCTGCTTGGACACCATTCTGAGCCATCGTGGCGGTCGCGAGGGTCTGAACTAAGTCAGAAAATAGCACCGTTCCCTGATTTTCAGCATTGGACTGTGTCGGATGTGCATCTAGTTATACTCATGAGATCAATCGTGGGAAGCCAGTTGACGAGATCATCCAGGTCCTGTATGATCTGCACCAGGTGCAGCTCCACTGACTCCAAAAGCTCACGGGTGAGTCCACCAATCAGAGCATGGAGTGGAAAGGTGGCACAGTTAAGTACTGCAGAAAATAATTGGAAGGAAACTGCTCTGAGCTATATGTTGCCTAATACAAACGAGCTTACACTTCACCATCTGACCATGGCTATCGGTGGCTCCACTGGCTTCGATAAATGATTCACGAGACCCGCTTACTCATTACTTTCCAATGTGAAAGCAATGGCATATGATGGCAGCTTTAGAGCAATATCAGGAGCGAAGTGTTCATCGCAATCCCTGAGAAGGTTCAAATGCCGCCTCGGTAGCTCAGTTGGTAGAGCGTTGGGCTCCGGCCCGCTGCTCAGAAGCATGCAGTGGCAGTGCATGTCCAGGCTTGGGATCGGTTCCCCTGAGACGCTCCAGCGCTCAATAGTTTACCCGACGTACAGGTCGGCAGGCAACTGACTGGTGAGAGGGTGACCTGAGCGAGGCGGTCGTCCCTGTGCTTTGTGGGACGTTAAACTTTGGCTTCTAAATTAACCCTCCATTGAGGGAGTTGCTCGTTCGGGTGGTGGGGTCGGGGTCTCCGTGACAAGTCCCTTGATGACTTTAGTGAGACTCCGACCCCAGCAGCCTTACCAGGAACAACTTTAACAAAATTTATAAAAAATGAACATTGACACAGATTGGAACTGCGTTGGAGGGCTACCCTGCCCTCCAACGCAATCTCCCTGCCCTCCTGCTTCTGGATGCTTCTGGATAATTCCCCAAAATAGATTAATAACATTTGTAGCATTAAACAACCAAGAACACGGAAACCACCCAAATTCTCAGCAACAGCTGCGCGCGCAGAAAGATTAAGCGAGATTAAGCGCATCAGCCTGAGCCTGGCTTTGATGTTGAGACCGTTCTTGGGTAGGACAGCTGGAGTAAAAAGCACGCCAGGAGTGCGTATCGTGTCCCAATCAGCGCGAGACATTTGCGGCGCAGCTGCGCAGGCGGCGCAGTGGCCCGCAGAATTCCGCAGCAACGCCGATAATAACGCATAAGCCCGCGCAGCTGTCCCTCCGCCGTTTCCCAGAAGATCAAGAGCAGCTTAAGACATGGGTCTAAGGTCGCTTGGCAGCCACGGTGTGTTCCGGCTGGCTCTCAGCATTCCTGCGGCTTTTATTTAGTTTTGCCTCGGATATCAGCGAAACAAACAGTCAGTTCTCCACCCATTTTCCCAAATCGGGTATCGGGGGACATTTCATCTTTACAGGTTTGCATGGACTTGGAAACCATGCATCCCACGACGTTAAAACCGGCAAGGCTTGACAGATGTGGGCGCCATCTATAACATATCTGCTGTTGTACCACATTGCAACTATGGGTGGACCGTGCGGTGAGGTGAAAGTTTGTCATCAAAAAAGCTTTAGGGGGACATTTTATGTCGTTGAAATTAGGTTATGGTGGACTTAATTTTTTCTGATTGTAAGCGTTTCCGGGGACATTTCTACGCTGGAAAAACCTATTTATGGTGGACTCTAATTTTCTTACCAAGTACGTTTCCAGGGACATTTAAACGTTCTTAATATTAAGTTATGGTGGACCAAGTTAATATTCTAATCATTGCCAGGGTGGCATGAATTTGTACTGTAATCGGATGGTAGGAGCACCACACTGTTATAAAGGCTTACTTACCTGAAGGTAAGGTAGATAAGGACAAATGTGGCTCTTATCAATGATGTGAGCATGTGAACCAAATGCCGCGTTTCATATGACTGGTCATTTTGTACCTGGCAGACATTTATCAAGTAATTTCGACTGCAAAATCACCGATCTCATGGTAAATTTACACGTGCAATGACGGGGAAGGGCAGGTATCCGCCTTTCCTCGGTTTTTTCGGAGGTATAATAAAACGGCCGCGCGTAGCTCCAGCGTAATTTGTACACCTTCTCGCTGATCATTTGTACAACTTGAACTAGGTGTGCTATGGTACATCTAGTGCTGCGGTATAGTAAGGTGCAGTGAGTGCTGGTTCGGGTAGACACGTGCTTTTATTTTTTAACCCTCGCCCCACAGGGGGCCATCGATGTCCCCCTAAGGTTTTTTCCGGGATAGCAGGAAAATGACGAAGTGCAGCACCTCGGTCGATAGCTTTACCTCTCACCCCATCATTTTCCCACCATCCCTGAAATTTTTTACCCCGGGACACCCAAGATCAGGTCACTAGGCGAGGTCAACCAAGGTCACCTCACTTCAAATTCTGAGCTCTATAAGAGCTACAGTTCGAACTCGATAGATTTGAAACTTCCTACACTTTGTGACCCCTTCAGGGTCTACAAGATGTATGTCCGGGATTTTTTTGATTTTGTGACCTGAGGCCAGGTCACGAGGTGACCTCTCCCATTGAAAAAACGTGGGGAAAAGCTATCTTATGATCTAAAAGTCACAAAAAACGATTGAAAATATTCGGATTGCTCAGAAAAGCATTCTTGAACACCTTTTCACGGATCCCAGGGGCCATATTTGCCCTTTGACCTCTCTAAGGTCATCCAAGGTCACCAGGGTCAAAAACAGTATTTTGAAAACAACTTTTGATCTAATTAAGCTAGAGCGCTGAATCAAACACCATTGTGTATGTCACATCACTGGCTTTCATTTGATATACGGCAAGGTCACTTTTTAAGCTTTCGTGGCCTTAGGTCATATTAGGTCACGAGGTGACCTCTGGTGGTCAAACCAGTGACAGGAGGCCATTACGTTTCACATAGCAGAAAAAGTTCTGGCATTTTTCTACCAAATATACTTTAGCAGATATCAATAGCTCTAATGGCATAAGAGTTATGCTCAGATTTCTTAAGCATTGCATATTTGAGTGAAAATAGCCTAATGTGACCTAACTTGACCTCTGGAGGTCAAACCATTGACCTGAGTGCTTAAAAATGCAACAAATGAACTTTAGCTTTCCCTGACACAGAGATTGTTAGGAATGCCGAAGTTAAATTCAAAGTATATCGAAAGCCAACGAACAAGGAATGCTATGTATGTACATTATTACTCAGGTCACAGTGATAGGCCTTCCGTATTTGTACTGATGAATACCTGCAAGAAGAGATAGAACATATTATGACCTCGTTCACGAAACGAAAATATCCAAGAGGATTTCTGATAAATATGAAGAAGAAAGCTCTAGATATAAGAAAACTATCCGCGAAATCCAACAAAAAGGAACAGATACGATGTGTTACGATACCTTACTCCAAACCAGCTGAAATTATTGCAAACAAACTTGAAGAAACGGGTTGCAAGAAGCATTTTGTTCCGGTAAAAAACTTAGCAGCATCTTAGCGAAAAAAGAAAGATCCGATGACCCAGAACCAAAAAGTGTAGTGTATCAGTTGCCGTGCGGGTCGTGCACGAAATCGTACATAGGTGAAACAGGAAGGGGTCTAAAAACAAGATTAAAATAACATAGAAGAGACCTTCGAAACAAAAACAGGAAGGGGTCTAAAAACAAGATTAAAATAACATAGAAGAGACCTTCGAAACAAAACAGGAAAGGGTCTAAAAACAAGATTAAAATAACATAGAAGAGACCTTCGAAACAATCCAGAATTCAGTGCATTTGTCATACATTCCATGAAAACAAATCATCTACCAAACTGGGATAGAGCTAAAATTATAGCAGTTTGTAAAAACAAAGATAATAGGAGAGCCACTGAAGCAGCACATATAGCTAAAAATGATACTTTTGACCTTAGGCCAGGCTTCATGAAAGGGGCAAAATCTGCGGCTGATTAGGAGTTGGTTAAGCAAAGAGAGAGAAATAATAATAGTTTACATAATAATAGCAAAAACAATAATGATGATAAAACAAAAATAGAACATTATTTAGAACAGTGATAAGTCTAGAATGTCTTGAAGCTTCCTTGTATACATTATAGAATAATTCAAGAAGCGTTATTAAAATATCCTCAAAAACGTTGCCTTTATAGTTCTCTCGCACGATAATTTTGCACAAAAATATAAACGATGAAACTGCTGCATGTCTTGATGGCGGGTTCCTTATCCCTCCTTATACCATAGATGGTGAAGAATACATTTTTGTCGAAACGCGTTCATCTGCCTGCTGTGTTGGTTTAAGTATTAATAGCGGTCAACCACAGTTATACACTGAAAAAAGTACACCAGAAATTGGATTTTTTCTACGGTGCCAAAATCCACTCTTCTTTCCGTGAATATGTTACACCCGATATTTTTAGATTGAGAAGCGTAAAATGCCATGAAACAAGAATAATACAACCCCAACCCGTGGGGTGTGAAAATATCAACTACCAAAAAGTACGCCACTTTTAGTATTATTTCTACGGTGCCAAAATCAACTCCTCTTTCCAGCATTATTCCGCAACCCATTTTACACCGGTGTAATGCAAAAATGCATGTGTTTTGAGGGAATATTATTATACCACTGGAGTAAAAATATTGTCAGCTAAACCGGAACTGTGTAAACTGGAAGTGAGGGGGTAAAAATAGATTAAAATGTGAAATTCCTGGCGTAGAAAAGTATTTGCAGGGTGCAAAATGAGCCTGCGTTCAATATTACGTTGCTGCGGAAAAGAAACACCGATTAAAAAAAACGACCCAGTTTATTCTTATGGAGCGTTTGAGGTCAGTTTAGTCTGATTAGGCTGATTAATATACACTCTGATAAACATACACAACGCAACGGAGAGTTTAAATCATTTGTTTTCATACCCACTTCTAATAATCTACATAAATACCTCTAATTTGCACTATAATCTGGAACAGTATTTAAATCGACCTTCAATCACTAAAATTATTTAGTTCCTCTTTGCACAAACATCACTAGGTATATGGTTTTTGTCTTAGGCTTCTGCTTTTTACACTGCCCAAATTTTCCTCTTTTATATCCGCTTATCACTACATCATTTTCGCTCATCACCGCAAATCACCTCTGAAGCGCTGCACAGCGTTCTTAACACGCGCACTGAAGGGGGTCTCGAGGCCAGCCCCACCTTTTTCCGAGGTGGCCGGAGAACCGTTCATGGCCAAAAACAATAACTTTACCTAGGTAATGGCCTCTGTGACCTGTTACTAAATCTGATTTAAACATAGGTCACCCACCATTGGTTAGCTTATACCCTGAGGAGCATCCAGTGAAAAATCGGAATATGATTCTTTTTTAATTTTATATCTAAAGAGGAGTTCACAAGGTCACGAGGTCAAAACCTGACCTGAAGTCAAAGTTTTTTAGTTTTCTTATCTGAACCCTTGTATCTTCTATCCAGCAATATTCATAGAAATTAATTCAGATCAGCCACTTTTAAGATACAAAATTATTTCTGATTCAATGTTCGTGTTAGCCTTGGAAATTTCATGACCTCTATCTGGTGACCTCTTTCACCTTTGGTCCTGAAAATGGGCCCAACTTGTTATTTTGTATGGAGAGCCTTGGGTAAAAGTTTGGTGGAAATCCGAGAAGTGGGTCATGTTGGACTTTTTCGTGCCTACCTGGACGATTTTTCCTAGAATGACTCATCTATGTCCCGAGAGTGGCTAACAAAAGCATCACTATGCGGGGGGGGTTGAAACCACTATACTGTTCGGAAACGGATACATTTGATATCTTTGCTGGAATATTATTGGATATGCTTAATTCAAGTGAAAATATAGGTTATCACTCGCTCACCACTGTGGATCCGGGCCTCTTGTAGAAAATCCTTGACGACGTCCTGGATGCCAGACAAAGATATGTATATAAACGATTCATTCAGGCCCATTGAGGCAAATTCAACAGCTCTTTACTATTTTCTGCACTTAGCTAGAATGATTTAGTCTTCGTTTCTTCTCCACGGCTAGACTAACCTCCACGCGTCAAGATCAACACTTTATGGGATGCAGAACTGCAATGCGGTGATTCAAGCTCAGAACTGAAGCGAGAACAAAATGGCAGCATTCCACCCACGTGTCAACTGTAGTAAACAATACCTTCTTATATCATAGAAACACACTCAAATGAAGATAAGAAGAATTAAAACATTCATTAAGCGTAGTTAAATCAGCAAATATCTCGTTTTAATCTATTGGCAGAATTGTTTCACCACAGGAGAGTAAGACTATTCTTGAGGCAGTTTGCGAGTTCCATAGAAATACTATACAGAGTACATGTACGGATAAATTTACCCCTTTGCATTTTCAGCACGAATGGACAGATTGAAATTCTACGCTCCAGGTGTTGTTTTTTTCAGTGTACACTCCTCAATCTTACAGTCAGAGTTCGAAAAATCTTCCAACTTGCCAACAATGTTGGTGACACTAGTCGATCACGTCGGTGAAAAAAATGTAGGCAAGCTTGTGCACACATCAGCGTCAAAAGTTAACGCTTAGTCTGCCGATATGCTATTTAAGATTCAAAAGGACTCAGTGCTTCTGGAAAATAATTGCCCGTTGGTGCCAAGTCCCAATATTCCTGGTTAAACAAGTTTGGTTTGAAATTCCTATGGTAAGGCTGGAAAAATTCTGCTTGCAGTTCCCACCCAGACTTTTGCGGGTCTTTTGAACTGATTGATATGTTTTTAACTCCTAGGCTGCATAGGTCCCCGTTGTGTGCCGCCCTGATAGGGTACGGGCCCCATCTGAAGTTGTGCGGGTCCCTTTATTTTTCATACGCCCAACTACAAGATGGAGAGTTGCGGGAGGTGTGTGAGGGCGGTTCACGTTGGAGTGGGGAGCCCCAGGACTGCAAAAGAGCGGCCAATAGTTGGGACGAACCATCATGCAGAAGAGGGCGGCCAAAAGTAGACGAGTGCGGTCCATGTTGTAGTGGGGCGTCGATGAGTGCTCACCTCTTCTCCATTATCAGCCGCCCTTTTCCATCCCTAACTCTCCCCACTTCGACGTGAGCGACCCTCACTCACCTCCAGTCGCCCTCGGTTTTGGGGTTGGGTGCCCATATTTCATGTTTGGCCACCATTTTTTCAGGCCTTGGATACCCCACTGTAATATACACCGCCCTCGTGTACTTTTAGCCGCCCCTTTTATGATTTTTCGTCCCTTCTCTACCACTGGCCACTCTTTTGCAGCCCTTGGACTCCCCACTTCATGTTGGATGCCGTTACCCACCTCCGGTTGGTCTCTATTTTGTGGTTCGGAGCCTTCTATTTCAAGATTGACCACCCCTTTCAGCCCTTGGGCGGGCTACTTTTGTGTCTCTCCAGTGCATGACTGAGCCCTCCTTCTTCACCCTTCACCGCTATTTGACAGCCCTAGGCCGCCCCACTTCAACATGGACCGCGCTCACCTCTGTCTGTCCTCAACTTCGCAGTTGGGCGCCCGGTTTTGACAATTTTCCGACCCTTTTCAGCCCTAAGGTGCTCCATTGTACAAAAGATCGCACTCATCCACTCTAAGCCGCCCTCTTATGCATGATTTGGCGCACCTTTTCCAGCAGTTGTTGCTCTTTAGAACCATTTGTTACTTTTGAACACCTCTACTTGTTAACCCGCGCCCCACTGGGGGTCCGGCGCCACCTGCGCCCCATCGATCGGGGGCCATCGATGCCAACAATAACTTCGAAAATATGGTGGTTAGCGCAAATCTGCAAAGTGCATAAGAAAGCTCGCGTGAATTCAGTAAGAAATTACTTCACATGTTTAAGCCCTGAGGTCAATGGTTTGACCTCCAGAGGTCAAGTTAGGTCACGATAGGCTATTTTCACTCAAATATGCAATGCTTTAGAAAACTGGGCGTAACTCTTATGCCATTAGAGCTATTGAGATCTGGTTAACTACATTGGATAGCAAAATGCCAGAACTTTTCCCGCTTTCCGGAACGTAATGACCTCCCGCCAGTGGTTTGACCTCCAGAGGTCACCGCGTGACCTCATATGACCCTAGGTCACTTAAAGTCAGAAAGTGACCTTGCCGTATATCAAATGGATGCTAAGGATGAGACATACACGATGGTGTTTGATTCAGTGCTCTAGTTTGATCAGGTCAAAAGTTATTGCTGAAATACTGTTTTTGACCCTGGTTGACCTTGGATGACCTCAGAGAGATCAAAGGGCAAATATGACCCCCGGGATCCGTGAAAGGGTGTCCAAGCTTTTCTGAGCAAGCCAAGCATTTGCAATCGCTTTTGTGGCTTTTAGATCATAAGACAGCTTTTTCCCATGTTTTTTTAATGGGAGAAGTCACCTCGTGACCTGATCTCAGGTCACGAAATCGAAAAATTCCAGATATACACCTTGTAGACCCTGGCGTGGCCATGAAGTGTAGGAAGTTTCAAATCGATCGACTGAGAAACGTAACTCCTGGTGACCTGACCGTGGGTGACCCGGGGTAAAAATATCAGGGATGGTGGGAAAATGATAGGGTAAGAGATTGAGACCTCAACCACGGTCCTGCGTCTCGTCGTTTTCCTTCTATCCTGAAAAAACCTTAGGGGCATCGATGGCCCCGGTGGGGCGAGGGTTAATACAATTTTTTCAAGTCGTTTCAAGTTCGGTTCTTGGAGCCGGAATCTCCCTTAAATCATCAATGGACTTGTCACGGAGACCTCGACCCCAACATCATAACGAGCAACTCCCACAATGAATGATTAATTAGAAGCCAAATTTTGACGTTCCCCAAAGCACAGGGACAGCTGCCCTGCTAAGGTCATCTTATCACCAGTTAGCTGCCAGCCGACCTGCGTCGGGTAAACATAGAGCGCCGGAGCGTCTGAGGGAAACCGATCCCAAACCTGCACATTTACTGTCTCTGCATGTTCCTGAGCAGTGGGGTGGAGCACAACACTCTACCAACTGAGCTATCGGTGTGGCACTTCGACGTGAACCGTCCTCATCCCCCCTCCGGTCGCCCTCTGGTTTGTGGTTGGCGCCATTATTTCATAATCAATCGATCATTTTCAGCCCTCGAGCGGCCCACCACAAACTGCATCCTTCTCATCCTCTCTGGACGGTCCTCCATGATTGCCCGCCCCCTTTCCACCATTGTCAGGGGATGCGTGGCTCGGTGGATAGCGTACTTGTACTGTGAGCCATGGATCCTGGGTTCAAGTCCCGGTGGGACCTCTGGATAAGTTTTTATAGTCCCCCAAATGGCTCGCAACAGGATAAGAGTTGGTGACGCGTATATCCCTGGTGGTTTTTGCATCGTTAAAACCGAACACTTGTTATCATTCCACCATTTTCTGCTCTTTAAGGCATTCACCTCCGGATGTCCTCTACTTTGTGGTTGGGTGCCCCTATTTCACCCTTTTAGCCTTAGATCGCTCCACTGCAACATAGACCGCCCTCAGCTTTCAGTGGTAAAAGTTCCTCGAGTTCATTTAGTGTATGCCTTGTATATCGATCGGTGTTATATTTTGCCCAGATCTTCAGATATCACTCAGGATCTCCCATGCCACACCTATGCCCGCCACATATATGGTTGTGTGCTCGCCCAATATGTGGCTTTGGTATCTATTGAAACGACAACATGCTACGATGCAGTATAGCGAGCTGGTAATATCACGTTTCCTATGGAGCAGAGTTTGAGCACGATTACAAATATCCCTTTTTTAAATAAATATTCCGAATCTATTGATAGCTCTGTATGATGTATTAAGCCTTGCATCATTTACTAGTCTTGCGGATGCTTTTTTCGCTTTGCAACTAAAGAAATGTTGGGTCCAGAATAAAATTGAAAATTCCTACGTTATCTGTGAGAAAAATATTGAAAGCTCGGCAGGAAATTTCCCAACATGATTTTGCTTGCGTCCCCTGCAAATGGTTCATAAAGTCCAACAAATTCTCCCTCACATATAATATTGTGGATGTATCACTATTCAATCGGCGCAGATCGGCCGAATTGGGGAGAGAAAGTGGTCCTGAAAATAACCAGTGGCCGTCCTTGCGCGAGTTCAATTGCCAAAAGTAGTCCATAGAAGGACGCCCTGTATCATTAGGATTTGTTTTAACAGAAACAACGTCAGAAACTCTGCCCTTCCCTGGCTTTTTTGTCAGCGCTGTTTGAAATGACATCGGCAACAGGAAAATTAGTGTCACAAAAGCACCCTTTATAAAACTCCAAGGGCCACCCCTCAGCTGGTCAACTGGCCACTCCCCGAGTCTTTGCCCCCCCATAGGCGGATCCACAGGGGCAAAGGGGGAGGTGCTCCTCCCGATCAAGCCTTGGCACGTCTTAAAATAGTCACGGCGCTCCTTTGAAGGATCGATAGCGCCCCTGAAATGTAGTTTTCCACCACCCCCCCCCCGAGGATGCTAAAATCGGCGCCCTGGGGTAGAATTTGGCGGACACCTGATAGAGTTTGCCGGTCGAAAATGGCACCCCATAGGACGGATCCTTGGTCCTCCACAGCAATGTGCCACCCCTCCCCCCGATCGGTGACCCTGGATCCGCCTATGCCCCTAGCAAAATCCTGGATCCGCCCCTGCTTCAGATGCCATACAACGACTGAAACAACATTTTCCCACATTCAAGAACGCTGCGCTCGTGCGGCGCGCGCGCACCGTCAGCTGATTTTTCGATTGCATCGCCACGTGGTGGCACCGATCGGTACTAAATTCCGTCAAAAAATTTTTGATGGAAATTCCGGCTGTTTCGGGGGACGTATTTTGATGTCCACCCTAACGCCATCTCTTGGTATATGAATAAGCATCCCCAGAAACGTGGATAGCTGCCTTTTGTTTAGGTGGACAAGAAATGTCCACCTAATCCCCCGGTGTCCACCAATGTCCAAAAAAGTTTCCTGAAATGTCCACCCAAACCCGAATTTGGAAACCCGCAGTGTTCTGAACATCTGACGTGAATTCGGGAGAAAGCAATGACGATAATTCAGGAAGATATACCTCTTCGATATGTTCAATTTTCCGGGAAAATTGTAAAATAACGTGATATGACGTAAAGGGTGAGTCTCAACAGGAAGATTACGATCGTTGTTCTCCGTTTTTTTCTATTAATGTTAAGACACGAACGTTAATAAAACCCTAAGTAAAACAGAAAAAGAAAGGCAGGTTTAACAGATCCCATGAACGTTTTAGTTGTATGGTTGTGTTTGCATATTCTGAATAAAAACTTTAAACCCTTAATGTAATATAGAAATCTGCTGCGCAAAGTTAAGAAAGACTATCCCAATGCAATAGCAACGAGAGATACATTTTTCCTTTGCATGTAAGGTACGAGCAGTAGTTTTTCTTGAAATATATTAAGGAAACCATACATATTCTTTTCGGTACCGCTTTGGAAGCACTTTGTAATCAGAAGAAGTTATAGCAGAGCAGCGGATAGCGGTTTGGTGCTTTTGAAAAAGTAGCGCTGGTAGCGGTCGCGGTTTCGGTCAGCTAAAGTAGCGGGAGTGGCGTTGGCGCCGTAACAATAATAGCGACACTCGCTTCTATTTGCCACGCCAAGTTTTAATTGATATATTTTAGCTCAAATTCTATTGATAACTGAATTTCACCCGGTTCCAAAACTGAACGCAAAAAGGCAAGATAGCCCCACTCAAGCATATCCAGAATTCAGTGAATAATACTGGATCTAAGAAATCATAGTGCTGATTTGTATATCTTCCCAAACCTTTTCCCCTTAACATTATCCCCCAAGTTTTTGCTCTGACTAATTATAATTAGTCTAACATTAGTCTATGTTAGATAATTATCTAACATTTTCCTTTTTCATCAATGTAGGTCCACTCAAATACTTCCAAGTTTCTTACACAGAAGAAACTTGGGAACATTCGAGTTGTGAGTTGTAAAATTGTGGGTGAAGGGCCTTGTAACCACTCCTTCAGATGGCCTCACATTTGTACTTCAGTTCCCTCCCCCACGCCCTCTGATCATCGCCAGATCAAAGTCCGTTTCCCCGTCTTTCCCAGATAAAAGGTCTGTGGCGACCACCCCTGTCCTTTGCAAGGATTTTTCAAAGTATGCAAATTATGCAACCCTGCACCTTTTCCTAACCCCATCTGTTAGAACAAAAATCACTCGTGTCACCCGCCTCTAGCCCGTGCATACACCCATCTCTGTTCCATCTGTACCCGAAGTGCGCAGCCTCTGTTGTCCTCCGCCCTGGACGTCGCACGGCGCCCCGGGCGTCCTCGCTCGGCGCCATCGCCTGCGGCTGCCCCGCCGCCTAACCTCTGTGACCTATTTGTCGCCGTGCCGGGTGTGAGTGCGGAAACATGTCGCTCCAGCGCAGACGACACGCCGATACCGCAGCGAGTATCCCACAGCAGTGGACACAAATGCATCCTCTACTTGTTAGGTAGATATTAGGGGCGTGCCGGGAGTTTTCCACGTACTGCGCAAGTGTAAGCTGGTGTGAGAGGCATCGATTCTGGCGCCGGGAACGTTCTGTTCCCCATCACCGTCCCCTTGTTGGATGCGTTGGTGACATGCCTCGGTCTGGGCCTGACCGCGCCCGCGGTCGGATCACATTACGCGTGCTTCGACGCACATAATATCTGACATGTCACGCGCGAGTTCCGCTGGCCCGGCTAGTGTGCGTGCACGAAAACTAAAGTCTCGCGCGATTCCACTGCGCATATTTCGGAATAACTTCAAAGGCAGTTTGCGTAAAAAGTGAAACATGAAAGAAAATTGTTAGGACTTGTAGATATATGCTAGCTTGCAGGCTTCTCGTCATAATCACGTTCTTTTGACATCACCGGACAATATTGGCACCCTTGTGCTGGCTCCGCACATGGAACCTGACAAGGCTTCCGGGGCCGTGACGGCAGGCTCATACACTAATTACATGCGACCGGGGTCGCTATGGCGATACAGATTCTCGCCACGAGTTGCCGCAGCACAAGCTTCTACCAGATCTCGGAACCTCCTATAAGTACCTTAATTATTCATGCATGTACTGCTCTAGTCACAGCACTAACGTGACCGCGCCATGAGCTAAGGGACTAGTCAAGACTACAGGCTGCAAACACGATATCATATACCTCTAGAGCAGAAGAGCCTACAGCTTAAGAAATAAATGTCTTGAATATGGTGCAGTGATTGCGAAGGAAAATAAGTGTTCACCTTAGCGGCAAATCCAGGAATTGACTGAGAGAGGTATGGCTGCCATCAATAAGCTGTGCTTTTTAATCGAGTAGTGGCGCCATAGTTCAAAGGTTAGCTGACTAATTTCCAGAGCCTACTTCTGTTTATCTAACGGCGTTTTTGTACCAAAAATCCTGTCAAGCTTCAAATAATTGTTATATCCCGATTAAAAAGCCTATTTGTAAATTTGATCACTAAGAGGGAGCCGTCTCCTGGGATTTGTATTATGATTTGGGTTCTAGACAGACACCGCTGCTGTTGTGACCATGCCGCAGGGGCATCATTCTTTCCACACTGCAGGAGCACCCCCTGCTGTATCCCCTGGATCCGCCCCTGTCAGGTTCAGAGGGGAGTGGCACAGAAGCCACATGAGAAACTTATCCAGAGCTCGATTGACGCACACCATGTAAAGATTGGCCGTATTCTGCGGGCCACGCATGAACTAAACGAACTGCTGATGTTTTTCAACACCACTTGTTGGCCTTGAAGTTTTGCACACTCAGACGTCTGCACGGTGACAAGGTCTAAAAGACCTTGGAAGGAAATGTGCCAATTTTCCGAAATTCTGAGGATGACTATTTAGGGACGAAATGTGTCTAGAAATCTGGAAATCGTTTCCAGCCTAAATGGTTCGAGATAAAAGTATATTTTTCTGAAAGTTCATGATGTTACCAAAATATCAATTTCTGGCCTCTGCAAAATATAAACCTTAGTCAAAGGAACTGAATAGTTTCACTCTGACCGGAAACCAAGTACAGTGCATCATTGATATTCTACATTCAATACTATGGTTCGGTTCGAAATTCAAACCCAGTGGTAAAAATGGTATGCAAATTCGTTGGCAGTCTTTTTCCAGGATGGATTTTGTTTTATCTCATGAGTATTTACCTGGACCGTCCCTTAAAAATAAAAATTTGAATTTTGAGAGGCGCACGGTAGTTTCTGGTTATTCATTGTATGTTGATGTCTGATGCAAAAAATCACCCAGATTTAACAACTGTTCACGCTGGCTTTTTGCCCCTACTTTTTCATGCATACAACCTATGGCGTCTTTTTTTTGCTCGAAGATTTTTTTGCTCTACAGACCTAGTGTAAACTCCTTTTTCGAAAAAAATTCTGGCGTTTGGGGGCCAAAAGATAGTTTGGCCTCCCTCCAGCGCTTTGGGGGGCATGGCCGGAATGGCCCCCCCCTGCGTCCGCCAATGCTCCTGGCCTTTTGGCTGACTTAAGTTTCATTTCAAATCTACAAGATTAGTTAAACCTAACTAACAATGTGGCTCGGGCGTCATAGTTATGATAAAGATGGAAGCTTAATTTTCACTGTGCTTGTTGACAGAAAATTAGGCAAACAAAACACCTAAAAACAAACACTTTTAGCAACCGTTAGCTTCGTTTTATATTGTGAGAAGTTCACCTTAATCGAATTCTTTATGTAAAATCGCGGCAATTTTTAACTTCATTTTCGTGAAAAAGCTAGTTGGTGAAGACAATGCAGATATTTGATCTTAACGTGCTATTGCGCCCTCACAAAATTATCGTCACAGGTTCTGTCAGCACTGTAGGATGCTGTCGAAGCTATGAGCCCATCTTGTTCGGTTCACTCTTGCTAAACTTCCCACCCCTGTTAGTCCTGCCTTTCTTCCGATGATCAGCCACGACGGCCGATGTGTTCTGGAGACCAGATTCCGTTCTGGTGCTTCCTATGAAATGCTTGGCGAGTTTCACCGTTCTCTCGGATGGATCATTCACACAGGTGAGGCTCATTAAAAAATGTTTGAACTCAAAATAGCCTTGATGCTGGTTCCAAGTGTAGACATGCTCAGGCAGCCATCCCAGTTGATTAAAGTGCGAACTCTGAAATAAGAGGCAGATCTCCGGTCCTATGAAGATTGCCAGGCTCGGTCTGCTGTCATCCTCAGGCCAGAGAGAAGCTTCAAAACCTGGGTCAGGGACGGTGGGTTTCCCGTCAGGACAAGGCATGATAAGTATTTCGGTTTTCATGAGCGCTTGGGCTACTTCCTCCTTCTCCTTCTCTGAAACATCATCGTCTGCAAGAGAGAAAACAACAAGTGATGGAGACAGGTAGTGATAGACAGGTAGATGCCTGTTCAGGCTCTGAAGATAGGTGTTTGCCGGTGCCGGTCTCATTTTTCTGTATCGAAGCATTTCTTGAATGGGTTGGAGGTCATTTAAATGTGAGGCGGTAGACAGCGACGTCCTCATGAAGAACTATGTGTGAAAGATCTCACATAGTTCTGCCATTGTCTCAATTTCTTCCTTTTGCTCTGCATTGAACAGGCTAATTTGGCCCAATAAAAGGTGCATGACCAGGTAGTGTATGACCCTTTGCATGAATTTGGCGTTGCTGACCTTTTTTGGATTCGAAAGCGAACCATGAACGATTTGTTAATGACTTCGTTTGGGCAAATGACAAATTAGCTAGGTAAAACACGGCCCTTTGCATGAATCTGGCGTTGCTGACCATTTTTGGCTCCGAAAACGAACCATGAATAATTAGTTAAACTTCAGGTGCATAAGGCCACATACTTCCTTGCCATACACATTCAACCGAGCCAAATTAGGCTGTTTAATGTAGAGCCCATGGAAGAAATTGAGACAATGACAGACCTCTGTGGGATCTATCACGCGTAGCTCTTCATGAAGACGTCGCTACCTGCCGCTACGCCTTTAAATGACCTCCAAGCCATTCAAGAAATGCGTCAATACAGAAAAATGAGACCGGCACCAGTAAACAACTATCTCAAGAGACCGAGCAGGCATCTTGACTATCTATCTCCATCACTTGCTGTTTTCTCTTGCAAACGATGACGTTTCAGAGGAGGAGGAGGAAGTAGCCCAAGCGCTCATGAAAACAAATGAAAGGCCCATCGCGTTTTGTCATGATCATAAACCCACCATCACTGGCCCAGATTTTGTTAATGACATCACTCTCTGACCTGAGGATGGAAGCAGACCGAGCCTGGCAAGCTTCATAGGACCGGAATGCTGGCTCTTATTTCAGAGCTCGCAGTTTGATCAGCTGGGATGGCTATCTGACCATGTCTACGCTTGGAACCAGCATCAAGGCATGTTGAGTTCAAGCAGATTGCAACGAGCCTCACCTGTGTGAATGATCCATCCGAGAGAACGGTGAAACTCGCTAAGGATTTCATAGGAAGCGTCAGGACAGAATCTGGTCTCCAGAACACATTGGCCGTCGTGGCTGATCATCGGAAGAAAGGCAGGACTGACGGGCGGGAAGTTTGGCAGAGTGAACCGAACAAGATGGGCTCATGCTTCAACAGATCCTACAGTGCTGACGAACCTGCGACGATATTTTGTGGGGCGATAACGTCGATCTAATCGTTGTCCTACCATCTAGTTTTTCCACAAAATGAAGTTAAAATGGCACGATTGTCATAAAGAACTCGATTGGTCACTTTATTTAAAACGAAGCTAACGTTACTAAGGTGTTTTATGTGTTTTGTTTGCCTTATTTTTGTCACAAGACGTGAATTAGTTCCCATCCTATTATGACTACGTGCCCGAGCCCGCCGTAGTTGGTTTAACTAATCTTGTGATTTGATACGAGTTTGTCGCCAAAAGGCCGGGAGCAATGCGTGGAATATGAACTCTTACAAGCAAACATTGTGATTTGGTGGCTCCATCTATATTTCATTTGGCGAGGTAGTTGTGGCCGCCCGCCGTGCCCGCTCGAGATGCCATGTGGATGATGCAAAAGTGGGACAAAAGCCAGCGTGAAATTTGTGATCTGGGTGAATTTTTGCCGGACATCACATCGTGATAACCGAAACTACTGTGGCATTTCAAACTCGGATATTTATTTCCTAGGGGCGGTTTAGACTATTTACCGACGGTGGAGCCGGTGATTGAAACAATGCAGCATGTCTGGGTGCTCCCTCACTGTGGTTTTTCATGAGTGGGGTGTTTGGTTTCCATAAGTGCTGACCATGGAAACTCCTTCGCTAATTGGTTGTCCTTTTTTACGTCGAAGAGGCTTTGTGTGAAATAAAGGATGTCACTAGTGGTTTCTGGACACCCACCGCCAAACTACCATCGCATGGTTCAAAATCCATAATAAAATCGGCATATTCTCTGTAATTCTAAAAGCCCCAGATTAAGCGTTATCTTGAGTGGACGATTGTGTGTCTAAAATACAGCACAAATGGTACCTTCAAAAATTAATAAAGCGCGAATGACAGACCTCTGCATGGTACACTATGTTTTTGCATGACAAAACAACAGAGCCCAGAGTGCCAAATTAAGACATTTCAAACTCTAGATAGCGAATCAAAATCATGGAGACAATATATTGACAGATTAAATGGAGATTACCATCCAAAAAGAAAGAACAAGGTTAAGCAGATTAGGAGGCATATGAAAAAATTAAGGAACAGACAAACAAACAAACCGAAACGTTAGCGAACGTCGTCCAATGTATGTCTAATGGTTGCTGTTTGTCATTCAAACCAGCAGCAATCACGCATATGTGGATCCAGGATTTCTGGATCTTTGGGGGTGTCGGCGCATAGATGGAGGGCGCCACCTGGGCCAGCAGAACATTATATTAGGTGAGCGCCAAATCCTATCCCGGGAGTCACGGCGCTGCCGATACTTGCACCCTCGCGGAGGTGGAGGGGTGGGAAGCGACATTTCACGGGGCGCCATCAATCTTTCAGGGGTGGCGTGAACATTTCAGGGGCGCCATCAATCTTTCAGGGGGTGGCGTGACACATTTCAGGGGCGCCATCAATCTTTAGGGGTGGCGTGAACATTTCGGGGCGCCATCAATTTTTCAGGGGTGGCGTGAACATTTCAGGGGGTGCCAAGGGTGTAATGGGGAAGGCGGGAGGCTGAAAATGCCCTAGCTTGCTCCCTTGATCCACCTATGCAGTTACGGTGCTGTTTATTTACTGTTCTGAGGAAAAAATCGCCTGCTACAAAAATTACATTGCATGTTGTCAAATATATTTATCGCTGAAATTTAAACCGAATGTGTATATTTATAATTTACTGCTGTATACAACTTTTAGATCGAGGAATGAATATTTTGCTGTTGGTGGCAAACATCAATCGCCGAAGCCGTCCTGCGGGCCCAGAGGAAATCCTCCGCCGAACCGGGCTAGATGACGTGTTTTCAGCTCCTCTGAAACTTCAGGCACTTCAATTTCAACTCCGTCTTCCGCCGCGCCCGAGGAACTCAGCCGTATGAGACAGATAAAACTCAACGGAAGTCGGTCTTCCTCAAGTTTAAAGAGATTGTGGCGAACCAGATGAAATATATGAAACGTTAGGATAATGCGTAAACATTCGAAGAAAATAATAGGAAACATACTTCGTAAGACAAGATTATGTCGCTTCAGTACTTGAGATTGTACACCCCCAAGCCGAGATGCGGATTTGAGCTCATTGCCATAAGTGAGCCCAAATCTTCAGTGCATCTTTTGCAACGTTGCAACCAGCTGCGTTGATACTTTGCAACGGAACATAAGTCTTGCAGACATAATGCCCAGTTGTCGTGGATGGCTTCTCGCCTCAGAAAGTCCGCGTACCAAGAGCTTGTTTCCAGGCAGATGGTGGATGTCTGTGGCGGATGTAGGATTCAGTTAAGCGCGGGGAGGAAACTATTTAGCCATAGGTTTAGGAAAGTCCAGAGCATTAGGGGCCAAAATGTATTTTGAAGTCGTTTTCTTCAGTCAACGCCATAGTGTAATGGTTAGGATCTTAAACATTGGAGGGCTATGGCCCCCTGATCTCCTCTTCCTACGTCTATGAGTGAAGCCCCTGGGGGATGGTCTATATTCTCTGGGTGCTCATCTTGTGTTATTTTAGAGCCGCCCTTCCTACGCATTTTTTGCGTTTTCTAGCCCATGGTGGATGTTTTAAAAGTCTTTCTGGAATTAGCGAAGCATATTTGGTCAAAATTGTGCTGCTATCAAAAGAAGGACAAACAAATCGGGTGGAAACTGGCACTAGCACGCGAGTAAGGGTGGGAAACAAAGAAAAACGTCACGTTGTCACGTTTTAAGGACGTTCAAGACGCCCACGGTGCCTGAGATGCCAGCCCAGCGTCCACCACGGGTCGGGGGAAGGGATTCCAGGGACCTAAAGGGGTTGGGGTGATCACCCCCTTCACTTCCTCAACTTTTGGTTTCACCTCAATCGCCCCCAACATCACCTCTTGGTTTCAGGGTAAAGAACCCGCGTCACCCCGACCAGGTGCTCAGCAGCAGTTTCTAAATAACCGAAAATTCTCGTTTAGATGGAGGAACTCGAGTAACTTAAGGAAAGCGGGCGCTCGGTAACATGATGTTGAGGTCATCTCTTCACCTTTTCAGGTGAGTAAATTATGTAATTTTCTGCCTATCAATTTTTCGCTGATCAAAAATAATAACAACTTAAAAAATTAAGAAGGTTATTTACCTTATATCATTGCGATATATAAATCCATGAATTTTTACAGAACCGATGAATAATCACATTCTACACAGGACAGTGCGTCTTTTCCCTGCGCAGGCATGCACCTGCGAATGCCGCCTGTAAAGTCTGAATTGTCACTATTACAGTCACCCGTTGCAAGTCGTTTGTGCGTTAAAGGCACAGAGTTAGTCGACTCTTGGAATGCCTTCAAAGAATAGTGGGTCGTAATGTTGGCAGTCAAACTAAAGCAGCGCACAGCAACTGCCTGAAAGTCACGTCTTCATAGTTCCCCATAGTCATCCGTGTAAACGCATTTTAATTTCAAGCAATCTTCAAAGGTACGGTCTACCAACGTGAGCACTTATTTCGCACATGTTACGTTTTATTGCGGTGCTTCTGCGCTAGTCATTCTGGTTATTGACAGTAATCTTACCTGATGTGGGCCATTAACACAAGGCGATGTAAAACGAACACCCTAAACCCATGCGTTTTTTTAATGGCCTCACTTACTTAGAGTAAGCGAGTGAATGTAGCGTCGTGGTTCCCAAACAGTGGATCATGGGGTACGGATCTCTTCGGGGTCTTTGAACTGTTCTTTTTGGGAAAGCAGTGCTTCTAGGAAAGTGTGCCCACATGTTGGTAAGAAATAAGCGCTATTGCTCAGGTAAATTTTACTCATATTCAATGGTTGGGTCATTTAGTCCTTTCACCGCTTAAAAAGAGTCATCATGCAAGAAGGGCTGGAAATCACTGATGTTATGGAGAATATTAATTCGACACGTAGATGAAGAAAAACAGCACAGTGTGTCAAAATTTCTTCATAGTGCAGTAGTACATGTCACAAATTTTTTGAGTCTTATTATTTTGTAGTGGGCTGTGTATTATTCTTATTGTCACAATTAGAGGCGAATATAATTTTGACTGCTTCCCCACTGGAGTCTCAGCACTGATTTCATATTTGATAGTTAATTTGCCCAAACATTGAATTCACACAAATGTTGGCGTGGCTGTGCCTGAGGGGTACCCAGAATGAAGATGTGGACTTTGATAACTGTGGATCATGATATCACAGAGGCTGGCGGTCCGCTAACTTAGTCCGCTATCCCGCTACTCAGGTACTCGCGGATTGTCCAAGTGGAGTGGAGCAGCGGTAGCAGAATCTTTAACCCAAAAGTAGCGGAGTAGCGGATAGCGGACTCGAAAGAATGCCAAACAACTCCCGCTCCTGACAGCCTGCTATGGAAGCCGCCGTCCCCAACTTCATTATCGCACGGTGATTGAGTGCAGTGTTTTCACATAAAAACAGGAGATTGTATTTTTTGTGATTTCTGTTGCATGCCTTACAATGACACTGCGGATCATTTTAGATTTTGCCAGGAATAGAACCTGAAGAACTAACCTCGTAATTCTAGACATAATTTGGTTTAAGAAAATTAATATTTTTGACCGATTTCGACTTTATTCGAAGTCATTTTCAGTGAGAACACATAAAACATTTCAACACACATGAAACAAAGCTAGCAGAGGTGCAGAAACTTGCCAACTCGGCTACTGGAGTTTGTGACACATTTATGATAGTCGAGGTATATAAGTGTGACAAAATAGCGATCGTGACAGTATGGTTCAAAATCAAACCACACATTTTCGAAATACAGAATGAAGCGTGTAGCGAATGTTTTAATTTAGCAACTCTGTCCTTCAATTGCACAGCGTACCATCAGTGATACAATATTGGTACTGTGTTCAGTTTCTACTAAAACGAGAGACCCCCGCTGCAGAAAACCCGGAAACCGCTGTCACAGTCGCCAGATTTTAACATTCAGCCCAATGGTGCCGATTGTTAGTAGTTGCCAGAAAGTTGCCGCCTAGATGCCAGAAATGTGACAGTCAATTTTTTCGAGAAATACATGATTGTGGGTATATTTAAGGCATTAAAGATAACGCAGATACGTTATCAAGTATTTCTCTGCCCATTTTGTCAGGTTAAATAATATTTAAAGTTTGAGTATCTTCGATTTAGCGGTCCCTATTTCTTTGAATTTAGTATCAAGTACGGCTAAAAGCTACTAGGAAAAGTACTAAATGGGTGAAACAAATAAACATAGCTGGGCAGCAATTCTACCTAAACTACGCAACAGCGACAAGACAAGTTCGCAATGTTTGTGTGACTGTGATGTAGAGCCTGCCAAAAATTTGAACAAGTGGGAAGCTACTTCTGTTGAGGGCATATTTATTAGGTATATCTGAGATAAGTGCAGGCTAAAACTAGCTGGAATAAATAGTGCTGCCCATTGCTAATCTAAGATGAATGTAGGCTACTTTGATGCTGATGCATTTTCACACATCAAACTTGGTTTTTTATTCCTTAGCTTGCTTGTGCCTTACCTTATTTGTGCCCTAGATCAAGATTGGTTAGGTAGATTTGGAGCTGGAGGAAGTTGGGAGAGTTGGTGCCAGCAACAGACTGGCAACAACAGTAATTCAGGTGAGATTTCATGATCAAATTATCATGTCAATATTGTACAGATAGCAAATGTGTGCCAATGCAGTTCTCCACAAAGTGTTAAAACACACACTGGAGAGGGGCCTGGCACTAACGTGCACTAGAGGGGGGCCTAGTAGACCCCCTTCTCATCTCAGAAAATCACAGAAAATCTCAGAAAGAAAGAGACTTTGAAAAATGCTGGTTGGGGGTGTGTTGCTTACTACCAAGTGGTAGTAAGCAACACACAGGACCTGAACTGCCTGGAGTTAAAGCAGGATTTTGACTTATACACTGGATCTTTCTTTGGTATGAGACTTCCAATACCTCTGTACCTATTAGGCCAATAGACATAATTTTACATCTATGCAGGGTAGTTGCCTCAGAGTTTTTACTGCAAGAAGGAACGACCACGCAGGTGATAATCAGGTGTTGGGGGAAAATTTTAAGCATTTGATCTGGCTATAAAAATGCTACCTAAGGTCCACTTTACCAACACATTTTAGGTAGATCCAAATCCTATGTTGACATTGACATTTTTGTCCCTTTTGTTGATATGTGAGATAGAAGTTCAGTGGGGGGTGGGGGGGAGCTGTGATCAGGGTTCCCAATTGTGTGTAGGTGTACGCTCCCATTTATAGATTAGTTCCCAATAATAATTTTCATGATAATTGCCACATTTAATCATGGGGAAATGTACCATAATTGGAAACACTCCTTCCAAAAATGGAAACTTCTTCAAAAAGGGAAATGCATGTCATTGGGGGAAACTGCAGTCAGAGTTGCCAATAATAGTTATGATCCCAATACTGAAAACAATGATCCATAATTGGAAATTTTCCTTCCAAAACATAAACATGATCTAAAAATGAAAACACAGTTTACTACTTTCATGCGGTAATGGCTTGGTGCTTGAACCTTGTCCGTTGCAAAAAGTAAGACAGGTAGATGACATTCAGCATATTGGAAATGGTATTCAAGTATAAAATTATCATTTCCAGCTTTGTGTGACAGAGGAGGCATACGTCACATCGAGTTTGTGACAGCCAGTATGCTTTCTGCACCTCTGAAAGCTAGCTTGACATTCGCTTCAACTCGGTGAGGGCTGGTGGGGAAATGCCGATCCCTTCGATATCAGCTCTTATGAGAGAGCGCAAAAAAGCAAAGACTAATGGATAGCTGACGAGAGGTTATTGCGAAACTACATTGTTGACGTTTCGGCTCAGGTCAATAAGGAGGTCATAACGAGTACAATGTGACGGGTTAGGGCTTTTTGACTCTATTTTTTTAATGATTTGGGTTACAACCTAATTTTAAACGCCATTAGATTCCTCGTTACGGTTTATTGAATAATACGTAGCATGACCATACCAAACCAGTGTACAGAAATGACCTGGCTTTATATCAGGTCAAGGTGGCTATCTAACCTGATATAGTCACAATGCAGATTAATTTACTCGCAATGAAAATGCAAAGAGAATGACGCAGAAATGAAAGCATCTACCATCAAAGCTATCAAAGCATCTTCCAAAGCTATTGACACAAGTGTGAAAATCTGCTTTGGTAGTCCCAGATGACCTCTGAAAGTTCATAGGTCAAAACTGCTAAATTGATACTAAAAAATGACCTGAGATATCTTGGATTAAACAACATTAAGTAGCATCTACAGCAACATGAATATTTTGTAGCTATTTCCCATTGTTCCCATGGATTTTCAATGGAGAGGTCATTGCCATTTCCTGGCGCTAAGTGATCGATGTAAAAGTTCAAATGCCACACACAGATTGTGTTATTTGCTGCTCTCATAATATGATATAAATATCAGTTTACTCGAAGGACCTGCAGTTATCGGAAAAGTTGCGGAAATTATAATAATGGATAAAGTGAAACGCGTCTGAGAACATTGAGCCCCGACGTTTTCTGGCCGCCTCGAAATAACTTGAGACGGGAAGGGTGCTAAAACACCCCTCCCCTGGCAGGAGGGGAAATAATGGGTGCGCACGTCTTAATCTTCTCAAGACAGTGGCTTAACTCCCCACATGGCTACCAGTAGCTGAAGTCGGCTCTGGTTGACTGTGATATTGGACTGCCCGTTGAATCTTGACAATGTGCCAAGCTTGCAGACAGTACTCACCCAATGAAGCCCGATCTCAAAAACTCTCCACGTTTTTTTCTGGAATCCCCGTTGCAAGGTGGAAACTCTGACGTCAGTGTATTGCCGGATATTTTAGCGGTACCGCCGCTAATGCACCGACTTCCAGATCCATGACATTATCGATCTCCTTGCCGTCCCACTGTCGCCCAATGGCCTGCAATACTATCTAGGCGAAGGGACTAATTCCAGCGTCGTTTCAGCGGCTTGCTGTTGACAGACAGAACACTTATCTGGACAGCACAGACTCGTTGGTCTACATATTGGCTAGGGGCGCGTTACTGTGACCCTCATCAGGAGAGCGGCTGTCTGCTGCTAATGGCGCTCGGGGAGATAGTGCTGCCACCAGGGCCTCGGCCCAGGCTGGCTCTGTTTTTGTGAAGAACTGCGGTGATTTTCCAAGGCTGAGCTAATTCATCTGAGGATGTTCGTGAGTGAAAACCAGGTATTGGGTGTTAAGTGAAGCATGCAGTCCATCTCACCGTCTGGCCTTGCATCTGTGTCTGGGCTGTCTACATTGAAATTGGTTTATCTTTCAAACGCCGTACTTACCAACGCCGAAACGAAGCAAATAACCTCAAATCGTTAGATTGTATTGTCCTCTGGACTGCGGAAGGGACATCTGCATTACCAACCAATAGAAAAATCATTTCTGGAAAGCGCTTCAGTAAGTCCGATTGTGTATTCAGAATGTATGAGAACGAGCGTACGGCAGTGACAGGAGGGTTCTCTAGCCTGGTTTTCGTAGATTTGGTCCAAAAATAATGAAGCCTTGTATCAGTTACCCTAGGTGCAAAGCAGTCTCAGTGCATCCTATTTACGCATCAACTGCGAGAACATAAGCATCGACTTATGCCACCGGCAGTCCCGAGAACGGACTCCAAGACTCTCAGTTACATACGTCAATAAGGCTGCTCCCGTGGTCAGTACGTAAATAGAACTTAGGGAACCTGCCCATGTAGCAGTCATAACTAACACTACTTGCAATATTTTTCGAGTGTTTGTTTGTCATTGCTGTTGGCATGGCTTCTAGAGCGGTCGATCCTAAAACGACTTCGTTTCTGTTTCCGCCTCCGATTGGCCTATGTGCCTCCACTTCCACTGATTCCGATTCGGGAGGCCGGCACAGGTAGAGTTGTTGTTGTGTGTATCCAAATCTCTGTTCGTCGATCCATTTGGTGAGTCATGCGTTTTTATTAACAACCCTGCTAGAATTTAAGGCAAAACTTGGGCAGCGCTAAATCTATAAGCAGATGCGAAATATAATCTTAGCTGACTAGTTGTTTCCAAAAGCCTCAGTTACCAACTAAAAATAAATATTAAAGTAATATTCAGATCAGCATTTCAACTAGAAGTTTTGAAATAATGAAAACAGTCTCAAATAGTCTGCACTTACTTATCTCGACAAGTATTTGTTACTAGCACGACGTGAGCTCCTTTGCATTGTTGACTTCACCCGCTTGTAACGGTCTCGGCGTATTTGTTTTGTGACCCTGAGTTGATGCGTCCTCTGCCATGTCGTTGTGCGTTGCCAGTAGTGACGTCATCACCGCTGTGGAGGCACATAGGAATCAACAGTGGTGGGGTCCTTGCTGTGTTGGCCGTGCCCACCAAGCGACCTTAGCAGGCCAAAACTGTGTGAGAAGAGTGGGGTGAAAATCAATATTCTGGTTCACACTGGACGAATGTAATCCGTTGCAGACTTAAAATCAGCTCAACTGCGAGCCTTAGTTCATCAATGCATGCGTCTGTCGTAGAACTGCACAAATATGGTCCAGTTCGTGCGCAGTCCGTAACACCCAAGAATGAAAACTGCCAGCTGCACCTGATGTTTCGCCAAAACGACTGAAAAATACGAGCTCGGGAAAGACATTCGGAAACTGGCGAAATATAATTGTGTTAAGTTTTGTTCTCTGAAATATTCACAAGCATAATATGCAAAATCATGGTGACATTTATGTCATCTGATTTTGTGTCATTTATGACATTTATGTGCTGATGTTTATAAACATCAGTACCAACGTCTCGAGTGACCAAAGTTTAGATGCGGTAGAGGGCTCGCCGGTGAAATGTTATCTCGTTATTGACAAATATTGATGTTTCAAATACAATTCTGATTGGTTTCGGACTTCCAGCATCCTCACATTCTTACGAAGACGGCTTAATTATTTTGAACAATAGGTGATATCGTCAGTCAGGGAGTAAAAAAGCTACCATGACTAAAACGCAATTTTTTGGATGATTCTTTGTTGTAAAAATGCGGAAATAAAATTTGGAGACGCGGGAAACTGTCTTAAAGTTGTTTTTGGCAGTATCGGGGATGGTGTCTTCTGGCCGTCAGATTTATCCCTTATCACGGCGGCAGGTGCAAAGTCTCAGAAATTTCGGGCTTGTTGCAGCAACTCCCTTCTACAAAATTAGTATAGAACGGCAGTAACGGAAAGTTTTTTTCAAAATCGGTCAAATTCCACCTCCGGTTGCGATGAAATGTTTCACTCCCGCCTCTGCGGCCGACGCGTAGGCTGTCAGTTGATTTCACATCAGCCATTTTATTCCAGGTATAGACGCAATGCGGATCCATGTTTAGAGTTTGAACGTGAGATTTCCCGAGAGCACAACTCAAAGTGCAAAACCTTTGTCCAGGAAATCAGTGCATGGCTAACGCAATTACAGCTGGATTTAGGACCTGCTCCGAAGGTGAACGCTTAAAGTATACGACAACTAAGAGTCAGTCTTTCCACGAGCCGTTTATTAACTAAAATCTAATAAACTATTAACTAAAGAAATGCATTTAAAATTAGGCAGGAATCACTTCTCTTGAAATGCCTTATTTTTTCATATACCCTAATCTTACTCTAAATGGTTTGTGCCTTAACATTTTACTCGCCCTGGTCAACCGTGCTTAATTCGAGTTTATCTAATCGGTAGTTTTATCCGGGAGTTAAGTTGGTGAGTAAGGGAAAAGCAGAAAAAATTCAATAAAAAGTTATATTACCGGGCCCTTTGGCATATTGTTGATGGGTACGTACACTACAGCCCCTTGCAAATTGTTCAAGTTCCGTGCCCCATGGCCCTGTATCTTTTCCGTCCTAAGTAGTTTCCAGAATGTAGCCATAAGTCAGAAAATACTTTTCTTTCCTCAGCACAGACCAAATATCAATAAGGGAGGTCAATAAGAAAAAAGTTTGTTGAGTTCAACGGGAGAGGAAATAATCTACCCATTAGCGGCTTAGGGAGTAGATCCTAATGCCACGATATATTAAAACGCTCATTCGCACATCAATGGGTACCATGCTCAACCTTGAAGCAAATTAATAGCCCTGGATAAAGATGTTCTATCCTATGGTCCCCCAAATAATTTTCCAAACTACGTTTGCATGATCATACTTTTTTACCTCTGATTGTAGCGTAGATATCAGCCAGAGGCCACTAATCACTAATGTGTACAGGCTCAGTGAACCACACTTGTCCCTCGTGCAATACTTTTTACCGCTCTATTGGAGAAGACTCAGTGCGCCGGCGGAATTGGTGAACTCCGAGGAGTAACATGCCTTGCACTCAGCTCCTGGGCTGGTTACCCCGCTACAGAAGTCGCTGGCGCGCTCACCCGTCACGATGAAGAGGCGCCGCCTTGGCTCAGTGGAGCCTGGTGTGTGTGATTGAACCCAATCGAGCTGACCTGGCAGCACGGGGAAGTTGTTCAATTATCGGCCCCGTCCTGCAGCGCAGCCGCTCCAAAAGTTAACGATGTTGAAATAGGAAACATCCTGGCTGCCGTCTTAGGCGCCAGCCGGCGAGTTGAGTTCAGCACTGGAAATGGCGTCATATTATCACAATTGTATCGCGTGACCCTAAAATCTTCCATCTTGGAAGCTCACTCAAAGACTCGTTTGATAGCAGAGGGGGTAAGGGGGAGGCTGAAAGGGGGAGGCTGAAAGGTTTTTTTCTAAAAGGCAGGCTTTATGACTAGCCGAGAGGGTATTTGCTAAATTACTAAGATACCGTCCGCTGATGTAGAAAAACTGATCACTTTGAATTCAACACATTTTTCCTCATTTTTTTTTGTCAAAATTGTCAGCCTAGCGTCTCCCCAGCGAGCTAGACGGTTAACCGTGCCCCACCGGGGTCCGGCGCCACCTTCGCCCCACCGTGGCCATCGATGGCCCCCTCTACTCCGAAGATTGGGGTTTGCGCAAATCTGCAATATGCATTGAAGCTCTCGTGAATTCAGTAAGAAATTACTTGCATGTTTAAGCGATCAGGTCAATGGTTTGACCTCAGAGGTCACGTTAGGTCACGATAGGCTATTTTCACTCAAATATGCAATGCTTAAAAAACTGGGTATAACACTTATGCCATTAGAGCTATTGAGATTTGGTAGTACATTTGATAGACAATTGTTAGTCCTTTTCCGCTATGTGAACGTAAGACCTCCCGCCAGTGGTTTGATCTCCAGAGGTCACCTTGTGACCTAACATGACTTGAGGTCGATAGGTAAAAGTGACCTTGCCGTTATTAAATGAAATTCAGTGACAAGACATACACGATGGTGTTTTTTAGCGCTCTGGCTTAATTAGGTAAATTTAGTGTCAAAATACTGTTTTTGACCCCTGGTGACCTTGGATGACCTTGGAAAGTCAAGGGAAAATATGACCCCTGGGATCCGTGGGTGTCCAACAATGCTATTCTGAGCAGTCTGGCATTTTCAATCATTTCTGTGACTTTAAGATCATAAGACAGCTTTTCCCCATGGGAAGCTTTTCCAATGGGAGAGGTCGCCTCGTGACCTGCCCTCAGGTCACGGAATCAAAAATCCCGATATACACGTTGACCCTGGAGGGTCATGAGTGTGGAAGTTTCAAATCGATCGGCTAGAAATGTAGCTCTTATAGAGCTCTAATTTGAGGTGATGTGCCCTTGGTTGACCTCGGCTGTGACCTGACCTTGATGACCCGGGGTAGAATTCGGGATGGTGGAAAATGATGAGGTGAGAGAAAGAGCCCTCAACCCGGTGTGCGTTTTCGTTTTTCTGCTATCTCGAAAACCTTGGAGCATCGATGGCCCCGGTGGGGGCTTAAACCCCGATCCAAGCTTCGCTCCATTTTTTAAGCATGGGCTCAAATCCTGGAAGCTGCCAAACTTTTCATAGAAATAGAAAGTGAACAAAATGAAATCTGACGTAAAAAATATCACGAAATATTATGTGTTTGTATCTTTAGGCGTTTTACTGTCAGGGAAGCCCTCTCCATACTGACAGTGCTGGCCAAGGTGGGCCATGTCTCGACTGGTGAGCTTATTTAGGTTTTAGGGCCATGCCTCGGTTATTTTGTTTTCTGGGCTTTAGGGCTATTTCTGGGCGCCGTGGTGGATACAGGCGAGATCTGGCGCATGCGTTTGGACTCTTCTCCACTGAGCGTGATAAGTCTACGTAAGCCTTGCTGGTGGCATGACGCTATGCTAAATCTCGAGTGGCCTAGGGTAAAAATATATAGAAGACGGAAAAAACAACGGCGATACTAAAAGAAACAGAACTGCGTTGAAAGTTCCCTACCATATTCTACTCTTAAATAAATTTTGAACCATATCCGTTGGCCTGTGACGTCACAGGGGGCCAGAATGTGTCAAATGCAGCCAATTGAGGAAATCCCTTACAGCTCTGGAACCATTAGGTATATAATGACAAAGTCAAAGGCTAAACTAAAGCCAGTGGCATTAGTGCGTTGAACTCGACCAAATGATTCGAGTGATATGCGACGTGATATTACTTATGTAACTTGATGACCTTTACCTCAGGTCAATGTCGAATAAGGATTTTTCATGGTAATCCTTTTTATTATTCGAGTCCTTAGATCATGCGGTACCCAAATATGGAATAATGTTAATAACCTCCCTAATATTAGGTGGTAGCATAATATCAAGGGCCTTATCACAGGGCTGTCGAAAATCACAAAATCAATGTAAAATCCTTAAAAATGAAAAGCACGAAAATTTTAAGGATTAATACTACTTTGAGGCTGCATCGCGGGTGCCCGGACACCCCAAAAACATACACACACCACTGAGCAGAAACGAATTTCAAAAGTGTGACATTCTCATCTCTGATGAAATGATTATTGACCTGAAATCAAAATGGTCGGCATCTTGGTGATTTGATGTTCCAACAGCTTTTGGATGATGTTTAGAAATTCCGCCTAGATCTTTCAGAGGTAGATCCCGGATTGCCAATGAGGAGAGGGGCATAATTGGGAGAAGGGTGTAATTCGAACCAGTGCGCGCCACTTTTGGGCGGCAATATCTATCAGGTGGGCGCCAGTTCTTATTGCGGTGGTGCTGATACTAGCATCCTGGGGAGGGGTGAGGAAAATACGCCACAGGGGGCGCCATCGACCTTTCAAGGACCACCAAAGGTTGAATAGGGGGTGTGTGAAGGGTCCCCTTGCCCCTTGGATCCACCTATGTACTATTTTGGGAGCCGAGTCACACCCTGGTTTGGTCTGCCTCGTTTTAGAAGAGCAAAATCACATAAGACTGGTTTAGAAATAACGCCATAATTCGCTGACCTGATTTAACCTGATGTCAATGTTTGACCATATGGCGTCAAGTCAATCACCTGGAAGATATGCAAAGCGACGCGCGTCTCATTTAAATCGGTTCGGAATCATTTGTGAAAAGCTGAGGGGTGGGAGTCAGATGGGACCCCGGGTGGTGGGAGTCAGATGGGACCCCGGGTGGTGGGAGTCGAATGGGACCCCGGGTGGTGGGAGGCGGATGGGACCCCGGGTGGTGGGAGTCGGATGGGACCCCGGGTGGTGGGAGTCGGATGGGACCCCGGGTGGTGGGAGTCAGACGGGACCCCGGGTGGTGGGAGTCGGATGGGACCCCGGGTGGTGGGAGTCGGATGGGACCCCGGGTGGTGGGAGTCGGATGGGACCCCGGGTGGTGGGAGTCGGATGGGACCCCGGGTGGTGGGACTCGGATGGGACCCCGGGTGGTGGGAGTTGGATGGGACCCCGGGTGGTGGGAGACAGATGGGACCCCGGGTGGTGGGAGTCGGATGGGACCCCGGGTGGTGGGAGTCAGACGGGACCCCGGGTGGTGGGACTCGGATGGGACCCCGGATGGTGGGACTCGGATGGGACCCCGGGCGGTGGGAGTCAGTCCACAGACAGCACCTGGACGAGTCAGAGAAGCCGGGTGCAATGCCATTCCGCTAGCCAACGTCTTTTTCTACTGTGGCTGAACTCAGTTTGACTACGAATTACTCGCTAATTTAAAGGCTAGACATGACAAAAATAAATATACTTATTCACCAATAACCTTCGTTATTGATAAATTTCCTGAAATTCTTCTGTGCTCCATTTATTGGCGGCATACTGATTGCCCAGAGCAATGCTGGTTTCACAAAGTGCCAACAACTTCTCTGATCATAAATATGCGCAAATAACCCGTTCCGAAAGTTGTCTAATCATGGATATTGAACCATTTGAGCTCGGCTTGTTACCACCGAACTTGTGTATTTTGGAGAAACTTTTGACATTTTCCGGGCGAAAGGATGGAAGTTACAGGTTCATTGTCCGTGAACACTGGCTACAGGCTTTGAAAGGTCAGTTTTACGGCTCATAAAACCCTACACTTTGGTAAAAATACTAGGGTGCTCGACTGTCGAATAGGCTAAGAAATGTGACGCAGGCAGTATGGTAGGTATAATAAATTCACGTGCATGCACTTACTGGCTGAGTGGTTGAAATACGACCACCGCCTGCACAGCACGTGAAAACGCACCCACTTTATGCATGTATGATACCTATACTTCAAACCTTCAAGGCCAGTTTCCAAGCGGAGTTCCCTATAACATCATACAACACATTTTGTAGTTTGCATGATGTTTGTATAGTTTTCCTTGGCCTACTCGAGTAATTTTGACTCTAGTCGAAAAACTAACCATTACACCGGGTATGGATGACCGTTTGGAGTGTTTCTTCTGTCTCCCAACTGCCAGCATGCTTTAATTTAGAACTAGTTTCCATTTTTGTACCACATGAACCTACACGAATCCTACGCCCTCCGTTCCCAGTCCCAGTCGTGGGAACGCGTCCGCAGGATGTAAGGATACTGAGTATTCAGTCTCTTGGAATCATGTGCAAATTTGGCTGTCAAACTTGCTACCAACTTATCATATTTACATATACCGATATTTACATGTACAAATATGCCTGCAGGTGGGCATTGAAGAGGCACTCAGCGCATCATGCTCCATAGTCTGTGGGCGATGGGTTTTAAACGTTTTTATTTTGTTCCAGAAACGGTCACTCTTCTTTATTATTAGAATACATACAAGCTTCGGAAAAAAACTGCAACGGATTTTATGTCCTAGACCCCACTCCTGACGTAATCCATCTTTACACGACTAGATTTCAAATTTTTCCGGCCGTAATTGGGCAAGTAAAATCACCTATGGGAGTTTTATTTCTTTTGGAAGTATACAATTGTTTTGAAGAACATATGTACCTACGGAACTAATGAATAAACAATTTAATTCAAAATTTCCCAAAAATGATTATCAAAGCTAAATAAATCAAAAATCCAAACTACATTGAAATCTTCTACTTGTGCAAAATTTAGGTATTTGAAATTAGCTTTTCCACAAATTATAGCCTGTCCCATGGCAATGGCACAGACAGCGGAAAGGTTAGCTAACAGAGACATACGTTCTGGTGTTGCCCGGCATTTCTGGCATGCACGGCACAGTCCCCCATCGCTGCTGAGTTACTATTCCTTCATAAGTCCCTGGTACTTGCGTCATGCACATATATAAGGACACAACGAAGCCGAAATATGCTCCTGCTGAGCAGAACGGTTAGCGCCGGCGCTAGCATGCCTTCCACGCTGTTAGCAGCGGACAATTACTTGGAGAATGCATTGGTACTATGTGTTATGGCTCACTCACATGCAATTCAACCATGAGCGCAAGTCGAAATAACATCATTGGTAAACGCATGCCGTGGCTGACCCGTGTCGATCCCCCCATCAACATCACTTACTGAGTGGAATGTGCCGTCAGCAAACGCTAATGCCTTCTTTGTAAATTAAAGTGCTGGAAGCTGACACTGCAGTATTTTAGTAGCGTTATCTACTCAGCGTGTTTCAGTCATCAGGTTTGTCCAAAGCCTTCCAGTTATTTATACATGGCGAATAAGTGAGACATCAAACCGGAGAACTCCCGCAGGTGCATGGTGCTGCCACAGCCGCGGCAGTCTTTAGCATTCACCCGACCAGCTAGCTGGCATGTCCTGCCATCAACAGCCGGCATGCTTTAACGGCTGCTACAAAGACAATTTCATTTTTAACTGACTAGCAACAAGACTAGGGGTCGAAGCGCAGCGCCATCGGGCCAGGTGCGATGCTTCCCGCGACACGAAGTCGGGTTTTAGGCCCAGAGTGATACCTTGCCATCTTGATTGACTTGGCTGGCCCGAGAAGTCCAGGGTAGAAAGTTTTTATCATTGCGTAGAGTACATCATGGGTTAGATGTCTTTATGAGCATTTTATCCAGTCGGATCCATTTGGCAAATCTGATTAATTGATTGGCCGGGTAATTGGGATCGCTTCTGACATGGATACAGATTTGGATTATGATTTTTTTGTCGATTTAAACACCGTGATTTAAAATCACGTTGCTCAAACGGAGTCGACGGATTTTTCTGGGAAACCTTTGATATGTACTATGTACTATCCACTTGTACTATGTACTTATAATATATACTTACTATTTGCACCCATGGGTGGCTGCCTTGTCCATCATGCCCTCTTTTAGAATAAGGGAACCTTTGAGCTATACGCCACGAACCCGAGATTTCCGATCGGGGGTGGGTGAGGGGGAGGGGCACGCAGTCGCTCAGGAGCGCCATTGGGATCAGACGGAGGCCACATTTAGCTAGGCAGCTAATCTGGTGAGACTGTCTTATCGCCGGGGCACCGATACTTGCATCCTGGGGGAGGGGCTTGAAGCGAATTTTTAAGGGGCGCCAATAACGTTTCAAGGGGCACCAAGGCTCGTTCCAGGGTGGGGGGGGTAGGGCCACACGTGGCCCCATGCCCCCTGGCTCTCCTTGCTCTCACAGTTGTATAAGTTTAAAGGTTATGGCAGTGGCAGATCCAGGACTTCACTTGCGCGGGCTATTGAACTGCAGCCTCCCCAACAATTGCCTCAGCACAGCCGTACAGCCCCTGAAACATCCACCTGGCATCCCTTGGTATCATCTCCGCTATCATCTCCGGTATCCACCACTGGGTTTTAACATTGAATGCAAAAGTTAATCTATTTTTCTTGTATTTAGGAATCTTCAATATTTTGGTCATGCTGTCCAATGTCTACTCTTGGGCCTTCAGAACCATAGCCGCTCTAGAATTTCCGGGTTTAGCTATTCTTTGGTGAGCTAGCAATGCCAGGGTCTCCAACCTTGGACTAGCTTGTGTTATATGCCAAGCACCGGCATTCCTTAGCTGTCCTTTTATGCTATTTTGTAAACATAATTAGAAACGTTCCTTTCAAAAATGGAAACTCTGTCAAAAATGGAAACTCATGTCAGTAGGGGAAGCTGCGGTCAGTGTTTCTAATAATAGTTATGATCCCAATACTGGCAAAAATGACCCATAATTGGGAACGCTCCTTTCAAAAATGAAGACACCTTAAAAAATGGAAACACATGTGTTAGTACTCTTATGCTTTCATGGTATGGTGTTTAAACCATGTCTGCTGCGAAAAGAAAGAAGCAAATAAAGGACATTCAGCAGATTTGAAACAGCATAAAAGCGTACAATTACAATTTCCAGCTCCGTGTGACAGAGGAGGCATACGTCATATTGAGCTTGTGACAGCCAGCCTACTTTCTGTACCTCTGTTGCCAGCATTTACTTATTTACCTAGTCAGGATCCTTGTCAGCGGCATATACTCTGATCCTCACATTTAGACTCGTTGGCGATGCGCTGACCATCATCGTCTGCCTTTTCACAGGTGGACCCAGCTGCTGGAGCCTGTTCAAGGTCCTGGATGTCGCCTCTGACCAGCTGAAGGTGAGTCCCGATCTGGGGACCCAGCGTATCCGCAAGCTGCTGCGTTTGCGAGAAGTGTAAAGGTGGCATACGATCTGGCAAAACGAGGAGTCAAATGTTCTCGGATTAGGCTGAGATCCCGACAAAGGGCGATAAGACAAAACAATTAATGATATTGGGAGTTGGATAACACAGTTGCGAGTTTTTAGAGTTTAGTACGTAGACTCTCGCCTCAGAGCTCTAGAACTTTGTTCTCCCTCATTAGCATGCCGCTGTGCTGTCGTAAACGGAACACACCATTGATACCACCGCCGTGCTATTTTCTGACCTTAGATGCTGCTTGTTAGGTGGTCATTATGTGGTTTGGCTATGTTTGAAGATGTCAATTTACTGAAATTAGAATATTTCAGTATATGCACAGTACGGAGCATACGCCTAGTGGCAGATATTTCCCGTGCAACTACATGTGACCAGCTATAGTGTTTTTTACACGAAACTGGATGGGTCAGATCTGCCTGAACTTTCAACTGTTTCCGGTAAGGCTAAAACTACCTTAAATACATATTTTTGTATCCCTTTTAAACTTTATCACAACTACAAATGGTAAGTCTCCAGTTCCTGTTACATTGGAGAAGATTAATGCATCTTGACCCTCAATAATGCACCATAAATTAATATGATATGGATTAATCTGTAGTTTAGATTGTAGATGCCACAGTGCTGCAATTTTGCATTTGGAAATCCTGTGACTAGGTCCGCTGTTCCACTACTCCGACGCGTATGTGAATTTGTGAATGTTTTGTAAAACAAAACCAAAAAAATAATATACTTGAACAAAATGAATTTAATAGCTCCTTTGATGAACCACTATCTAAAATAAACGAAAAAGTGTTTCCGGAATTCTACTGGTCTAGATTTGCTACATTTAAGCTACAATCTCTTGTTTTGTCGTAGCCAAGGAAACTTCCCGACTATAATTTTCAGAATTTATACAGAAGATGTCTACCAGAATCTCAATTCGAGGCCAGCGATTATGGTCAATAGCTATGTTTTCAAGTATCTATTACATCCATATTTTGATAATTATTGGGATTTAACGACGCTCCAACTGCCGGGGTTTTACGGCGTTGCCAACTCTCACCCTGTTGGGAAGGGTTTTGGGGGACCAAGTTCACTTATTCAGAGAATGTACCGGGTATTGAACCCGGAACCTGCTGCTCGGAAGACATGGACGATATCTACCGAGTCACGCACCCATTTAGTTTCTAATGAAGGGTTGTGCCCGAATAGAAATCATTTATTTTGCTCAATGTTTTATCCACGGGTTAGATATATAGAACTACTCTTGTCTCAGCTGATTCATAGTCTCGTCGAAGCTTGCACGTTTTAGAGTCATCCGACATGATCCGTGTACGCTGGCTACAGTATTGTACACTGCAGCACAGTGCAGTGCAGTTTATCACCTGCGCTCCATTGCCGGATATTCATTAAATGATACTCTTCTGCACATTTTCTGCATCAGTCACCACTCATCCGGTGTCGTCTCAGTCGGACCGAAAAGCTGGTGGACATCCCAACAGGCGCGCGTTGGGTCAAAAGTGGTATTTATGACAAAACTTTTATTCACACTGTGGCAAAGCGTCTTCTGGTTGGTTTCACAGGGTCCAGTTCTCTCTCATTCTCTTCCCACTCGGCCCTTTAGGGCGGACCACGCGCCAATGGCTCGGCGCGGCGGCGGCCAAGCGCACCGGTCGGTTGGAACGGCGGGGGGAGCCAGCCTCTGCCTCTAATAGCCAACAGGAAGGGCCAACAATGACGGAGCCCGTAGCAGTAATGTAGCCGGAACAGCCGCCTTCTGGCGGGACGGTGCAGCCCGCAGACAGACTCCCTTTTGGCGGACATGAAAGCACGTGATGTGTCCGATATGGCGATACCGGTATAGTTCAGACTTTGATACTTGTGAATCCAGAGGGAGGGTACTTGTCTGCAAGCCCGATTAAAAACACTGTCTTTCACGATTTTCCCCGTTGTCCCCGCCCACTCCCTTATGTCCCCTTATGTCCCCTTATGTCTATGTCGGCGGAGACCCGGCACCTGGACTTCATGGATTTCGCTGCGTGATGATTCACCAGTTGCAAAGACGCCAACAACAAAAAGTGAGGGAAGTGAATATTCCACCTCTCAGTGTGTAGTTCCTTGGTTAAATTGTCTTCATCCTGGTTAATTTTTTTTTTTTTGTTACCAATCCTGCTAAAATCTGGGAATTTCGCGACAAAAGGGGGAGGGTGCCAAGCCCTTCTCGGAAACCTTTTCCGACGCTTAGGTGTGAATATATTCAGCGTTTAATTTGCCGGTTTTCAAACTAGTATAATGCACTTTGGGAAAATACGAGCTGGAACACATTTTAAAATAGCAGTAGCTTGGGACATTGGAATGGGTTTAGATTGTAAAAATATCATAGTTCCTAAAAATTAAAACACAAAAATATGTGAGCATTAAATTTTACCTATTCGCAAGGTTATAAGGATGGCCGAGACTTTGGATCACTTGCTTGAAAAAAAACAGGAAAGAGAAAGAATGTTGATTGCGGCCAGACCAGAAGCAAACTTGTTATTTACTCGGCATCCTCTTTTAAAATAAATGTATGAGAAGTTCATTATTTACAGAGTTATTATTTACAGAGTTTATTATTTGAGAAGTTATGAAATACAATAGAAAACTCTCATATCACCGGTAAACGAGCCTTATTTATCTGATCTTGTTTGATTTCTTTTGAGAATGACATTAACTGACATATCTTTTTCATTTTAAACCGTGTTTTTGTGCCTGCTTTTTTCTTATCTCCGTTCGCCGTAAGTAGCTATGCGTTTTATCATCTGGTAGTGGACTTTGCCTGTTGAAATACTGCTCGGCCTGTCTGTCCTCCGGGACATGCCTCATACTGCTGTGTGCTGCTTCAATACATGTATGGATCTATAGCAAAAAAGTAAACCTATACCGAGGGCCATAACCCGTCAAACAGGGTTTTTCAGCTGCTAACAATTAATGCAGATGCTGCCTCGAATTGTTAAACCTGTGAGGCATGCAATACTGTAATTAGTGTAACGATTTGTTCCTTGGTGAACAAATAATGTTAGTGAATGGTGCTGCGCCGCATACTGGTGTAGCTTCTGGATCAGTTCCAGTTGCTAGGATACGAAACCAGCTTATACGTACTTGAAGAGCCCGTTCTCTTGACGACATTAAAGATCATCTGAAACTGGAAGAGAGAGAGAGAGAGAGAGAGAGAGAGAGAGAGAGAGAGAGAGAGAGAGCAGGAGAGCGAGAGAGCGAGAGAGCGAGAGAGCGAGAGCAGAGGCAGAGAGAGAGCGAGAGAGCGAGAGAGCGAGAGAGCGAGAGCGAGAGGAGAGCGAGAGAAGAGAGAGAGAAGAGAGAGGAGAGAGAGAGAGAGAGAGAGAGAGAGAGAGAGAGAGAGAGAGAGAGAGAGAGAGAGAGAGAGAGAGAGAGAGAGAGAGAGAGAGAGAGAGAGAGAGAGAGAGAGAGAGAGAGAGAGAGAGAGAGAGAGAGAGAGAGAGAGAGAGAGAGAGAGAGAGAGAGAGAGAGAGAGAGAGAGAGAGAGAGAGAGAGAGAGAGAGAGAGAGAGAGAGAGAGAGAGAGAACACGGGAAGATTGCTCGGTGTCGGAGCAGAGACACGCACCAATCACCACAGCGTGGGAGGGGGCGGAAATGAAGCGATCGCCACCAGGAAATGCATCGCACCAGAAAAGGCCAGATGCCAACCATAGTGAGCCCGAAACACTCAATTGTCATCGGCAGCCTCGGAAAGAAGGCAGGATATCACAAACCAGTAACACGACGCAAGAGGAATCTGGATAAAACGACGGAGGGAAGGAAATGGCAAAATCTATTAAGAAGTTTAAGAATACTTGAGTTTGATTGTATTCTTCTGCCGCTTCTTTAATTGAGCACAGCCTTGGCTCTTTCCATGCCAGGAAATCCTAAAGGGGTTGTAATGCAAACGATCTCCCTCCAATTGAGCTATACCGGTTAGTAGGCACCCTGCTCTAAATATTGTAGAATGGGTTTCACAGGCCCCTGGAGTTTTTTTATAGATAGTTACACCTATCAGAAGTTGCTCATACCCGAGAGATGGTTAAGTCTTGAGCTGTCACGACTCACACCCCACCAAATAAGCAAATGAGTTGCTTTGATGCTCAGAGTTGCGTTGGAGTATTCCTACCCTATCCTTTTCAGTCCCCCGAGGGTAGAGTGGGCTCATTTTAATGGGTGCCGGGTCCTCTAACTGATATTGGGAATAGTTTACCCTCCCTAAGCTGCTTAGGCTCTCAGAGTTGTGCGGGTCCTCAGATGATATATTTCCCATCTTAACCCTCGCACTTATTCTGATGTTTGGTACCTTCACCCTTACACGAAGGGGAAGGCACGAACTCCGACCTCTTACCATCTCCACCTTCATGGGTGACACCTATTTGGCGGAGGGTTAAGCGGCAAGAATCAGCCGCTCGTCACGAGGACTCGCGATACTAGTTTGATGACCTTGGATCATCGGTTAAACTTCCAGGTCAGGTTAACCCTATTTCCAGCAGGGGGGGCAGATTCTGCCTACCGCTCAGGTTTTTTCTATGGTATCTCCGAAACGGTTTGAGATAAGCTCTTGAAATTTTCAGACTTTTCTTAAACTAAATAGCACGTGTTCCTTGAAAATTTTGAAAATATACATTAGCCAGAGACGGAGCTATTGCTCGCTAACTTGAGGGGTTTTATCCAGAAGCCGAGCATTGTCGCCGGCGTTGTGTTTGTCCTACAATAATGCTGCTGTTACGAATTGGCGGCATTTGTAATCTATGAATACTTTTAATGAGATTTGGGATGACACCTGATGTGTATTTTGAAATAATTTTGGCCATAGGCGGTTCCAGAAGCTCAAAATGGGGGCTTACAATGTTATCCATACGAACTCTTCCAAAGTAAATAGATTGCGTACAGAATGTTCGGAAGGGGTAAAAATAACTATGCATTGATCACATATGTGTATTATATGATGATATGAAATCATAGGCGTGCTCAGGTACCGTAATTAGGGGTTCACTCGCACTCAAGTTCATGTAAGTGTTGTGTGCCATTGAATGGGACAAAACATAGTAACTATGCATTTAGTTCTAACACTAAATGAGATTTGAGGTGACAGTTCATGTGCATTTCGATATATTTTTGTCCATAGGCGGTTCCAGGAGCTAAAAATGGGGTCTACAATGTTATCCATTCGAACTCTTCCAAATTGAACTAACTGCCTACAGAATGGATGTGAGGGGTAAAAATAAGGATTTATTTACATCATTCCTGTATTATATGATACAAGGATATCATAGGCGTGCTCAGGTACCGTAATAAGGGGGTTCAATAGCTTTCAAAAGTATTTTAGTGTTGTGTCTGCATTGAATGGGGCAAAGCTTCGTAGATATGCATTTAGTCCGAACACCAAATGGACAAAATTCATCCATAGGTGGATACAGGAGTGTTCCCGGGTCGGGCAGCGGTGGATAAAGGCAGAGTAGTTTGAAAAGTAGCCATACCTGAAAGGCGGGGTAATTTGTGTCTTACCCCACTATTTTGCCTCCCTGAATCCACCTCTGACATATTTTTGACATTTGAGCAATTTGCTGGACATCAGAGATATCACGCTGTAACTGGCGTGTGTATTTCTGCAAAAAAGAAGACATGAACAACATTCATATAAATACCCCCAAATTTCTGGCCCTAGAACCATCCTTGAATTTTAAATTTTGCCTAAACGAGAGACATGGCCATTTTGCATTTCCCATTTCCAAGCAATTTCATGTTAATCCATACTAGTTTTGTAAAAATCAAGCCTAAGAGACAAGAGTTAGGGATAATCTAAAAAAGGCATACATTTTATATATTTTGAACCCCCCTACCCCTGATTTTAAAATTTTTGGAATTTTCTTTCTTCCAAAATGGAGTTTGGCGCCAGAGGAATTCATTGCAGTTTGAATTTTAAAAATCGGCCGGGTAGATTTCGAGATCTTAGGGGGGCAGAATCTGCCCGCCCCTGTTGGAAAATAGGGGTAGCCGGGAGCCCGTTGGAAATGGGGTTAACGGTCTGTTTTTCTGCTTTCATGACCAATGTTACCGTTTTAAGTGTTATTGGCCAGGTATTATATATATTTGCTATATTTGCTAAACGATGACGCATAGCGCAATAATTTAGTCAGGGGCGTAGCCAGGATTTCGCTCAGGGGGCGGCGTCCCGAAAAGGGCCCCTGCCGTAGCGCCAAAAGGGCCCTGATGGGTAAAAAGTGCCATGCTTGTTACAGAATCGTGTCCTCAGGAGGGCCCCTCGGGCCCTCAGAGGAGGGGGGCGGCTGTCCCTCCGCCCCCTTGGCTACGCCCCTGAATGTAGTCTTTAAAGTGAGCAAGAAACGATTATACTTTCATTGATATACTATGCATCTGCATGATCTATGTAGGTAACGCTTGATACGGATCAAAAGTCAAAAGTCTCTGATGGTGAAATTTCAAAGCTATCCAAAATGTATAGTTCTGTCTTTCAAGGACCAGGACGCTGAATGCAGCACTAAGAATATCCCACGATTATTTTCGAGTCCGTCAAATTCGCTTCGATTAACAAATGAAATGTAGGGTACAATTGGCAAACCTCCAGCACAGATGACCAAAGTTTGCCAAAGACCAGTCAAGGTTGGCAGGTTGGGGAAGATAACCCGAGATCACAGATCAGCGCGAGTCATAGCATGCCTAAGTCCAAACCACGTCCGAGGGAATGCAGCACAAAGCCCTAAAATCCGGGAATCGGGCTTGCATGCTTCTGTCCGGAAATGATGTTATACCCGGTGACCTGATTTGAACCGAACCTGGTTGTTTAGAAAAGCGCATTAAATTCCTCGTAAGCTATGAAAAATGGCGCAGCCCGCATCACCACCGCTTCCTGGCGGGGAGAGAGAGTACAGGAACCCTTCCTGTAAGAGCAAGAGCTAAGTCGTTCTGTGTCATTAAGTTGTAGGGGTCGGAACTGGAGCTCTGTGTATGTATTGTATTGTATTGTATTGTATTGTATTGTATTAGTTACGAATACTTCCATACATACGGTGGCTTTTCAAGCGCCGTCGTAATGGACGTGAAGTGATGAATACTATGAAAGGAGACAGTAAGGATTAGGATGGATGAGGGTGAAGGAAGGTGGGATACTACCTGGAGGGGTCGCTAAACTAAAACTAGAAAATGACTGAAACCACCCAAAGGTGATTTAGTTCCCAAAGTGGCGCGGGCCACCCTCGTGTCTTGCAGGTCACCGGTGTGGCACGGGCCCCGAGCGAAGTCAAATAACACCTCTAGAGCTGCAACAAATATCGCAATAAAAACTCTGCCCGCCCACGGTGTTATTTGCACCATCTCCGAGCTTGACCAGCGCTAGTCGAAAGTTTCAACAGCTCTGGAGTTGCGGAAGACAATTTTTGTAACCCGGAGTTGTAAGGGGCCGTGGAATTTGCAGAACATTTTAGAAGTTGTATGGGACCCTGGACTTGTACGAGGTCGTTCCAGAGGAGCCATGACTCTCGAGATAGTCAGACCTGCACTTTTTGGAAACTTTTAACGGTTAAGTTTTAATAAATGCGATAGTGTGAACCTATTTCTAGCGTAATGCTGTTATGCTGCACTGAAAACCCATTGCACCTAAATCTGCATCTCACCTGAAGAAAAAATCCTCCCTGAAAGGATTTCGATGTCAGAGGTCTACACCGCTTTTGTCATCGAATGCGAACCCCATATTGGATATTCCCCACTTTGCCTTAGGACATGGAGCTCTGCTTTCGAAATGACGCTAGCTGCATCAAATTTCAACCTGCTCGGTGCTTACAGACCAGAAGAGCTTAGCAACGGTTTGTTTGCATCGCGCTGATTAAACTCAGTGAAGCTGTTAATCATGATGCGGTAGTCATGGTGCGATAGTCTTAGTCATGGTATAATACAAGTGCAACATTGTTGATAATTTTTGCCAGACTCTATGTCACTCCTGGCCATTCAGCGTCACGCAGCAGCACATTGGAAAACTGTGAGGTGCAAAAAGGTGCAGCTGGCTAGTTAAAACGGAAACTGTGCTGTATCATTTTGGGCTTTCAGACACTTCAGTTGTGATCCCGGCGAGCTCTACCGTCGAATGATCTGGTAGCAGAGAAAGGACATCGATCATCTGGTCAAGCTCCCACGCTTAATGGCGTTAGTATGTAACATGATAGCACGACTCGAGAGGCAAACTCTTATATATTCTGCGCACAATGCTATCCTCATTTCACTACCAAATCTAATGTTCTTGGCGGGGAAGTACCAAGAGCGGAAGAGATCCAATGTTGTCTTTCTGTAATCGACCCGAAAATAATCATTTTACTTTGTAAGCGAAAAGGCTACCTAATGCGTCCTATTGTTTGGCATGACTGTAAAACAAAGGAAGAATTTGTATGTAAACTCACGGGCAACACATCGTAACCTCCTACAATATATCCCACTGTTGAGGGGGTGGAGTGGGGGGAGGGGGGAGAAACATTAGGATTGCAATGGTAACGGTTGTCCATAAGTTATGTAACTAATATTTTTGTCATTTAGCCCCCCCTTCCTCCCGGAAAACACTTTCTAACACCCTTGTGTAACGTTTAACCACGCTGCGGCTGACTCCCCACCCCTTTGCGTTACGCAATTTATAGGTGGTTCCTAGGGCAAAAACTAGCTGTCAAAAGGGTAGCATTGTCCTGTATGTCCTCTGGGTGTCCTCGGACATGCACGGTTTTTGCTTCCAGTCTAGATAATGTTACCAAGCGTACAGGAAACAGACCAGACTCCCATTGACAACCTGCACGTGCGCTACACCGGCGCTGGAAATGGTGGCGTGCGAGGCACGTGGACTGCATTTGACGTGTCCTTGATGTATGACCGGTGCCGCCCCTGCAATGGCAGGGGGGCCAGTATCGCCGATCGAGAGAGCACATAATGGTGCGGCAGGCGTGGCATTAGTCTTTGGAAGAGGCGGTGTGATGGTAACACGGCACCATTCGTCAGGCTCAGCGGTGACACTGGGGCATGCTAGCCACCGTTGTCAACTGCTGCTGTACACCTACTTTGGCTTGAGTGCCCTCTTCGACACGGATGTTGCACGGGCGGGTGTAACAGAATGGAAATGAGCCTTGCGTTTTTTTCGGCCCGAAGAAAATTGGCCACAGCAAGCTCTTGATGGGCTCGGATCCATAAAATTCATTAGGAATCTTGATCCCTGTGTAAGCTTGAAAATATATTTTATTTTTTTCTGATGGTACTATAATCGTCAATGCATTGTACCATGACCTCTTTTTTCTAAATTTTGTTCAAATTGTTCCTAGTACGGCTGCCGGAGTCGGAGTCTCACTAAAGTCATCAAGGGACTTGTCACGGAGACCCCGACCCCAGCACCCGAACGAGCAACTCCCTCAATGGAGGGTTGATTTAGAGGCCAAAGTTTAACGTCCCACAAAGCACAGGGACGACCGCCCCGCTCAGGTCACCCTCTCATCAGTCAGTTGCCAGCCGACCTGTACGTCGGGTAAACTATTGAGCGCCGGAGCGTCTCAGGGGAACCGATCCCAAGCCTGGACATGCACTGCCACTGCATGCTTCTGAGCAGCGGGCCGGAGCCCAACGCTCTACCAACTGAGCTACCGGGGCGGCTTTCCAGCTATGCCATGCATGTGCTGCCAGAGCCCCAAAAAGTAAGCCGAAGTATGACAAACTTTGCATGTTGTTGTTGCATTTCATATTAAACACACACATATGAGGATACGGTCGAAGTCTATTGCTAACATAATTACTAGAACGGTTGGATTTTATTCACTCTAAAATAAATGTTGAAAAAGTACTTGCCATGAGATTTGCACATTTATCGTGACCATGCCCCATGGGTGAAATATATTGACTGTTAATTTTTGAACAAGTTTTTAATTAATATGAGTATCAGGCTGTTCTTCATCATTTATATCTTATTTTATTGATCAAACAATACATTGTTAGTATCAAACTATCGAGCCATTAAGATTCGCAACAGGTAAAAACATCAGCCTATGAAGGGGCCTTGGCATCAATAGCCAATCATATAGTGAAGGAACAGACAATAGCTGTCAAAAATAATAAAATGGTACACTTCGTAAAAAAATGGGGCAATATCCTGAAAAACCCGCACTTGTAACCACCTTTACCATGGAGGTATGCCGGGTGCTGGGCGTAGCGTCACTTGCTTCCCGTGCCGCGAGGTAGCGTTTGCGGTCCCTTAGCAGCTTGGATGGAGATTTGGGAAAGGAGGGATATAGGGGTGGGGGATTGGGTGACTAGGATTAAATCGTACGTGTCGCAGTGACTGAAGTGATGATGGAGGTGATGATGGATGTGATGATGGATGTGATTATGGATATGACTATGGAGGTGGTGAAGGATGTGTTAATGGAGGTGATAATGGAGGTAGGGATGGAGGTCGTGACGGAGGTGTTGCCGAGGTGATGATAGAGGTTGTGATGGAGGTGGTAGTCTGGTGTTGAGTACTATTATGTGAAGAAAATAAATATGTAATGAAAAAATGCTTGAGTCCACTATATCAATGTTGCATTGCTTTTTCATTCTTAGGGCAGAAGGCGATAAAAAACATATTGTTTATGGACCATAACGAGGATGCAAGGCTTTGTAAAATCCACCAGATATACCGTGTCCACAGTGTGATCGGTTTGAGCTGCATGACACTCCTGCCTCAATAAACGCCCTCACTAAAGGACCGTAAAAGGACTTATAACCATAATGCGTTACAGAGGTGCAGTAATTGGCCAACTCGGCTACCGGAGTAGGTTACACATTTGCATTATTCTAGGTGCATGAATGTGACAACCTAGAGATTCCGGCTGCATGGTCTAAACTCAAACTACATGTTTTCGAAATACAGAATGAAGCCTGTGAGGAGTATTTCAATTCAGAAACTCCCTTTTTAAATTGCACAATGTGCCATTAATGATTTAATTATAAGCACTATGCTCAGTTTCTACTAAAATCATTGGCCCCTGCTGTAGAAAGCTTGCATAACACTGTCACAGTGACCGGGTTTTGACATATTACCCAATGGTGACCGGATTTTAACATACTACCCAATGGTGACCGGATTTTAACATACTACCCAATGGTGACCGGATTTTAACATACTACGCAATGGTGACCGGATTTTAACATACTACCCAATGGTGACCGGATTTTAACATACTACCCAATGGTGACCGGGTTTTAACATACTACCCAATGGTGACCGGATTTTAACATACTACCCAATGGTGACCGGGTTTTAACCTACTACCCAATGGTGACCGGGTTTTAACATACTACCCAATGGTGACCGGGTTTTAACCTACTACCCAATGGTGACCGGGTTTTAACATACTACCCAATGGTGACCGGGTTTTAACATACTACCCAATGGTGACCGGATTTTAACATACTACCCAATGGTGGCGATTGTTAGTAGTTTGTAGAAGGAATGCGACTGGAAACCCGAAGTGTGACATGCTAATTTATTAAACAAAATTTATTATAGGCATATATAAGGCATTGTCAGTAATACCATTTGACGTGAGTTGCTGAGAGGATTCCAAAGGTATGCATAGATTGTTTGTAGCTCTTCTGCTTCAGATGCTATGACTAAAATGCATCCATTTCCATTACATCTCATTACATACGTATCGTTACAGGTTTTAGCCTCTGGTTGCCTTGGATGTGGCCGACAAATAACGTTAAAGAACACTTTCCTTAAGGATGAGGACAGGCTACACGACGCCGTTTACTTCTTTTCGGTAACTAGCATGGCTTTCGAGATCTGGGCTACCCCTCCCCCCGCTGACAAGGCGAAGCTGGCTTATCCCTCGTTGATGAGCGTGGCGATGCGATTACAATAAGGAAGCGAGGGGTCAGCACTACCAATAATGTCCGATGGGCGACCCTCAAAATAGCGTAGTTGCAGCGCCTTAACCGTCGCCCCACGGCCCCACCGGAGGAGCCATCGATGGCCCCTCCTAAGTTTCGTTTTCCAGTTAGCAGGAAAACGGCAAGGCACAGCACCGCGGTTGAGAAGTCTTTCTCTCATCCTATCATTTTCCACTATCCCTGAAATTATTTTCTCCGAGCCACACTAGGTCAGGTCACCAGGCGAGGTCAAACAAGGTCACCTCACCTCAAATTTTTAGTTCTACCATAGCTACATTTCTAGGCCGATCGGTTTGAAACTTTATACACTTGATGACCCCTCCAGAGTCTATAAGGCTTATATCTGGGATTTTTTATTTGGTGACCTGAGGTTAGGCCACGAGGTGACCTCTCCCATAATAAAAACATAAGGAACAATATCTAATGATCTAATAGTCACAAACATGATTTCAAATGATCAGATTTTTCAGAAAATCATTCTTGGCCACCCTTTCACGGAATGCAGGGGTCATATTTGCCCTTTGACTTACTTGAGGTCGTCATAGGTCACCAGGGGTCAACAACAGTATTTTGACGATACCTTTTAACCTAATCAAACAGAAGTCAGAAAAAGTAATTTTGTTCCCCAACGCAGACCAGTTGATGCCCCAAGATGAAAGGAACGTTCCCCAGAGGCAATTATCTGGAAATTATAGCTTGTGGAGCAGAAGCCTGAGCACATGGCCTTTATTTGTCACATTCAGGTAATACAAGTTTAGTATTTATTAGGGGATATTGTTCAAAATTCGTTTAAATGGTCTTCAGGCTATGACATTTTTCAAGTGTAAAATAATCCAAAATTGTTTAACACTTTCAAATTCTTGGGGGTAAAACTATTTTTCTCCATATACATATTCTTAAGAAACATGGGACACTGATTCCAACGAACAAAATAAATTTAAAATCTGTTGGTAATCTCAAAAAGTTATGGGCATATAAATGTTTGACACACTCATAAAGGCCTCCATGTATAACCCAATATCTCTCGCAGTTTAAGCTCAATTGCTTTCAAAATTTGTGTTGATATGTTTCCTGACATTTTCATTCAAAATCTGAGCATAAAATCTAAATTTGATCTGATATATAAAAATTGAAAAAATTGGACCACATTTTTTCAAAATTTAGTCTTGATCCAAGAAAATCAAAGGCAGTCTACAACAAATTCAAACACCAAAAAAATGTCAAATCCTCTAACAATTCTGAAATTTATACCTAGATGAAATGTGTCGTCCCGGCAATAGTAAGAGCGAATCATTAATTTATTTCAAACATATAGTTCAATTGCAAAGTTTAGTTTAATTTTCCAAATCATAGAACTAAACTGGCTGGTTTAAAAGTTTGCAAGTTTCAGCTTGACGATAAATGGTGAGTGAAAGACCACAAAAAATTAAAATATACACGCATTTCCTATACACGGCATGAGATGCTGACTTTAAGTTGCAACTGTGACCATTGAACCCTTAAGCTAACAAATCAAACTTGAGTTTTACTTGCAAGAAGATAGGTAGGTACCTAAAGTAATACATGCTTACCTTGAGATGTTACCAAATGTCTAATAGGTAAAATCATTTTATCATACTCCCCCCTGTCACCCATTTTGAGCATTGGTCAGTCAATGCCTAGCTGAAAGTCCACTCTAGGACCCACTTTTTAACGGTTCTGGAAAAATAACAGGAGTTATATGAAACCAGTACGGACCGAGTGCCTCGCGTGGGCGCATCCAGTATGCGCCCCCCCCAACCAGTCCCAGTTTCCTTACTCTATTACTACCAAGGCCATAATAATAATTCGTCACCGCGAGGTGGTTCAAATCCCCAACCAAAGCAATAGAGCCCACGAATCCACATCCCATGCAACTATGTAGACGAGTCCGGCGCACTTTTTGCATAGTGCTCTATAACAATTTGCAACGCGTGCGCCAGCTTGTCAGCGGAGCTCCAACTTACCTCAACTCTTCCACCGCGGTGCGAACGGATTGACTTAAACACATCCCCAGCTTCCCCAGATGGACCGCCCTCGAAAAGTTCCCCGGCTTCTGATTCGTGTAAAATGGCTGAAAGCAGTTTTTTGCTAGTGCTAGCGCCAGTGGAAATAATGAAGCAGAATGACTACAGATATGTGAATTCACGCGATATGAAATAGTCAACTGCTCAAATAGTCCACATTTTAATTCAACCTCAAGAACAAAGAGTCAAACCTAGAACGTCCCCATGAATAACTATCTAAATGTCCAATGGTCAAATAGTCCACAAAATCGGAAAATCCACGGCTCAAAAGTACCACATAAGTAGAAGTAAGACACAATGTTCACATGTCAGAAGACCAGAAATACTGCAGTGGAGGAGGAAAGAAAATGCTTAGACTTCACAGTAGCTGAAAATCTTCCCCAACTATGTTGGCACGTTCGAACTTTTTCTGACCTCTGTAATCAAGCTCTATCTCTCACCTCATCATTTTCCCACCATCCCTGAACATTTTTACCCCGGGTCACCCAAGGTCAGGTCACCAAGCGAGGTCAACCAAGGTCACCTCACTTCAACTTTGAAGCTCTATAAGAGCTACATTTCTTAGTCGATCGATTTGAAACTTGCTACAATTAATGACCCTTCTAGGGTCTACAACGTGTATATCCGGGATTTTTCGATTTCGTGATTTGAGGTCAGGTCACGAGGCGACCTCTCCCATTGGAAAAGCATAGGGAAAAGCTGTCTCATGATCTAAAAGTCACAAAAATGATTGCAAATACTCAGACTGCTCAGAACAGCGTTTTTGGACACCCTTTAATGGATCCCAGGGGACATATTTGCCCTTTGAATTTTCCAAAGTCATCCAAGGTCACCAGGGGTCAAAAAAGTATTTTGACAATACCTTTTGACCTAATTAAGCTAAAGGGCTGAAACAAACACCATCGTGTTTGTCTCGTCACTGGCTTTCATTTAATATACGGCAAGGTCACTTTCTGACCTTTCGTGACCTCTGGTCATATTAGGTCACGAGGTGACCTCTGGAGGTCAAACTACTGGCGGGAAGTCTTTACGTTCCAAATAACGGAAAAAGTTCTTAAAATTTCCTATCAAATGCACTTAACCAAATCTCAATAGCTCTAATGGCATAGGAGTTATGCCCAGTTTTCTTAAGCATTGCATATTTGAGTGAAAATAGCCTATCGTGACCTTTCTTGACCTCTGGAGGTCAAACCATTGACCTGAGCGCTTAAACATAAGAATTAATTTCTTACTGAATTTACACGAAGCCTTCTAATGCATTTCGCAGATTTGCGCTAACCCCCATATTTTCGGAGTTAGATGGGGGCCATCGATGCCCCCGGTGGGCCAAAGGTGGCGCCGGACCCCCGGTGGGTCGCGGGATAATCAGGTCAAAAGTTATTTTAAAAATACTGTTTTTGACACATGGTGACCTTGGATGACTTCGGAGAGGTCAGAGGGCAAACATGGCACCTGGGATCTGTGAAAGGGTGTCCAAGAACGCTTTTCTGAGCAGGCTGAGCATTTGCAATCGTTTTTGTGACTTGTAGATTATAATGCTGCTTTTCCAATGCTTTTTTGATGGGAGAGATCACCTCGTGACCTAACCTCCGGTCACGAAATCGAAAAATCCCGGATACACATCTTGTAGACCCTAGAAGGGTAATGAAGTGTAGGAAGTTTCTAATCAATCGACTTAGAAATGTAGCTTTTATAGAAATCAAAAGGTGAATTGAGGTGACTTTGGTTGACCTCACCTGGTGACCTGACCTTGGGTGACCTGGAGTAAAATATTTCATGGGTAGTGGGAAAATGATAGGGTTACAAGTACAGAGAGCTCTCAACCGCGGCGCTGCGCCTCGTCGTTTTCCTGCTATCCCGAAAAAAACCTTAGGGGCCATCAATGGCCCCCGATGGGGCAAGGATTAAAACATGTGAAATAAAACATACTGAATTCACCCGAGCTTTTCAGCGTACGTTTAAGATTTAGGCTAACCTTTACATTTTTGAATTTAGAGGGGGCCATCGATGGCCCGGGTGGGGCGAAAGTGGCGGTGGACCCCGGTGGGGCGCGGGTTATTGCCTGCCTGGGATTCAGGGTAGACATCAGACCAGTACGAACGTGCATCTTCAACTCCACGTGAGTTTCCAATGGCACGTAACGCCGGATCGGAGTCGAATGAACTCGAGCTTGTTACAGCGCGGCCCGCCGCAGGCGGCTGTCCGGTGCAGAGCGGCACAGTGCACTCTTCAGGGAAAGTACACACACCGCCATCTATGGCCGCAATGTTGAACTAGCCTGTAGCCCATGGTTCTGCCGCTCTTCTCAGGGTTTTGAACGAAATATTTACCATCTTCGGGACAAAATTCGTAAGGCTAGAGTTCGTTTCACCACTGTTTATAGTAACTGTTTATAGGACAACTGTTTATAGTAACCCCGTAAAACGCACTTTTCCACAACCAAACCTTTGAATACATCCACAGGTAGCAAGGATTCAGTGGAAGAGGTGGGGGGTGGTCGGTCAGATGGTCATTGGAGGGCCCGTTTAGGAGCTTGGGAGCCAATTCTTTAACACACACCCCGGTGGGCTTCCGGGTGCGGGGGGTTCAAACAACCCCCTCTAACTCGGCTCCTATGCGAGACAGCGAAAAATGCGAAAGCTGGTGGATAGCTCATAACAAATTGTGAGGAAACTACAACGGTTACTTTTTGGCTCAGGTCAATATTGAGGTCATGCCAGGTCAAAAAAGGTTGCATGCTAGAGTAGAGTTTTGGGTTCTATTGTTTATCAGAATTAAGTAAGAATAGTTGTGTAGGCACCATTCGCTTCCTCTCGTTACGGCGAATCAAATGCTGGTGGAGTATGATATGATATGACTGTACTAGGCAAAAAAATGACTCGACCTAAGGTCAGGGAAAGGTCATCATTTTCCCTAGCAATGTCAATATACATATACATCGATTGAAAATAACAGTCCAAACGTAACGGTATCGACTTAAAAGCTGTTTTATCATTTGCTGTAACCGTATTGATCCAAGTCTGAAAACCTGCGCAAGTAGATACAGATGACTTCTCATAGATCATAGGTCCAAGTTTGCAAAATGAACCTCCAAAGAGGCTTAGGATACCATAACTTGGAGAATACAAAGGTATTTAACCCGCGCCCCACCGGGGGTCCGGCGCCACCTTCGCCTCACCGGAGGGTTTATCGACAGCCCTTCCCCTCTAACTCCGAAAATATGGGCGTTAGCGTAAATCTGCAAAGTGCATTAGAAAGCTCGCGTGAATTCAGTAAGAAATTACTTCACATGTTTTAGCGCTCAGGTCAATGGTGTGACCTCCAGAGGTCAAATTAGGTCAAGATCGGCTATTTTCACTCAAATATGCAATGCTTAAGCAAACTGGGCATAACTATAATGCTATTAGAGCTATTGACATGTGGTAAAGTCCATTGGATAGGAAAAGACCAGACCTTTATACGCAATGTGGAACGTAATGACCTCCCGCCAGTGGTTTGACCTCCAGAGGTCACCTCGTGACCTAATATAACCTGAGTTCACGAAAGGTCAGAAGGTGACCTTGCCGTATATTAAACGAAAGCCAGTGACAAGACAGACACGATGGTGTTTGATTCGGCGCTCTAGCTTATATAGGTCAAAAGTTATTGTCAAAATACTGTTTTTGACCCCTGGTGACCTTGTATAACCTTGGAGAGGTGAAAGGGCAAATATGGCCCCTGGAATCCGTGAAAGAGTGTCAAAGAACGCTTTTCTGATCAAAGAGCATTTTCAATCGTTTTTGTGACTTTTAGATCATAAGACAGCTTTTCCCCATGCTTTTTCAATGGGAGAGGTCACCTCGTGACCTGACCCAAGGTCACGAAATCGAAAAATCCTGGATATACACCATATAGACCCTAAAAGGGTCATAAATGTGTAGAGAGTTTCAAATTGATCGACTTCGAAATGTAGCTCTTACAGAGCTCTAAAGTTGAAGTGAGGTGACCTTGGTTGACCTCGTCTGATGACCTGACCTTGGGTTACCCGGGGTAAAAAATTTCAGGGATGGTGGGAAAATGATGCAGTGAGAGGTAGAGTTCTCAACCGCGGTGCTGCGCCTCGTCGTGTTTCTGCTATCCCGGAAAAACTTTAGGGGGGTAGCCATCGATGGCCTCCCCGATGGGGCGCGGTGTTAAAGCGGTATCTACCGAAATATAACAATTTTACGGCCAATTTCCGTTTTCTCCATGCATTTCTAAGGGAGAGTTCATGATCCGTACCTGACCTTAGGTTATCGATATTAAAAATCCCTGAATACATTTCTTAGTTCTCGGTGGATCCATTATGTGGTATGCGTTTTAATTCAATAGGTTCACAGTTTCTTTTCTTATGTCACCTTAAACATTTTTGGAGATGAGGTAACTTCAACTGCACTCGTGATCTGACCTGAGATGACCCAAACTTAAAATGTTGGGGAAAGTTACGGAATTGATCAGGAATAAGTTGTGCCAAGTGCAGCAGCGCTTTGCACCACCGTCTATTACGTGTCTCCGGGAAACCCGAGAGATAGTGGGTATTCCATCACCTTCCACCGGGGCGAGGGTTAATTTCCTTCCATGCCGTATTTTGATCTTAGCTTTGTCTAGCTAAAATACCGTGTGTCTATTTAGGTGATAACTTTTGTTGTATTTTGTTAATGATTTTTCTGAACAAGACCCAGATTTTGTGCATTTTCTACAAATTATTTTAGCTAGCCTAAGCTACACACTACGCAGGTATGAGTTACATGCTAAATTTCATTTTATTTTAAGTAGTGTGCTTTTATTCTATATTTACATTTCATATATTATATTTTGTTAGTTTTGTATCCGGGTATGGACTTGCATTTTTTGTCGATTTAGTCACATCTTTTGGATACAAATTGTATTGGGATTAATTATTATTCCGTGCAAGTGGCATGGCCTGGATTTGGTGGAGAAACGTCGGGTATAGACCATTCTGAAACTGACTTTTGGCTGGTCTAAACGCACTCTACATTAAGTACAGATCTGACATCAAGGAGTCCTCGACAATTTTAGATTTACAGATAGACATTTTCGTCTCTGATCAATCTCAGGGGCCCTACGAGGTTTCCATACCCTCACTTGAGGTTCATTGAGTCCGAAATATGGGATCCCCAGACTCGCACTCGCACCCTTAAATCCGCTTCAGGGACCATGAGGCTACCATTTGGGACCCTCAGCTCGGCATGTATGGATCCACCTACGCATATTTTCAGGAGGCCTCTCCAGACCAGCATAAGGAAACGTCCAGGCCAAAATCAGAAAAAATATAAACAATCAGTTCAGAGTTATTCAATCATGACTATTGACCTCCAGAATTAACCGTTTGAAGCTCATCCTGGATTAGTGTTCCGAGCCCTTCTCCCAAACTTCCTTTTAAACCAATAGATAATCACTCAATGACCATTCAGTCTGAAATCCGGGTCCCCCATATTAACATGTTTTTACTCTGGGTTTCCACTTGTCCCGGTTTGTGACCATGTGAAAGGCTGAAAAATGTGAAAGGCTCTCTGTCCAAACCGGGCTGTGACCAAAATGTTTATCTCTAACTACGAGCCTGAAAGCCCCCTGCGATCAACGCCTCGGGGATCCCATGGCTGTAAAACCTGGTTTGTGAATTGTGACTAACACTCGGGGACCCCTTACCCATAATGTAGGGGTCGCTGAGACCAAAATTCGGGGATTTCTTGGTCCAGATTAATCTGCAGCCAGCACTCCGGGCCTGTTGCGCACAATTCAGGACCCGTTTGAGTCCCCAGATTTCCTTGAGGTCACCATTGAAGGAGGTGAGGCACTCTTGACTACGATTAGGATGCCCGGATAATAACACGTGAGGTACACTTGACCACGGCTCGGTGGCCCCCATGACCACTTGAAAGCAAAATTTGGCTGGCCTGAAGATTTAGATTTGTGGGGTCATGAGGCCGACACTTAGACTCATCCTTGACCATGATTCTGGGTGGGAGGGGGTAGAGGAGGGGACTAGAATGCTGGGACTGACTTTGGGACCAACTTTCAGGGCTCTTTGACCGCGATTCAGGGAACCTTAAGACTACTAATATCGACTGGTGGACAGCACTGGAGGGTTCTCATCCACTACGATTAGAAAACGTCTTGCCCACAAACGGTCCCATGCCTCTGTAGGGAACCCCTCGGAACCCTCGGCTACGATTCGAAGGCCCCGAGACCGACAGTCGGGAACCCCTCACAATGTATGGTTGAGGGTGCGTGAACATATCAGGTCAAATTACACTCATAACACTGCCTCGTGGTCCCCTGATACAAACATTTGGAGAAGGGACCTGATATCAACACTCGAGGGGAAGGCTGTGACCAAAATTCCAACATACAGGTGACCCCCGACACCACCTCTTGGGCTCTCTGAAACACACACTGGGGAGACCCTCTGACACTCCCACTCGGAGGCTGCCTGGGAACAACACCCGCAGGCATCCCAAAACCAACACTTTGGGGCCCCAGACAGCATCACTCAAGTGACCATTGAGACTAATACTCTTAAAGGAGGGCCGACCAACACCTGGGGACCAACGGTATCAGCACTCGGGGCTCCCGAGACCAACGCTCTGGGTCATCTGAGACCAACACTCGTAGGTCTCCTGAGACCACCACTCGTAGGTCTCCTGAAACCAACACTTGTAGGTCTCCTGAGACCCACACTCGAAGGTCTCCTGAGACCAACACTCGTAGGTCTCCTAAGACCAACACTCCGGGGCTTCCTGAGATCAACGCTTGATATGCCCGTGACATCAAAACTTGAAGGGCCCCCGATAGCAACACCCGGGGATCCCTGGGACCAACACCCGGGGATCCCTGACAACAAGACCAGGGGGCTGAAACAAACACTCGCCTGTGACAGGTCTGAATGGGAGCCCTTTGTTGTGCTAAAAATCGGTCCAAAGGTATGGAAGATTTACGGACCCCACGGGCCCTCCTTGGCTACGTCACTGAATAAATATAAATAAAGCACCATCATTCCTTCTCCGTTACTCGGAGGCTAGCGCGCCTGTTTACGTAACATACCTTTTTTCTCCATCCCCTGCGTTCTGTTCCTCATCTAGAAGACAGGTGCGTGAATCGGGATGCCGATCTTATGAATTGAACTAATGCCTTCTCTGTGTCTACGTAAGGTATCATCAATGTCGCTTGGGGCTAAAAGCTTTGGATTAGTGTTATTCTGACAACCGAGGAAGGACAGCAAAACCCTGCTCTAAAGAAAATGGGGAAAAACCTGCTTTGCACATAGCTTTGAAAAATATCAGATTCCAAGGACGGAAAAATCTAGTTCAGCGTTTCTAGTTTTCAGTTAAAAAGAAAAAAGAAGTCCGCCATGCTGATATGCTGTTTCACTACATGAAGCATCTCAATCTGGAAACAATGCCCTTCTCTAAAAGGGGCTTGTGCGTTCAGCAGTCAGTTAGATCTGAAAAGACGGAGCTTTTGGCTACATTCATGGCTGGCATTTTGGGTCAGCGCGCAGGCGTTCCTCGGTCATCACCAAAGGCCCGGAAAAGGAAGCATTGTGCGATGGCCTCTATTTCTGCCCTGATGACGCCACATTACCGAAACAGAGACATGATATAGGACGACCATGACAGAGACAGATGAGAAACGGCAGGCGGGAGAGGAAGAGCGATAGACTGAGTGTATGCTGAGAGCGAGAGAGAAAGAGAGAGAGAGAGAGCGAGAGAGAGAGAGAGAGAGAGAGAGAGAGAGAGGGGGTGAGGGGGTCAGAGGCAGAGAGAAAGTTTAGACCAGGGTTTATCATAAAACACCACGTTACACTCCATTTCTGACAGAAAAATGTGTGAACACACAAATGCTTCAGTTCTTTGAGATTAAGAAAACTGAAAGTCTATCTCATACCTCCGTTGGGAGGTTTTGGGAATTGATGGCAGCCGTCTCAGGCAGCAGCACTCCGGCAGAAGCATGGGATTGATTCCGCCGAGGCATTTCTACCGCCATTCTTCAGCAGCTGGCAGCAGCTAAACTTCCAACTGACAGTGAGGCACCTAGGAAAGCTGATTGTCCCGATGTAACACAACGTGACGGAATATACCAAGTTTCGATCCAGAAAAAAACTTGCTGTTTGTCCAGTGCACTGCACTGGTAAACTAATGGCCAAACATAAGCTAACGCAATGGCCTTAATTTTTTTATTTGTCAACTCACACACGTAGAAAGTGAGAGAGAGAGAGGGGGGGAGATAGAGAGGGAGAGGGAGGGATAGGTAAGTAAATAAAATTGGATTATAGAATTTTTCAATGGAAGCTTGTCATTACAGGCAGAAGTTTTGCTTCAAACTTGGAAAAAATTTAGAGTTGGTGTATGTATTAGCAGCGATATATTACATTATATGATCCTAAGTTTGAAATTGATTCAAAGTTTCCTTATATAACCCATTTCTAGGAAAAAAGCTCCCAGTATTCCACATTTATGTATACACGAATATCTAAATTTTCGTCATCCATATCTATGCGTTTATGCATCAACGGTCAACATCTGAAATGAGTCTCGTCGATTTGCTGTGTGCCAAACTAAGATGGTAGTGTTAATTTTGTATATGAGGTCCCTCTCATCAGGAGGAAAAAGCAGACTAATTTTTTTATATTGCTTCGCCAAAGAATGTTTTTTTTCGCCACGGTATTCGTGAGCCTAGCTGAAGGTCTCAGATTAACTCCGAGAGCTCAGGTATCCAATGCTACCTGATTTTCTGTGGTGTGTGATGGAGTTTACCGGCGCATCAGGTACTGTAGAAAACCAGCTTGAATATAGTGCCCGTACCTAATTTATTGTTGCCGATGCAATAGCTAACCTTGGATGTCGTGCAAACTGTAAAAACGGATAAAAAATTTACCAAAAGTGTGTCATTTTTTGTAGAATTTGGTTTTGAAAAATGAAAAAGAACAAAGCTGGGTATCTACCAACGCGCTATTAGGTACCCTAGAGGCCTGTTTGACTCGACTTCCGATAAAAAATATAAAGGTAAAGTTTTTTAGATGTGTCGCCAAATTAACTATTGTTCACAATTGACTCTATCTGTGACCTCACTCATTGGTAAGTGAGCACAAATAAATGCAACAGGTAAAATATGAGCGTTTCGGAACCATGCTGATATTTTTAAATACCCTCTAACTTAGCTTGGTTAGAAACTGCAGCCCCAGTAGACTTCTAACAGAAATAAATTTAACAATTTTAATTTTCCCCTTGGTTGGAAAAACGGGACGTCGTACTCAAAATCATCACTGAGCATAAGAGCCCCTTAATTCTGCTATAGGTGGCCATAATCATGGGGACGGTTACAAAAATGTGCGAATGAACACATCAAATTAATAAACATTTTACCTAAGCAAATCAAGCAACTAGCAAAAACTTGTTGTCTTTGCCACAGCTCGACCCGCTAGAACACTAATCTTAGACATCAATCTGTGGTCGGCTTCATAGCAAAGAAGAACGAGTCTCTATTAGCAAGTCATGGGTCTGGCACAAAGCCATTAAATTGTGAAGACGGCTCTCGGTAATGTGTGGTGGAAAGTCAATGGTAGCTTCCAAGCGTCCAAACAAGCTGAAGAAGAGACGTAGCTAATAAAAATGTAATCACAAGACGATGGCATCAAACCGCCAAAGGACTACAGGCGCTGAGCTGGCTAGGGCGATTGATTGGTGCAGCTTAAAGTATTCAGGATGATAGGTGCATAAGATAAAGTAAAAGAAATAATGCTAACAAGGTAAAAAACAATGTTAGCAGCACAATAATGACGTGTCTCGTTATCCCTCTTTTAATAGATACTTTGGATATTGGAACTTATGTAATAATCAGACTTCTTTGTTTTCTACTTTGCTTCCGTGCAGGGCTCTGGCAGAGCAATATGTCACGGCTGGTGAAGGTCACCTGTAATTGGTCCAAATTCAAAGCTATGAGCAATCGTCAAAGTTTGAATTAAAATTGACGGGATTGTTATACGGCATAATGTTTTATTCCGGCCCTCATTTTCCAAGTGGTCTTGCACCCACCAAGGATTGAGGAACTGTGTTTCATGATGATACCCTCGCAGGGTAGAAGAAGTATTGAATACATTTCATAAGGGGATGGGTGGTTTAGTGGTTAGCGCGTCTGTCTACTAAGCGACTGTTCCCTGGTTCAAGTCCCGGTGGAGCCTCTGAATAAGTCAATTTGGTCCCCCAAAATTCCTTCCAACAGGATGAGAGTTGGCGACGCCGTATGACCTTGACAGGTGGTGCGTCGTTAAACCCAAAAAGTTATTACTGAATACATTTCATGCTGCAGACTGGATAAAAATATTTGTATATGAGTCCCTGTTTTTATCTGTATGATTTGTATCTATATTAGTCGTCTGCAGTTCCCTGTATTGCTTGTGCGTGCTTGCAAGGAACAAGTTGGGGGACTCATCAGGTTTTTATCCATTAACTGATATTAAAAAAAACATTGCATTCAACTGAGGTACAATTTGAGGTGCTGTCCTGTTGGGTTTGAGGCAATTGAAAACAATGGAAATATGGTGGTAAACATAAATTTTAGAGTGTTGCCGTGATGAGCATGAGACGATTAAGAAACTATGGAAGAAGACGGCAAGGATGAGGAAAGGTGAGAACGAAGAGGGCGGGGTGAGAGTCGAAGGTGTCGCTGCTCCCGCAGGCGCATGCGCACACAGCTCCCAGGTAGAGTGAGGATAAGGACAAAGATTGCCGGTTTAAAATCATAAACACACACAATTGCCAACACTTGTAAAGTGTCACATCGGGTATCCAAACACAAACAAGATGAACATGAAAAAGATGGATGCTTCGGCTTTATGTTGGTTTTTTATTTAATTTCTTAATTTATTTCCGTTTTCCTGCAGTTTCGCAATTCCTGCAATTCCATGTTTGCTTCTGACTCATATTTCGCACGCTCGATGGAGTTACAGTAATTTTTACTTTATTGCATCCATTTAGCTGTCCATTTGATTCATTATTTTGTGAACCATGGGCCAATTTAACTTTAATTTCCTCCAGGTAATTGCCTAAAATACCTATATCTATTGATAAGTGTGTATCACATCTTCCGTGACTGGAAACTCTTTCTTAGGCAGGAACTCGTGCGAAAACATTTCCACGAAGCAAAAATCAAGTCTGGTTCGTGAGCGTTTCAAATCTCCCAAAGGACTGCAATTCTAAAGCAGCCCCCAACCACGAATCAGGAGTCGCCTTTACTGTGACGTCACGTTGGCGACAAAGCTTTTCTTCGCCCAATAGGCCCCATGTTAAAATTCGTCGATTTCAGCCGGCTCTCACAAGAACAGTATGAGTCGAAGGGAAAACATTGCTATTTTTCCACAATTCTACATGACATTTGTTTTCGAAATTCACCATTTGAAGGCAATATTGTCAGCTTTTCTTAAAAATAAAGGCATTCAAAGTTGGCTCTGCAAAGCAGCTTAACTCTCGTCCCACCGGGTCCATCGATGGCCCTCCTAAGGTTTATTTTCGGGATAGCAAAAAAAAAACAAGGAGATGCAGCACCGCGGTTGAGGGCTCTACCTCTCACACCACCATTTTCCCACCATCCCTGAAATTTTTTACATCGGGTCACCCAAGGTCAGGTCACCAGGCCAGGTCAACCAAGGTCACCTCACTTCAACTTTTGAGCTCTATAAGAGCTACATTTCTGAGTCGATCGATTTTAAACTTCCTACACTTCATGAAACCTCCTGGGCCTACCAGCCGTATATCAGGGATTTTTTTCTTCGTGACCTGAGTTCAAGTCATGAGGTGACCTCTCCCATTGAAAAAACATGGGAAAAAGCTGTCTTATGATCTAAAAGTCACAAAAACGATTGCAAATGTTCAGCTCGCTCAGAAAAGCGTTCTTGGACACCCTTTCACGGATTCCAGGGGCCATATTTTCCCTTTGACCTCTCCGAGGTCATCAAAGGTCACCAGGGATCACTGACAGTATTTTGGAAATAACTTTTGACCTAATTAAGCTAGAGCGCTGAATAAAAAATAATCGTGTATGTCTCGTCACTGGCTTTCATTTAATATACGGCAGGGCCACTTTCTGATCTTTCGTGACCTCAGGTCAAATTAGGTCACGAGGTGACCTCTGGAGGTCAAAGCACTGGTGGAAGGTCATTACGTTCCACATAGCGGAAAAGGTCCTAGCATTTTCCTATAAAATATACTTAACCAGATCTCAATAGCTCTAATGGCATAAGAGCTATGCCCAGTTTGCTAAGCATTGACTACTTGGGTGAAAATAGCCTATCTTGACCTAACTTGACCTCTGGAGGTCAAACCATTGACCTGAGCGCCTAAACATAGGATGTAATTTCTTACTGAATTCACGTCAGCTTTCTAATGCACTTTGCAGATTTGCAATAAACCCCATACTTTCGGATTTAGAGGGGCATCGATGCCCCTGGTGGGGCGAAAGTGGCGCCGGATCCCCGGCGGGGCGCGGGTTAGAGGGCTCCCTCTCCCAAGGCAAGGATACTTTTCGATACCTTGATACCACATTGGTACCATATCACCTAGCCACAAAAACAAAGCGGCAAAGCCAAAGTAATGGAAAGAAGCAAAGCAGCCCGAGTTATAAGATCCAACTGGTGTTGAAAAATAAAGATGCACTCGACGGAAATATACAAATATAAGCATGTGGTAGCCGTATACATATTTATTTTTCATTTAAAATCATCATTTTAAATGTTTTCGCATCATCAGGGACCGTTTGGTCTGTAAAAAATTAACGCAACTTCAATCGGTCTAAACAAGCACTTCACGTTAGACGAAACATCGGTAGAAACCCTCGGGCACATATAGCCTTTGTAGCTGCAGTGCCCTAAAACTCCAATAATCATCATCGGCAGAAACCTTTATTTTGCAGACTGTCCACGTTCTAACTCGTCCCGGCATAAAAAGAATACATAATAATAGTCAATCCCTCCCAAGCCGCGAGTGTCTAAGCCCCCATCAATTTAGATTTGTTTGTTGTTTTCGATTGTTGAACTAAACGCGCCGCTTATGCATCAGCTACTGCTACTATATTGGTGCCAAATTGTGTGACGTCACGTTGGCGACAAAGTATTCCTCGTGGATCAACCTTGTAAGTAAAGTAATCTTGATTCTAAAGCATTCAAAACTTAATTGAGTCTTCCCGCCATTTTTGGTAAATATTCGTCCGATCACATCCGCTAGTTTTTTTAAATCTTATTACTCACAGAAGGCAATGGCCTGATTCATATCCTTATCAGATAAGCGATTACTTGGAAACTTTTTGACCTGTTCAGACAGTCTGGAAAAATCCTTCCACTCGAAGTGTCCCACTCAGTGGCGGATCCCAGGGGGGGGACAAACAAAGCATCCCCCTCAAACAGAAAATCTCGGGGCAAAACTGTGTTTTGCCCCCCAAAGCGATCGGACTCCTTTTTTCCCCGACTCCTTTTTAGTTTATAAGCAAGATTTTGCTGCTTCAACTCTCAACTTTAAACAGAACCAGCTAAGTTTAGTGGAAAAAGCCTTGGATAGGAAAAAAGTATCTTGAACCCATATTTTTCAGCCCGTGGCGTTTTTTTGCGTTTCGCCTCAAATATCCAAAACTCTACCGGAAAATCATACTGTAGCGCGATTTTTCACAGCGTGACTTTTTTTTGCTTTTCGACTTTGGTTTGCCCCTCCCAAACCGACCGGCTAGATCCGCCACTGGTCCCACTCAACTATTAACGGCTTTATACATCATGGTGGCCCTAGATCTGAAGCAGGGTACTTTAAATACGGGTACAACTAAGTTTTCTACTAAATCTAGTCCTCCTCTGATGACGTCACGAAACTTTCCTTCTGAATTCTAGAATAATCTACCAAATGTTTGGAGGATCGGTTGGAACGTACTAAGTTTGGGCGTAATTTGGCAGCAATTTTGTACAAATATAAGTGCACCTCCTTCACCCATTAAACAGCATCTTTGATCTAAACGGTGAGTGACATATTCTACGTTAATCTTTTCAAAAAAATCCAAAGCCTTCAAATAATTTGTGGCAAGGGCATGCATTTATATGATCAATGCAAGCCTAGATGCATTTATGCAGCCATGAACAGCGATTTTGACAAACTTACCAACAAATATAAATTAGCAATGCAGCACAAATACAATCCATTTCTAGTTTCACCATCACAATTTTAGATGCCTTCTATCACGTAAATTCAAATTATCGGCACCCACACGCCGCAAATCTTACCGGTTACTAAAAATGCCAAAGAAGCGTCGAGTACCTACAAGTAGGATAAAGCCGCACCAGTGCGCACCACGTACCTGAAGCTCGATGCTACGAAAACTCACTGAAATGTCTAATCATGCACGGCGGCATGGAATAATTCAGGTACAATAACGTAAACGTCAAAATAAACCCTGCACACTCGTTAAAATTCGTCCGCTTCTCTAAAGAGCCAAGAGAAATACGTCAACATTCGGCCATCAGAACAAACAATCAAGGCCAATGTCCATTGCTGTTTTCGGGAGTTGCCATGGAACGTCAGCTGTTCATGTGTGACTGCAAGCGGCTGCTGGTGCTGAATCTGCTATTATTTTGACACGTCCTAGAACATTTGCAAAATAATATTTTGCGCTGGAGTTTCTCCAAAACGCATAATGGTTTCAAAAATAAAGATATTTCAGCTTTCTAATCAAGCCTATCAATTTTGTTGCTCCAGTTCTTAAATAGGCTGTTCAGAGGTTCGAAAAACTGTAATTTCTCCATTGCCCTCCATAGTAACCGTTGTGCTCGTCCAGCCCTGATGACGTAATGGTGCCACACAACTTGAACGGGGTCTGATCTGAAGGTTCTGAATCTCCGTAATAGAGGACTGTCTGGCTGTAAGTGGCGTAGCATTTCCGTCGCGCTACTCTCTCTCCTGTAGTCGGACATGATAAATCTGGCTACTCTCCTTTGAACTGCGCCTAGAACTGCACATTGTGTCTTGATAGAATATCCCACACTGTCATCGCATATTCTAGTGGTGATCTAGCTATTGATCTGTAGCTACTCTCCCGGATTTTTCTAGGTATGCTTGAAAGGGTTTTTTTCCTAAGAAAGGTCAGAGTTGTATTAGCTTTCTTTGTGATGCCGACTACATTAGGTCGTCATCTGATGTGATTGGTTATGACACCCCAAGTTCTTTGTGTTGTCAGTTGTCTTTAATTATTTATCACCCATAGGATAGGAAAAATTTGTGACATTCCGTTTGTTGGTTATATGTATGATCTCACGTTTGTCTGAATTAAACTAATCACCGAATTCTTGTTTCCGTTCTGGAAGTATGTTCAAGGCTTCCTGAAGCTGGGCTGTATCTGCTTTATTTTTGATGGGGCGATACAGTTAACAGCGATATAAAAACAATCGAGACGTTGAGCTGACCTTTGGCGGGTCGTTAATGTAGATCAGAAAAAAGCGGAAACCGAGCATTGTTCCCGAAGAAACTCCCAATGTAACTGAGCTGGTCTTGGCACCTCTCCGTCAACCACCACTAGCTCAGCTCTACCTGCCAAAAACTTTTAAAACGAATGCACAGGTTTTCCCTAACGCCATAAAGATCCAGTTTGAGGGGTTTAACAACGCACCAACTGCCAAGGTTATGCGACATAAAGGCCCATTACTTTACTTTCCATTACTCTACTCTATTATACTCTATTCAATTACTTTATACTGATGTGAGGCTAGCTGGCCGGTAGCTTGATGGTTTTGCTTTGATTCCATTTTTTAGAAGTTAAGCGACGTTTGATATTTTCCAATCGTCAGTGACTTGTCCTTAATTACGCAATGCCTAACACCAGTGGTGGATGCAAGAAGGGAGGCCAGGGTGCTCATGCCCCCGAAATATCCGAGTGCCTATAATAAATGCAAAGTAGGAGGCTGCTCCGAGGCAATGACAGGGAAAGTTCGAGTCCCCTAGCCCCTTCCCCCGAATTAAGTCCTGGATCTGCCACTGTCTGGAATATGTAAGTTTGGGCAGAAGCTACCGCAGAAGATATTGACTTCAGGAGTTTGCCAAAAATCTCGTCTGCTCCACTTGCGTTGTATAAGCTCAGGATACTGAGCGTTTTTTCTCTATTGGAAGTTATAGTGATATCAGGAGCGGGATTATACTAATATACGGATAATTGCTAATGTTAGGGGTGTTGACGAATGCTCAGCGGTGAATACGGATGATAAATATTGGTTAAAAAATTTAACCTTCGTGAACTATGGCATTTGCAAGATCCAAACTTTATTCTGACGCGATGTTGAAATATTACTAAGCCATTTCGGCATTTCACAATCTTCTATTATTATGAGTGCCAGGTGGTTAAAAATTAATTTGATCATGATAAAAACGCTCAGCTGGACACTTCACATTATGAATTCAAAAGTGTGGCATTGTCTAGAAGCAGGAGGACTCGGGATCTGCTCTAGTTTGCTTTATATGGAAAAGAAAATTGTCTGCTTATTTGACTGTCGCTAATTACATACTGCTTACATATTAATTGTGAGCGGTTTTATAGCGTACCCTGCCCCTTTTTGGAATTGGAAGTACTACTCCCAGTCTGTGAGGCTGTTAGTTGGTGTTAATGTGCCCTTTTGTTGCGTCCTCTGCTCATTTTGACGTTGCCATTGCTTCCTTCTGCTTGATGCAAAAATAATGTCCGTTTCATTTACTCACAGCGTTGAGGCCAAATATGTTGACAATAAACGGCAATCAACTAACTCTGAGATCCGTAAGACCTCAGAGAGACGACAAAATTATAGGCACCTTAGCTACTTTTCATCACCTCATTCCCCTGTTTTGTCACTTTGAACCCGCTTGCCACTATTTGCGTTAAACATTCAAGTACCATAAATATCCCCGTATCAGCTGAAGTGGTTGTATACTGTCTCTTAATTCAAACAGGGGAAGGATTGCAGCATACCTACGAATCAGTGGCGGACCCAGGGCTTTATTTGGAGGGCTAGGGGCTCAAATCTCCCCCGCCATTGCCTCGGATCAGCCTCCGCCTATTTATTAACTATAGGTACTTGAAAGTCTCGGGGAGGGGCTCGAGGCCCCCTCTCTAGCACTCCTTGCATCTGCCACTGTCACAAATTGAAGATATTGCAAGACCAGCATTTCATGTAATTTGCGAATGGTTTCGCTGCATCATTAATAAACAGGCTAATTTTGCAGTGTGACAGCTCCGGAACGGCCCTACGGGCACCGTAAGGCACACATTTTACGAAGAAATAATGTGTGTAGGATGTCCAAGAAGGCTACTTATTTGCGATTGATGCCGTTCACAGGCTATAGTGCATTACCTGAAATATTTAGAAGGTGGTCTTGATAAAAACACTATATGGAGGTTATTGAAGACCATTAGGAGATTCATACGAAGGCTTTGCGCAAAAATAGGAATAGTGTCGAAAACTCGTCGTAAATATTTCAGATAGTTATGGTCGCTATGGTATCACAGATTGAGGTCCTAAAATTCAGCACTACTGATTGCTATTTTTATGTTGATAACCTACTTGCTACAACCAGCATAACCATTAAAACATTCGGGATTTTCATCATGTAAACTTTTCCACAAGATAGCCTAAATTAGTTGGTCTCGCTCCGCGCAGGATGGAGATGGCCGCACTGTGAAGCTCCTCAATCTGCCAAGTGGGAAGTATTAATATTTTGTGCCACATCGATGCTTTTGTCTGTGTGGTCGTGCGGCACAGTAAGGCGCGCGCTACCTCTGACAGGAGAGCCCTGCATCACCCGGAGTATCCTCAGCAACAATAGAACGTGCTACGCGTCTTCATCGCTCTATTGTCTGCTAAGAGCACTGGGTCCGTAGTTCCATCAAGGATATCACGTCGCCAGACGATACACTGGGGTCTGCTCCTCGACGGAGAAAAAGTCGGGCTGGGCCCTTCTCAAATGAACCGATTCAAGGAGGATTGAGGACATCGGTGATGCGATGTGTTCCTATAGTCGGGGATTTTATGAAAACGAAACAGGAAGAGTGAATCCACATTTTTTCTCTTAATATTGGGGTTTTGCCCCATTATCTGATATATATATATATATATATATATATATATATATATATATATATATATATATATATATATTAATAAAATGGGTGCTATATGGCGTCGCAGGCTGGCGCGCCCCTAAACCCCTAATAATTAATATATGTAATAATACCTATTGCTTTGTTCAATTTGCCCATAAAAACGATATAAGCGGCTGGATTTTTATCTAGAGGGAACACGAGACTCTTCTCAACCCATTTCGTTATGTGATTTTTCTTTACCTGCATGGTAAATATCAACAGATGGCACATAACGTACGATGGTGTTATTTCGGTAGTACGCTTGTTATGCAGCCAGTTTTTCGAGTACAGGTATACAACAGGTAATCTGTCAGCTACTCAAACTATTTTTGAAGTCGTACTTTTGTAGAGAGCGGTATAAGCATGCATATTTTTGTGCATGTGGGTGTTTTAACTATTCCAAGACTTGTCATATTCAGCCCCGTCTGCCCCACGTGAGAGGAGCAATCCTCTTTTCTATATCGTTGCCTCTTTTCTTACCAAACGGGTGCTGTAATGGTGAAGTTGCAAGCCAACGCCACTTATATTCTGTGGAATTATGTACTTTTGAGAGCTGTTTGGCTACCTCGACCATTTCCTCTTCTACTTTTTGCAGCCTTGGCTGCTGAAACGTTTCTTCCGGTTCTGGCACATCCCACTAGAATACTGCTAATGAGCTTCTCGTTGCATTTTATCCCTGAATTCTGCTCACAGCTCCCCTAGATGAAAAATATGATTGATAATACTGAAAATGAAAGCACAGCGGGCAGGCTGAGGCGATTAATATCACCTTATCCTCGCGTCATCAAATTGATCTTGCCTTACTGACATCTGGCGGGGTTGAACCAAAACACAGTTATGAAACCGGAAACACCCATTTCGTATTAGAAAGTCAGTGGATGGTACTGGGCACCACTTGTATACATGTTCAGGTACATGTACATGTATACACGCTTTAGTTCCAGCAATTTCACGAGACTATACATTTGTGGCGTGGTTGTCAATGTCATGCACAGCGGTACGCTCTTTTCCAGTTGGTATGTGTTTTATGGTGTTGGATGGCTGCTGGTGGGACCCGTCGCAGGGCAGGCCTGGGTGCACCCCTGAAGCGACGCACAGCCGGCGTGGTGGCAGGTGCGTTTTACGAGAAAGCTCACCCTACAAAATGTCTCTGTCGCTGGAATTGAAGTGATATTCCATTGGAGTGCTGATAGTCACCGAGCGAAGGCTAATACCAGCCTTAATACAATACCAACTCAAACCCAGATAATTTTACACTTGCGGTAATGTGACGCTGCATCCACTTGCTAAGACTTCAATGGCTAATGCATTCCGAATTTCAATAATAAAATTGCTCTCGGCCAGCCAAGCATCTATCTCAGACGACATGAAATTTGAAACTGGCTTCCCATTCAGGGAGTGAAAGCTGTGCTTGGTTCGATATCTATATCAGGGCACTGGCTGGATTGAACGCAATTCCAGCTCCTCTTCTAGCTGTATAAGAATGAAGATAACATGAGAAAACACATTCCTATCCAAGGGAATGAGGCTGTGGCATAACCCCGGTCCCGGAATATTGCTGACTTTTACAGGACTGATGGTGTTGTCAGGTTTGACGTTTCCAGGTGGATGGCCAGTGCGCCCTGCCCTGCTGTACAGTGTACACATCGCTGGTGTGTACCGTCTGCCGCACCATCTGCCAAGGCCTCTCGCCGACGCCGACTCCACCTTGTTGGGAGTTTTTTTCTTATCCGATTCCCCTGCTGCAACTTCAGAGTGATACAACTTCATCGTGATACGACTTCAGAGTGATACGACTTCAGAGTGAAGTTCAGGCTGAGTGAGTGATTGCCTGTTCCACACAGGCGGACGCATGATTTCCGATGGGGTACATGGTTGGAGAGGTTTGCCGTCCGGACCAGTGCGGGGGGCACATGTTCGGAGGGGCGGCACCATCTGGGCTATTGGAGGCCAAAACCGATCAGATGGACGCCAAATCCTGTTACTAGGCGTCAATACTCCCATCCTGGGAGTGGGGAGGAGAAACGACATTTCAGGGATACCATAGACCTTTCAGGCAGCGCCCTGGCCATTACAGGGAGCGTCGGAGTGTTGTGGGGTGGGGGGGGGCAAGTGCCCCACTTGTCCCGCTTGGATCCACCTATGCTATTTCATGTATATAGATACATACATACAACGAGAAAAGTGTCATACGGGCAATCGTAAGCTTGCTAGACTCAAACTTTCCAAACAATATCAATATATGTTCCTTGCGTCAAAGCTAGGCCCAGCTAGAAAATATACGCCAAAATTGCTCCTGTGTTCCACGATGGAGAACATGGGAGATCGAAATCACTTTGCCTTCAATTAAGTGGACACGGGCAAAAAAGGTACAACGATGATTAATGATGGGATTGCGTGTGTATATTTGGCAGGGGCGGAGTCCAGGTGCATAGTACATCAGTACCCTTCCCGCCCGTGCATTAGGTTGGCTACACCAGCCACAACCTAGTTTCTGAGTGAATATGGATCTCTCTTTTTTTGCTCGAAGGCTGACCTTGTCCAGGAGCGGATCTATTTTGATTGTGACTTATCGCTATTTTCAGCTGTGCTAGATACTGCGATTTAAATCGTTAGGTTATTTTTTGGGCGTGTGTTTTGTTTTAATTACGTATTATTCAATTATATAATAACGGATTAAATTAGTCATATCTGCCCTGAAAAATTGCGACCATACTTAACCCATTGGGACCATTTGCAATGACTTACTTCGTTCGTTATCATCGGCTTCTGACATTTCTTGGCACGAAATGATTACAAAAATATACATCAAACTTATTCCTTGGAAACGTATTTGATCTTCATTGGCTTACATGTTTTTTTATGTAGAAGTAGGTTACCTTCAACTTAAGACGTTCCGCAATGGATATGGTATTCCTTTTGTATGCCTTTATGGTAGCCATGGTGAACGGTGCTTCGCGTCCTCACTGGCTAAAATGATTAGTTTCGCTTGGTTTATTTCTAAATTCTGCTGGGCTTGCTTGCACATGATAGGAAAACCGTGTTCTTGTATTAGAATCAACAATACTGCAATTTCTTGTTTTATTCCAGCTTTCTGTTATCCCGAAAATGTGTATGTGTAAACATGTGTTACCAACGGTCGTCCGTCAACTACCATGAGTAATTACTTTTTCCGGCTTGCGGCAAACCAGTTTGTGAATGTGCTAAGATATATTCACATGAACTTGGAAACTGTTGGTACTGACAACATCGAAGTCTTTCTTGTGCCAAATGTCGAGACTGGAGAGAATTTTGGTCTTGAATGTGTTTTTACCATTTTTTGAATTAACTTTATGATAATGTTGAAGAATGTCCGTTGAAATTACTGCAGTAAAATTACCGGAGCATTCATTCTAAGTGATTATATCAACACTCAGAATAATATTTTTGCTACGAATGGTTTTCATCACACTAATTATAACTGTTAGTTATGGCTACTTTTGTGTATTACAATTTCTTATTTTTTATTTATTCCTGTATGCCCCGTGAATGTTTTACTGTACTGATTAATACGGATTCATATATATGGGCCATTTCAGGACAAATCTTCCAGGTAGGCACCAAAAAGTTAACCATGACCCCTCAGGTTTTCACAATTTTTTTTACACGAGGTCACCTATACAAAATAAATATTTGGGCCCATTTTTGGATCCCATGGGCAAATAGGTTACCCGATAGAGGTCATCAAAGTTTTGAGGTCAACGGAAACATTCAAGTAGAAATAATTTTGTTTCTTAAAATTGGCTGATCAAAATTAATCAAAATTTATATCACTGGATAGAACATACAATGGGCTTTATAAAAACAAAGTTTGACTTCAGGTGAGGTTTTGACCTCGTGAACTTGTGACTTTTTCTTTAAAATAATAATTTTAGAAAGTTCCTATTTTTTCAAATTTTATTGTCTCACTGGATGATCCTCAGGGTATAAGGTAACTGGTGGTGGGTGATTTTCTTTGTAACTCTGATTAAAGGGAATGTGGCACCTTCATAACGTGATTTTAACTGAGATAGCCAAGTTGCAAATCAAGTCGGAAAACCCGGTACTCAATATATCATTTGTCTTGGAACTCGAGATTTCCGTAGAAAAAAGCTAAAACCTACCTGCAATGTACCCCTCATGTACCCCTAGCAGCAGGCCACAGTTGTCATGGATTTTGGTGTGACCACATATGCTGACGTCACGATGAGCATCAGCCAATCGAAGCCCGTGAAGTTTTTCGTGTATGGTAGTGGTTGCCAGATCATTACATCATCCAGAGGCATATATTTATTTCTTTTCCTAGAGGAATATTTAAAAATCAGAATATTGAGCTTATTGTACATTTTTCAGAGAAATCATGAGTGGCTTAATTATTTTCGGCTAAAAGTACGCCTAATTACACTACATTCCAGGATTCCACTAAGTTGCCACATTCCGTTTAAGTACACAGAAGTCATCACCTAGGGCAGAACGCTCATTGGAAATACCTTTCGTGTGGATACGCTACAACATGGCTAATATGGATGTCAAATGGAAGCTGATCACTTACCTACCACAGAGTTTGTACCATTATTTGTGCCCTGGATCTGAAACGACCCTTGTAACCTGACTCAATGAACTAGCCTGACCTTAAATGTCATTTAAAAGAAAAGTACCCAAATACGTCGTTACCGATTTAATTGCAAGGCTTAAAATCCTAATGGTGCCTCGGATATGTTAGGGGCATTACCTAAAGTCATACCGACCTTGCGTGATACTTATGTACTACCTTACTTGACCTACGCTTTGTTCTGTGAGATTTAGTTGGAGCTACGCTATTTCCAATGCTAGTTTTGCAAAGCACGCCGTATGGTTACCCCAACTATCAACTTATCAACCTAAGACTATTCACAGCCAAGGCAGTACTTTCATGCAGCTCTAACACTGTTGATAACTAGAACAGCTGTAGTCGAGGAAATCATGGCACTCACGCGAAAACAAGGTGTCCACAGCCGTCTCCATTTATGGCCCCTGGGTGCTTGCTGCCGCGGCGAGCCCCCACCGCGCAGGGCCGGTGGTGTTCGCGCTGTTGTTTTATCGTGTATTTCGGTGGGAGGATGGTTTTTTACGTGCTCCTTCTACCCCTCATCCCTACTCGTGAATCAAGGGACGTCCCCCTCTCCAAATAAATCGGACCTCTACTGAATTTGTTTGCATTCTTTCCCTGCTACCTGCGTGGATCTACATACGTGTGATGGTGAAGTGTATCGTCGTTTGTGTTTCCTAAGAAGCTATAATTCTCCGAATCTGCCTCCTATCCCCGCGTCATCGCCAGCCCGGGGATACGCCCCTCCCCCTCCAGTAAAAATGCAATGGCGACGCCCTTGGCTGTACGTATCTGATTTGTGGAATTAGTAAAGACTGAAAGGTTGTGACCGCTGCTGTGTAATGCACGAGAGAATCAGAACTAAGCAAAAAATGTTCTGGCTCTTACCAGTGTAAACAACGAATGGATGTATGGTGCACTGACGATTTTCAAATGAAAACCTTGCGTTGATCTTGTGCGAAAAGCGCAAGGTATTCTGCAAATAACGTGGCATCCTTTCACTTATTTTCCGCGAGCCATGTCAGGGATGTTTTCGAGGCGTGTTTAGAAATAGTATGTGTCTGGTATGGGTTTTCCTCGTCATCGATTGCCTTCCTGAAGATTCTGAGGAAAAGCTGAGCCCTAGAATAAAATCATTGTGAACCAGTGGCGGATCTAGTTGGTCGGTTTGGGGGGGCAAACCATAGTCGAGAAACAAAAAAAGCGTCATGCATTGAACAATTGTGCTACAATATGACTTGACGGTAGAATTTTGGGTATTTGAGGCGACAAGCAAAAAAATGTCACGAGGTGAAAAATATGGGCTCAAAATACTCTTTTCCTATCCAAGGCAAATTTACACTGAAATTAAGTGGTTCTGTTTTAAGTTGAGAGTTGAGGCACCAAATATTGCTTATACTTAAAAGGGTCGGGGTAAGGAGGTCGACCACTTTCGGGGGGAGGCAAAACAGTTTTGCCTCGAGTTTTCCGTTTGGGGAAATGCCTTTTCCCCCTGGACCCGCCATGTGTGAACTTGAATATCTTGTTTTAGGATTGGGGGAAGGTTAACGAGTTGTAGTATATATTTTTTGTGCTGCATCCTATAGGACGCTTTTTAGTTTTTAGTCCTGCTTAATTACGACCTTCGGTGTACTTATTTTCCTCCTGAAATTTTGGTTGTTTTATTTTAGGTCTTCACTGATGTGTCCCCGATGTAGCAGTTCTTGGTTTTTATCTTTATGTCTACTTCCTTTCTTTTTTTTCACTGTTGTGTCACCCAACCAGGCTCTTAAGCAATTTTTAATCTCTTTTATGTTTAATGTGTTCACTGTTTTGTCTCGCAACCAGGCTCCAAAGCAGTTATTGGCGTGTTTTATTTTTAATGTTTTCACTGTTGTGTCACGGATCAGGTTTTGTTACCAACCACTCCACACATCATATGTCATAGCAAATGTCAGGTAAGTTTGACAGTTGTAAATTATTTAACATAATACATGCCCCTGCTCTCGCTTTTCATTGAAGTGGCCTGCCTAGCCTGTTTTGAGAACATTCAGAGATGGAAGCGGTGCTGGTGAGAATTGTGCTCGCCTCCGCCGGTGTCCATAGTAGACTTCAGACCTGAAAAACTATCTTGTGCGGCCTGATTTATGAGCACATGGTTACCATCTTATTGCATAGCTTATAATGGTAACATTTTTGTCCAACTGTCCGACTTATTATATATGCTCGTGGCAGGATAAGACGCAGGCTTTTAGAAGGCTGCATACAAAAGTCGTAATACTTTGAATTATTCCTAGATTTTACATAATGACTTTAGGCATAGCGCAGGATGAGGTTAGTGTAAGGTTCCTGTTCGCCGGTTCGCCGGATCAAGGCCCTGCTTTCTATTCACCAGTCCCGTTTGCAAAGTAAGAATACACTTATTTGTCTGTTAGCTCCGTTTGTGAGATAGTCCAAAGAAGTATGTGATTCACAGTCATTCATTTATAGAACGTTCTCATTCATTCTCTCTCTCTCTCTCTCTCTCTCTCTCTCTCTCTCTTTTCTTTCACCACAATTTCTCATCTCTCTACAATGTGACATGTTCTTGGTCTCATAACCCATTTAGGAACTCAATCACTCACCCACTAATAACCTAACATTACTTTCGTCGTGGCCCCGTTGATTGTAACTAGTTAACCTTAACTTTCGATGGGGCCATGACGTGCGCATGTACTAAAATTGGGATAAGGCAGCATGCAGCTAATATATGAAAATAGCGGGGAGTGTTGCGGTCAACCAACATAATGGAACTACCCTATTTTTGAAGTGTTCAATACGACAAAATTAGCTAATGACCGCATGGGTATGGAAGGACACTCCTGCCGACCTATTCAAATGGGAAGTGGGCATAACAAAGTTTCTAAGCCAACGGATCACGAACCATTGCTGAAAATTTTCTTCTTCCAAGAGAATTTTGTATTGCGACGTAGTACAGCACAACTAATGCAAGCAAGCATTCTCAAACGATTACGCTAGAAATTTTGAAACATAATGCTGCCCTCCTTAGCTAGGCTAGTGGGCTGTAGGCAGAAAATTTAAAGTATTATTTCAATGAACTGACAACACAGATTAAGATGATGAAAGTGAATGAGCCTAATCTTAGATTAACCCTCGCCCCGACGGGGTTGATTTGATTCCCTTTTTATATCCGGGCATTATAACGGATCAATTTAGTGCAATGCTGCCCGACATATGCAACTGAACTTAATTCCACACATTTGCCCACATTTCAAATCTGGGTCATGCCAGGTCACGGAGATGTGCGAGGATTATAAAAGTCTTACACGAGGTCATAGCCATCTTTTTCGTTGCGCTAAATTTATGAAAAATTTGGCACGTCCTGAGTGTGAACAAAAGCCTCAAATTCAAATGCACTTGGCTTGAGGGCATTTTAACCCGCGCCCCACCGGGGTCCAGCGCCACCTTCGCCCCACCGGGGGCATCGATGGCCCCTCTAACTCCAAAAATATGGGAGCTAGCGCAAATCTGCAAAGTGCAATAGAAAGCTCGTGTGAATTCAGTAAGAAATTAATTCACATGTTTAAGTGCTCAGGTCAATGGTGTGACCTCCAGAGGTCAAGTTAGGTCACTATAGGCTATTTTCACTCAAATATGCGATGCTTAAGAAAACCGGACATAACTCTTATACCATTAGAGCTATTGAGGTCTGGTAAAGTACATTTGATAGGAAAATGCCAGACCTTTTTCCGTTATTGAAACCTAATTACCTCCCGCCAGTGGTTTGACCTCTAGAGGTCACCTCGTAACCTAATATGACCTGAGGTCCCGAAAGGTCAGAAAGTGACCTTGCCGTATAGTAAATGAAAGCCAGCGATGAGACATACACGATGGTGTTTGATTCAGCCCTCTGGCTTAATTAGGTCAAAAGTTATTGTCAAAATATTGCTTTTGACCCGTGGTGACCTTGGATAACCTTGGAGAGGTCAAAGGGCAAATATGGCCCCTGGGGTCCGTAAAAGGGTGCCCAAAAAAGTTTTTCTGAGCAAACCGAGCATTTTCAACCGTTTTTGTGGCTTTTAGATCATAAGACAGCTTTTTCCCAATGTTTTTTTCAATGGGAGAGGTCACCTCGTGACCTGACCTTAGGTCACGAAATAAAAAAATCCCGGATATACACCTTGTACACCCTGGCGGGTCCATGAACTGTAGGAAGTTTCAAATCGATCGACTGAGAAACGTAGCTCTTACAGAGCTCAAAAGTTGAACTGAGGTGACTTTGGTTGACCTCGCCTGGTGACCTGACCTTGGGCAACCTGGGGTAAAAAATTTCAGGGATGGTGGGAAAATGATGCAGTGAGAGATAGAGTCCTCAACCGCGGTGCTGCGCCTCGTCGTTTTTCTGCTATCCCGAAAAACCTTAGGAGGGCCATCGATGGCCCCCGGTGAGGCGAGGGTTAACCCTTGAGCATGTGGCGTGCACCAGCAACCAGGTGATAACCTCTAGTGACCCCCACCAAGTCATGTTGAATTAGCCAGTTCTATGGGGAGAATCTTACATAGGTTTAAGCCTAATTTGTTCAGTAAATTGTGTGGCACTCACCTTGATGTTTTTGTTATTTGTCTGAACCTTTTCGAGGTTGAACAAAAGGTCATGGCCTGTAGTGATCAAATTTCATAAAAACCATTGAAGTTGTCGCTAATCACTGATCAGGCTGCTGTACCCTTAACAGTTTGTTAGCCAAAGGTCATGTCGTTCAACACCTGAAACCATTTTAAAGAACAAAAAGCATCACTGACCTTAATTAATACTAATTACTGTAACCTAAAATATGCTTGCGTAGGCTACTAGCATCAGGTTTCGCATGCACGGCTGGCTCTCAGCTGGTGCATGCTCCTTTGAACTTCCAGCTAATTCAAGGCCATTAACCTGAAATGACCTCATTTGACTTGAAATGCTATGTATAGCAGCTTTCAAGCTCGTTAGAAACTGTTTTACTTGTACTGCAATTGGTTGCATACTCGACGTAGCAAGAAGGCCTCAGGTCAAATGGGTTACAAAGGTCAGCAGTTGGCCTATACAGGATTTAGGCGTGTACGTTGCACGTGCAGAATATTGAACAAGTCTAAGAAATGTTTCTGTGTTGCTTTTTACTACAATTTATCGCAAAAGGTAAAACGTGGGCTTTTTTAAAGTGGGCTCTTAAAAAAGCATGTCGTTATAACATTTTAAGTGGTTTTGACATTTTTGGGCCCTATGTGTGACTTTACAAGATAACAAACAAACCCTAGGTAAGACCAGTAAACCCTTCACAGCCTGAGGGGTCTGACCAAATCCTACCCTTCAGTGTTCAATAAATAATTCTGAGCCGATTTAAATGAGACGCGCATCACCTTGCGTGCCTTTGGGATGATCAATCGCACAACTTATGACCAAAAATGGCATCACGTCAATGCGTCATGACGTCATTTTTGTACCTATTTAAGGTGATTCTGTTTTTCTAAAATGAGGCTGAAAAAACCAGGGAGTAACTCAGTTTCTAGAAGAGCTAGATCAAGTTTCTTAGCACCATTCGAAAGCTCTTGAAATGGGAGATCTGCCCGCTGTCATCCATGTTGAGATAAATTCAGTGCAAAGCTCACCAGAGGTCACGATTTTTAGAATTGTTCGTATTTCTAGCTTTGGAACAAAACAAGATGGTCTTAAATTTGGTACTATAGTGGCGAGAATGATTTAAGCATTTGACTGATAGCAATACGACCTTGAATTGTCATTACTTGACCTTGACCTAGGTCAAGGTAAAATGAACACCGTAAGGCACTGTCATTATAACCTTGGGGTCATAATGTGACCTTACAAGGTCATTCTGCATATGCGTGAAATCATTGGGTCAAGAAAAACCTATTGATGCTCTTTGTTTTGTTCTAGTTCTAACGATTCCCGAGTTACATGGGATTTCCTAAATGGGTCTAGATATGACCCATTTTGGCCCATTGTGACGTCATGGATCTATGAATTTGGTTCAAACTTGGCTCTAAAGAAGAAGACAGTAAGACATTTTCAGCATTATTTCAATGTCTTCTTTATCACTTCCAGTTCCCGAGATTGTAGGGGAAACTGATCTGACCCCGCGCCCCCGGCGGTGGTGGTTTCGAAAAGAACCCAGGCGTTGCCGGGTTATCAGGTTAGAGAGTTCAGGTAACAATCAACACGCTGCAACTTTATTTATTCATTTATTTATTTATTCAAAATAATCACCAACTTATATGATCCACTCACAGGCGAAGCCAGAGCATCAGTAAATACTATTTACATCACAAGAATCGAGACAGTGTACTTCCTAAAAACCGTAAAAGTTAGGATATGTAAATGTGAAAAACACAGAAAGCTAAAAAAGAGATTACCGTACTTCATATCTGTCTTAGAGCTAATCAGCTTGGAGGCTCTTCCAAACGGCCTGAAGTTGGCCCCGTCAGCCCTGTTGTATGGCGAAGGTGTAAATACCTTTGGCAGGTCTAGTACTAACAATAGAAGTCATCACGCCCGTCCCTGATTGTGTTTATTTCAGGCCATTGCAATCCTTCTTTCTTTCTTCTGGGCTAGCCCTCGGCCTTTTGATTACCACAGACCGCCTCTTCATTTTCTCTGCAGAAGCTCCGTTAATGCTTTAACAAAAGCCGGCTCATCCCGACTCATCATCGTTGTCGAGGCCACAAAAGTGCATTCAATATTGTTCGGCCGAACACCGGACATATCCAACAAACAGTGGCCAGGAACAACTTATCTGTCTCCGGGCTAAAACAGATACGTTGTCCGTCACAAAGCTCGGCATCCACCAAGTGACTCGAAGGGCCGTCCTCTCTGAGAGATAGCATGTCAAGTTAGTTATTTGTCTTGGATCAAGCATCTCAAACTCCCGAAAGCTTTGTTGTTGCGCTTCTGATCGATCCGACTGAGCTCAAGAGCTGTAAGACCACTGGGTGGCTTCCTGTTACCTTGAGAGGGCAATGTGTGAAGTGGCAGCTATGTTTAGAGCTTGGTAAACTAGTTTTTATCTTTGCGAGGAGGGTAGTAAGACTCATATATGTTAAAGGTAAAACCCCCTCTTTTTCGTTAATCATTTTATCCCTCTCTCTCTCATCTCTCTCTCCCTCTCTCTCTCCCCTTCTCTCTCTCTCTCTCTCTCTCTCTCTCTCTCTCATCTGGGCTATGCTCTCCGTAGACTCAGTATTTCTTTCTCCATACTTTCTCCTGTATGCCCCTGGCATGATTGTCGATCAAAGGCTGGATAGTTGTAGCTGTCCTGCTGCCCTGGATGTATGTGTGCGACCAGGCTGCATCTGTGTCCGCTCTCCACGTCGTTAGCCGTATTTGTGTAATCATTAAGCGCAATGAAGAGCAATGGTGGGTAAAAGGTAGGCCGCATCGTCTCCTGGGCCAGAGGGTAATCCATACATGTATGCCCCGTCTAACGATTTACTGACCACCCTGCCCCAAGCGCTTGCATTGGCAGCTATCAATTTTCCGTTCACAGCGGTATAAAGAGCTTGCACGCAAAGACAACAAGCACACTACGGCAGAAACTGGTTCTTCGTTGTTAAAGGAATGTTTGCATGTTTTTTATAATTTTTTTAATTCACTGGCTTGGACATAAAACATGGTGCATGTATTATGTTTGTGTATATGCGTGTGGCTGGAGAGAGTGTCTCACTTTTATGAAGGGTTTTGCACTGCCATAAAAGCTTTGTAGGGCGTCTCCATAAACCAATATCGACATATTTCATTTCTTTCATAGCTCTGTATTATTTTTCCGCACGTTTATAAGTTTAAAATAAAAGGCCTATTCCCCGACTACAAGCCATGAACACTTCCCATCTGACAGTGCATGTCACGTGATAAATGAACAAATCCAGGGCAAATGGCATTGTCTTTGAAATCGATACATACCGTCAGCTGCCAGAGTCAGCCAGTTTCGTAATTACACGCCATGCTTAGATTAACACAGCGTAAAAAGATAGAATGATATATTTTCTAGCAACTGAAGTTGGAAAAATGCGATTTCCTTATTTCCATACCTACTTTGTCCACAAATAGTCCTTTTACCATTTCAACAGAGCCGTCCACTCCCTTTAAACGCCAAGATGGCGTGATAACGCTGATCATTCTCAAAACCCAAGGGCGTACAATAGCCGTTTTCACAGTTAACGTAAAGTAAATATAGCACCAGGCACATCCTGGTGCTATATTTACACCATGTTTAAAGGGAGTGCAGCCGTCCACTCCCTTTAAACGCCAAGATGGCGTGATAACGCTGATCATTCTCAAAACCCAAGGGCGTACAATAGCCGTTTTCACAGTTAACGTAAAGTAAATATAGCGCCAGGCACATCCTGCTTCAAATAAGCACCATCCTTAAAAACAGAGGTGGATGCAGAACAATAATTTTTATATTAAACTAGCATACTCTATATTAAACTAGCATACTCGTTATACTCTTCTTCAGCAAATTTAGATCAGAGTTAATAGGAGGTAATATTTGCCAAGAAAACGGGGCCGGTGTGAGGGGACGACCAGAGCCCGAGAGAGCCCTGGACCGGACCTGACCACACGCTGCCTAATAAACGACTCGCCCTGAACTCGTACCTTTACCCATTGCGTGCCAGCGCCGTCAACATCAGTCTCTCTTTCATGCAAAAAGTGTTTGAGAGGTGACCATCATGAGTTCATCGAATTAGCCCTTGCTATGCTGGATGCCCAAGAACGATGCAGCAGGAACACTGCTGGGGCACATCACCATGCCAGATGGATGGCGTCAGTTCTCGATGCTATGAAAAGGCTGGCGTATAGTGGCCAAATGGGCTATGGCAATGAAACAGGGCAGTCTCTCTAGCTGATTTTACATTTGCCGCTCTAGTTTATTTTAGTATCATTTTTTATTTTAGTATTGCCGCTCTAGTCTTAGTTTAGTTTATGCGTTGTACAGACTGGATACAGCAATGCTCCAGGTGCACAGCAAGACGATCTTGCCATGTACAGGATCTGACCAGGCACGTCAAGCTTCATCTTCTGAACTCCCCTAGGGTATCTGAGGCTGTCAAAGGGGCGCTGTCGCCCCCCTTGATCCGCCAGTTGGTGTGCTTGATTATAGGCACAGTTATTTGGCAGGAACGGCGCCCGTACCTAAGTTCCAGGTCTGAATGCACTTGGGCTGATGACACTTGACCTCTATGTGATATGGGCCAGTGACCCCAGGGGCTCTGGAAATGTCACATCAATGTGCTCGGTCGCACAATATAAAATCTGACTTTGTTTTAGGCGTGATATCTTCACCATACTGCTTGGGTTATGCTTTGCTGGTGTTCTGATGTTTGAAAGTTTCGAGGTCAAACAAGGTCGTGACGTGGGATGGTCTAATTTCATAAACATCTGTGAGAATTTAGATTACCCACCGCCAAGCTGCTATAGTGTTGACAGTCTGCTGTCAAAGGCCATCCAAGGCTATGTTATGGGTTTACTAGTAGAGGTTAAAACATATCACTGACCTTAGATGATTTGTATCAATATGTGTGATTTAACGCCCACCTGCGGGTAAATCTAGTATCAGTTTCCAAGCACGTGATTACCTTTTGCTGAATCATTGACCTTTACCCTTCCGAGTTTAAGCTAAGTGACCTGAGATGACTTTATTTGAAATGCAGCAGTATATGCAGAAATATCAAAGCGAATTTGAATAAGTAATACCCGCGGTAGCCAAAACTGTTTTGGTTATACTGGGCTGCAACCGAAATCTGCTGACCGATACAAGTTTTAGGGATGGTGTTGCACGTGGAAAATATTTAAAATATCTGAAGAAAAAATGTATGTGGTGTTCCATGGCTTGAATTTAGCTCAAAAGTGTGTCGTGATTGTGTTTTAAGTGATTTCAGCATAGTTGAGTTATATATTTGACCTCTCCATGTCACCAATTGACCTTCTAAGTCCAACAATCAAAGCCGTCAGAGAGTTAAGCTCGCAGGCAAACGCTTCAAAATACCCTTCTTTCTACCTTTAATATTTTCCACATGGCTAGGAAGCCAAATCTGCCCACCCCATAGGTTAAAGGTGCAAAGGTGCAAGATATATACGGTAGGGTGAGAGTTATTTATTTTTAGGTTCCCAAATCGTAGCTCAAGTGACAATACTCTCTCCAATTTCAATGTCTTTGTTGGTGCCAAATCTTGTATAAACTATTAAGGGAATGTTCATGGGTTATACTGGGGAATCACAACTAAGCTAGACAATCCCCTGGCCCATGAGTGTGGATTTATATCTCTTTGGGGGAGGGGGGTGCCCGGGCACCCCAATCAAACGCCGAATGAGTGTGGAAAATTCCCTCCCATTACACGCTTTATATAATAATATCTCTTTTGATATGCTGGTTTTTAGCGCTCGCTCAAATGTGGGAACCCCCGGTCATTTTACGTAACCCACGCCCCTGATCTGGCCCGGATTTAAGGTTGTCAGCTCGGGGAGAACTGTGACTGGTTCCCACATCTTAAATCGCTTGATCTACCTTATGTGATAAATTATGCGCCGCTATTTCCCCTTACATCTCATTATAGGCGTTCAAGAACAAGTCTCAATTCGCAACGAATTCTGCTTTGTCGCAGCGGCATGATTAAGGCTGAGGTGGTAAACTTCCTTAAAAAGAGCGCTGATGTTTTGTTGTCGACTTCATCCTCCAAAGACCGCTGACTGCGGTGAACAGAGATGGCGCTGGCGGTGATAGCTCAGGTGATTTGTCTCTTTTTGCCGGCGCCACCGCGAGAGAAGCTAGTGGCAGGGGCTGCCGGAGAGCATTGGGCCGCTGGATTGGGAGATGGGTTCGTTAAGACACTGCGTTGTTTGCAGGGGCTGAAATCGGAGGACCCGACGTTGTAAGTTGGTGCTGTTTTTTGTCAGCGTATTTCTTGATTGTGACCAAAGGTACAAAGTGTACTTGTATATATATATATATTATATTGTATATATATATATAGAAAATATTAACACTTTACAGTTGTTAAGACACAAGCAACTACATTTACACACCGTTAAAAAAACAATAGTTAACATAGAAACACACTGCATGTACCAGTTGTCATGATTGTCTGGCTCCCTCCTCATAGTTTTAGTGATTGTTGTGGAAGTCGAACCATTTGGGGTACATCATCATACTGCATTTAACTATTTATGGATACATGTACAAATTTATCACTTCAAATCATGAGGAGCTGCATAATGCACATTTGTTTACATTTTACACATTTATTTACTATATATATATATATATATATATATATATATATATATATCTAAACACTTATTATTAACTTAAACGAACGCAATCCCTGATTTGCTTCACATATGGGTTTTTATCAACTCAGGGTTGATTCATCCTTCTGTGAAGATATTTCGTTTTGCGAGAAGAGCTATCTAGTGCAAAAGGCTTCTGGCACTGGCATGTAATATGCTTGGCTGTCAGAGGGCGAACATCTGAAAGCCCACATCTCTGAAAGTGCACCGCGATGTTGCCTTTCAATGATTCAAATGCGAGTGCTGAAATGAAAGTCAGCAGAAAACAGGAACACCACAGCGCGGTAGGTGTATTTTGCAGTAAGCGATACATAAAACATACAGGCACCAAAACGCACAACCATGATACCCCCGGCGCGGGGCCCCGAAATAACGTCAGGGATATCGGCGCGGTACAGGTCGGTGCTAAAAATGCCACTGGCAGAGTTTAACGCAATTAAATTAAAACAATACAAATACGCAGCCAAATAACACAAAACACATACATATATGTCCTAACATCACAAGCAGTTAGGTAGGCGCCCAGCCACCACTCAATTTGGATATTCACCTCCCAAGTGTCCTCTGTAGAACTTGGTGTGATGTCAGCGATGTATCCTTCAGGCAAGATAAGAGCTAAATCTTCGTCAATCTTTTATAGTTTGTCCCACTTCCAAAATTAATATCATTCAACGAAGTTGAATTGTTGTACGAGTAGATTTTTAGGAGAACGGGTGTCTAGAATGACAATTTCTGGTAAGAATATTGCGATTTCATGCAGTCGTATGCATAGTCGTAGTCATGTCTGATTTGCATAATCGTAGCCCTTCATTAAGACTGCTGATACAATCCATTTTTTAAGGCGAGCTAGAGAATTCTATCTCCTCTCATTTCTCTCTGCTGTATATTTATTTTGTGCTTCTGAGCTCTTCCTATTGCGTCAGCTGTTTTATTCAGCTTATCGCATCCGCGATAAAAACTGGCGTCAGCTTTTGGCGCGGCACTTTAATCCAATATCAGAAGGCAATGATTTATAGCCGGCGGCAACGGTCGTGGGGTAGCGCGTGCTCTGTCCGCGCCGCGTGATACGAAATTCAACACCAAAAGGCGGGTCTGACGCTGGAAATATCCGACATCTTACAGAAATCTTATTTAGCGCACAGCACTTTCATAGGAAGGATACATTACCAGAACGCATGTATATTTAAAAAGCATAATTTTTTTTGTAGTTTCGTGAAGTTGAAGAATTGCACAAGTAAAACGTGTTGTGATTGTCCCATTTATAATCTATTTCAGCATGATGTTCGTTTCCAATGGAGACCAATTGGAACTTGTCTCGTTAAGTCGTCGTGGAAACAATCCGCCGCCACACAGCGGTTATCGACTCCAATCCGCCGCCACACAGCGGTTATTGACTCCAATCCGCCGCCACACAGCGGTTATCGACTCCAATCCGCCGCCACACAGCGGTTATCGACTACAATCCGCCGCCACACGGCGGTTATCGATCATACACTGCCCGTGTTATCGACTCAATCTGCCGCCACGCGGTTATCGACCAATCCGCCGCCACACAGCGATTATCGACTCCAATCCGCCGCCACACAGCGGTTATCGACTCAATCCGCCGCCACACAGCGGTTTTCGACTCTAATCCACTGCGCACAGCGGTTATCGACTCCAATCCGCCGCCACACAGCGGTTATCGACTCCAATCTGCCGCCACACAGTGGTTATCGACTCCAATCCGCCACCACACAGCGGTTATCGACTCCAATCCGCCGCCACACAGCGGTTATCGACTCCAATCCGCCACCACACAGCGGTTATCGACTCCAATCCACATCTGACAAACATGACCAAATTGATAAATATATCATGGGAGTCTCCTAAAAAATCAGAACTAAAGCTAAAAACTAAAAAGACTCTTTTCTGGGTTGGTTGTATATATTTTAGCTGTTTCACTGTCGTCTGCTTCATCATCTTTTTAGGGCTTTAGGTTTCTCCTACGCGGTTTTATGCGGTTGATGGCACCCTATCTTCAGCAGGCTTTCCGAAAACTTATTAAATCGACAACAGCTAAAATCAGATATATGTCCGTACCCAAAACTGCCCGAACTCCCGCAAATCCAATTCGACCCCAAACGGATTCGGAGATCCATTTGGACAGCTAACCATTTCAGATGGTTGTCACCTAATATCAGACACGCAAACGGTACGGATTTGGCAAATGAAGCGATCGGTAGGTATATCATGGGACTGTGAATGGTCCTGCAAGCAGAGTGCCCGTGGAATAGGAATTGTGCCGCAAAATGAAGACAGTTACGCTACAGTTAATGGATGAATATCTCTTGTAAGGAAGAGGGGCATCCTCATTCCTATCTGTGTATAGCTAGGCAGTGGCGGATCCAGGACTTCATTCGAGGGAGGGAGGGGGGACTGGGCAGCTCGAGCCTTCCCCGCCATTGCCTCGGAACAGCCGCCGGGTACGCATTGACTATAGGCAATCTGACATTTCGGGGGGGGGCTTGAACCCCAAGTTCCCTCGTATCTGCCACTGTTGGCAGATGTTGAAAAGTTGAAGTGTCAAAATTGTTGAAACTCTCTACATGTCAGTTAAATAAACCTTCTGTCGACTTGATGCCTGCAGTTTTCTTATCACGGCCATTGATTCCACACTTCATTTTAAGCTAGGATGCACCTGGCACCAGTTGTCCCTCAGATAGACGTCAGTCTAAGGATATACTCAGACGTGGTGCCGCTACCAAATTTGTGAAAACGCTGCCGTTTCTTCCGCTACCTTGGCTGGGTGAAACTGTTATAGCTACTATAGTAACAGAATAACATTTCTTTAAATCGCGAAACCACTACCTACTACTCCGCTACAACTATTTTTATTTCAAACACTACTCAAAATTTCCTTTCCTTTATTTTTTATTTGTTATCGTAAGATATGCAAAGAGGAAAAATTATATATATATATATATATATATATAATGTATATTTTATTTTCCTATGATACAAATAATTTATCTCCATGTCAATCTCCTTTTTGTGGAGGGGGGTTAGTGGTCCCCTCAACAGGCTGCCGGTGGTGTCAGCGCTGTGGAGTTGTCTGGAGTCCACTACCCGCTGCTCCGCTACTTGTTGGTCACGGAGAGCGTTGTGATGTGCGTTGTGACCGATGTGATTGTTAATTGTGCACTCTTTACTGCCCCATTGTCCGTGACAATGCGTTTACAGCACCTCTGATATGGAATTTCCGACATGCTGCACACGCTTTGCAACTGAGCAGAACAAGTTGGAGCATGCTGCAAAATTAAGCCTGACCGTGTAGAACCAGGTGCATTACATATCATGATACATAATATGCCCGGAAAACGAACTAACAACCTTTACATTCAAACTGTCTTTCTAAGACGGCTTTCGGAAACCGAAGGATGACAGACACTGGCAATTCAGAACCTTCTCCTCAGATCACGCAGTGGCTTCAAAGGGCGCCCTGGCGGCATCAGTATTCAAGGTTGGCGGCCGGGCTCAGGGAGGCCGCAGCGGTGCGGCTGGGCCCGGCGCGCCCCTGGGAGCGGATCCGTTTGTTTTTCACAGTCCAACTCCCAGGCAGGGCTGTGGCGTGACAGAAGAGGCCAGCACCGGCGCCGGCAGAATATCACTGCTCTGACCAGACCGGCAATTATCGATTCGCAATGGCTGTACACTATAGGGCTGCTCCGGTGTCCTGCATGAGAAAAGGCTGAGGTGAAGCTACCAGATTCCTTGGCCTAAAGAAGCTAACTAGTTAAATAAAATAAATATCATTTTCATTCCACTAAAATTAAAGATTCCCCTGACCTTCCTTGATTTTAACGTTTACTTTGGCTTGTTGTATACTTTTTGGACAGACTATACCTGGCAACCATGCCTCCGCCGCCTTGAGCACTGATTCCCAGAAAGGCGCACTTGCCATTTAACTGAAGAAAATTTACAACTCTGACAGAAACGGCACTAGAAATGAATCATTTGATTCAAATTCTTAGGCTGCAATGACAGCGGAGCCTGCAAGGGCCTTTTTAATGGCCTGCGCCGAAAGGCTAATGTTGGGTGGGGGACTGCATTGTTGAGGCGTTTCAATTATTCACGGCGGGGTACACTCACCACGTTTTTTCGTCGATCACTAATGACAGACGGTGGCGTATGACATGAATAGGCTGGATAACCTTCGCTCGCAGCTGACACGTTCCCACATATCAGTCAGCCTGGGGGAGAGATGGGTGCCAACGCCTAAAACGTTTCACCATACACCAGCGGTGGTGTCGATGTATGCGTGTATGTACAACTGTACATACAGCCTCGACTCACGTTTATGTGGAACGCTCACCCTTAGGTGAGGTCAACCTTTATCCTTAGTGCCGCTCCTGCTGGAAGTGAATGCTTCACGCTTCGAAAAACACAAAGGCTTTAGGCGTAGACGCAAACCTACTTGAGAGTTGAAACGTCCCGTAATGTGCGGTATGCGTGCTTCGAAAAAGTCTTAGATGTCATCACGCACATTTTATCTGGCACAAAGCATCTTGTCCACATAGACGGTCCTAAAAACCACCATACAGTCTAGACGTGCGCCAAGGTGATACATTCCTTTCAAATGACCCTGCGCCGAAGTAAACTGGACTCGAACGCCTCTGAGCATGAGCTGTGTGCTCGCCTTATTTCAGGCACGTCGTTATATGTCTGCTGCATTGCAGCGTTTACGCTGACAATCAATTTGGCCCATGCGTGGAAGCTAAAGTTAAACTTCAGCAAGCCCGGCCAACTCGGACACACAACGCGGTGGTGGAATGGATAGTGCAGTTTTAAGGCCCGGCGGGTTACCTGAGCAAGGAACAATCTAGCTCCCGGAAAACCTTTCCAGCAGGAGAAGAGTTGGTGGCGATTTATAACGCTGACGGTTGGTGCACCGATAACTCCCCAAAATTAGTATTATTAGACACACTGTCGGAACCAGGACCGGACCCGCCCAGAGACAGGATCAGGCGCCCTACCCTAACCCCAACCTAGTTTCTTCCACTTCCCCCCGATGTCATATACAAGTAGTTGTTGCGCATGTACACCCCATGAGAAAGATCAAAGATTCAAGCTCACTGGAAGCATTTGTTCATGGGAGGGGGACGGAGCATGCGATAGTGTAGTAGATGAGGCTCCTGCCCTCAATGCTGCTGTCCTGAGATCGCGTCTCAGCGTTTCTTTGAACAAGAATCTGTTTCATTCTGTATTTTTCTGTATTCATTCTGTATTCATAGCACGAGTCCCATCCAATTATTTGGTTTTTCAGGTATCGTTACAAATTCCATCCTTATATATAGGTATTCACAGATACCACACATTCGTACATCAGGTGTCGTAACGCCTTTGTCACACAGGTGACACGCAGCACACATAAAATACACGGTATAACTAGGCATACCGTCCAAGTTATTATTCATCATAAAGTTTTCTGTGGAAATACTTCTTTATTGCGTTTAGCCTTTGGATCCGAGTGACGTCCCTGGGAAACGTGTTCCAGTGGGTAATAGCCCTGTACGGAAAGGCACGCTTCGTACTCTCCAGTCGACATCGAGGCAGTTGGAGCTGGGTGTTTGAGTTTCTAGTCACCCTTGCGGAGACACACCATTTCGTTGTTTCATTCGTCGTGATTTCTTAAAAAATACGCAGTTGATTCTGCCGTTTGACTTGCTAAACATGCAACGTATCGCAGTAAAAGTAGTCCCTGGATATATTGTATTGGTCTCTGGGGCAGGCTGTCGTTACTGCAGGCATGACATATAAATTCCCTGAGGATCAACATAAAAATGCAAAAGTACCATAAGAGTGGGAAAACACTGGCTGTTATTTCAACAAAATCATTTGTGGGCGGCTACTGATATCGCGAGTTATTTTCTTTGAGTTACTGGATTGATTCAAGCAAACAGCTCCATCCAAGCATCTCATAGGCGGAAGCAGATTTTCCAAAGGGAGAGGCAACTTAGTCACTAGGGCCTAAAGAGAGTGTCATTGGCCACAGGGGCGGCAATTATAACCGTGATGTCGCCAATGCGTGCATTATATGGCAGAGGATAGGAAACGATGTTTCAGGGAGGTGCTGAGGTGGTTTCAGACGCACCACGACGCGTGGTTTTTCGGAGCCAATGTCTTGATAGGGGAGCCTCCATCTGCCTCCACCCGCCTTTCCCCTAGATTTTCTTGTGACTTGTCTTTTTTCCCGCACAAAACTCAATGCTCCAGGTCTAAGAAACAATATCAGTCCGGCTGGTTTTCGCTGAGAAATGGTATACCTTGCCGTTGTGGGCTTGTGTATGTGTTTGTAAGCATTTGTGTGTAACCTCTTACCTTCTGGGTTTTTGTCTGCACGAAAAACCCCCTGAGGGGATTACTTCTGACACGGGAAACAATGGCGATACGGAAAATTAAAACGGTGCTGAAACCCTCCTACTGTCTCCCGATAAGTCGTGGTGCCCAGTGGGGACAGGTCCCTATCTGAGCCCACCTAACTATTCCCCACCCGTCTACGTGTGCTCGGGCTGTGGTATAAACCCATTGCGTTGATTGGTATCAGATGCTATTTTAGGTCCAGGCGTGTGTGTGTTTTAGACTGTGGTCATTTTTTTGCTATTTATTTACCATTTGACAAAAGCTCCCAAAGTGCCCCTTGTTTGAATGATTAGGATTTTGATTCCACTTTTGTATCCAGTTTGAACCATATAATTTGAGCTGCGACGTCACAGAGAACCGAAATGGTTTATATTTAGGTCGATTTAGTAATGCCCTTATAGCTAGAGAGCCAAGAGAGTCAGTAGACCTAGAACAAAGCCAAGATCATCAACGTGTTCATACTGAACAAAAGAGTCAAATTGCTTACAACATGAGCTTCAAAGAACTTCAAAATTGTTGCATGTCAATCGAATCTTTCGATCATGCTCGTCACTATCATGTCAAGTTTTTCTATATATTGACTCTTTCAAAATTACACTAAAAAACTTATTAAAAAGGTGTGACCTTGGGTGACTTTTGGTAATCTGTGGCTGGGTTGACCTCAAAATGGTTACCGGCTCGACGATCGTTTATCGTTCCAGGAGCTTTCGAGCGATGTTCACAAACTTGACATGTTTCTTCTAGGGGACGCGTGACACCCTGGTTTTTTTTTATAAATTTTGTTCAAGTTGTTCCTAGTACGACTGGTAGAGTCGGAGTCTCACTAAAGTCATCAAGGGACTTGTCACGGAGACCCCGACCCGACCACCCGAACGAGCAACTCCCTCAATGGAGGGTTAATTTAGAAGCCAAAGTTTAACGTCCCACAAAGCACAGGGACGGCCGCCCCGCTCAGGTCACCCTCTCACCAGTCAGTTGCCAGCCGACCTGTACGTCGGGTAAACTATTGAGCGCCGGAGCGTCTCAGGGGAACCGATCCCAAGCCTGGGCATGCCCTGCCACTGCATGCTTCTGAGCAGCGGGCCGGAGCCCAACGCTCTACCAACTGAGCTACCGGGTTTGGTGTGTGATATTCTAGAATAGCAAAACCGCCTATGTTAGCTTCGAAGTGATGTCTTAAAGTATCGAAAACTTCTGCCTTGATATCAGTTCTCGGCCAGAAGTTATCGAATTAATCACTTTACAGGTAAGCACAGCAATATGTTAAATCGGCTTAGGATTATTCGCGAGAAGCAAGGGGGATCGGGTAAAAAATGACCCTGTAAACGATGGTGGATCAAATATACCTGTGCTTTTACCATGTACGGGCTTATATCTCTTACTTTTCAGTGCATTGTAAATCAGCGTTAATAATTTAAACTACTTGCCTCTTTTACTTCTTGCTTTGTTTTTCACTGTCTTCTTTTTCAAGTTGACGAGGGAACATGAAAGTACTCTGTCATGCATGGTAATGAGTCTTAATGCACTGAACTGAATTGACCTTAACTTATTTGCTCCTCCGTCGAAAGAAAAGATAATCAACAGAGAAAATCTGGAATAGCCAACGAGTCTGTACGCACTGCTTGTGGCGTAGTGATATTATTGCATTGTCGTGTTTTATCTTCCTCGGCAAGCCATAGTGACTTAGTTTGCTCGTCTAACACGATATGCTTCAACCTAAGCTGACCTCATTCACCATAGAGCGTGATCCGATCAGCAGGCTGCGGAAATCTGTATATGTATATGTAAATATGTCCACTGAACTTTGTGTTGTCTCTAGAACGTCGACTAGAATATTCTGAATCTCGTAGAAGCTTCTTGAGGCCAAAATATTAAATGTCTTTAACTTTCAGATAGCTCAAATAGAAAATTGATAGAGTTCCGAGAAAAAAACGGCTCTCGCCTTTGTCCTATTTTTCGCCACATTTGCCTTTACAATGGTGAAGGGAGTTGGTGCGACCCACCTCGCTATTGACCCCTAATGGCTCGGGAGCTTTCTGAAAAAATTAGTGTGCTACTCGGTACAGCGAATAATCAAATGAGCTTAAGTAGGTAATGACCATTTGCAATTGTTTTTATTTATTTTAGACCTAATTAACACTGAAGAAAGATATTCGGGCTTGCTTAGTCATCCTCGCTGAGGATCCTCGCTGAGGATGACTTGGTGTCCTTTATTGTTTTTTTTCGTGTTAATTTGGTCTAAAATAAATAAGCATTTGGGATATGGTTTTTACCCTTTAGCTCTAACTTGTGCCAACGTCCCACCTCTTTCTGAATAATCAAATCATCAATGATCAAATCATTCACAAATCAATCGTGATGGATGGGAATTTGTCATGACATTAGGCCATAAGTACACCTTTAAGGTCAAGTCAGAGACCTGATTGCCGCCTGCCACGGTCAAATCCGCCGCTCTAACTATTTTTTGTGGTAAATATTCATATGATATATAATCACGATGCGTGGTAAATAATATAGTCTACGAAGCAAATAGAACACATTTTTGCTTTGATATATGCACTATAGGCCTATATGACCTATCTAATTAACGCCTGAGACGAGGTCAAAGGGAAAAGCATACTGAGGGTCAAAATTCAAAGCTGCCCAAAATGTTTAGCTTTAACTTTCAGGGGTAGTTTTTACGCTAGGTCTGAATTAAACACCACCCGATGCTTCGCCACACTATTTTTGTTCGCTGTATTCAACTATTAATACAATATCAACAGTGATCTATTAGAGCACAAACCATCTTATTTCACAAATCATTCGCTCAAAATAGAAAATCATAAATCATTCTATTATCATCATACTATTCACGCACGAAATGTATGTGCCCGTATATACAGCCTGTATGTGACACCAGCAGCAGTTTACTTTCCGGCAGATCTCGCTACACTGTCAACCGGCGTCGGACTAGCGAAAACACCAAACACCCGTCTAACAAATAGCTTTATTGCCCATTCCATCAAGATAAGGGTTTTCAATTTGCGCCAGCGTCAGTCCAACGACCGTGGCCGCAGTCCAAGAAAGAGATAGCCCACACGGATAGCATTCTTATCCAGAGAGTCGTTAGACCGAGAAGATGTACGAGCGCCGGTATGCCGTGTTTTTCCAACTTCAACTTCTTGTCAGATATTGGAAACGCCACAGCTTCTCAACCCATCTCAATTTACCAACAGCAGCGACGCTCGCGCACTCCTTACCTCTCAGTAGATCACCGCGTTTGAATGCGGTATTTGTATTCGTGGCAGTCCGAAGACTAACCGTCCGAAAGCGGCTGCCTCAATCTAAAACGATGACATCTTATGGCCAGGCCGTCCCGTCCGGCCTCGCTGCTGCCGGCAGTATCGCCGCCCGAGTTTGCGTGCTATCTGGTGGCACGTCTGAATGAAACGGCGGCCGCTGAATGTATGAGTGCCCGCTCCATGCTGGAGGTGGATGGAAATGCGCACATTCTTGCCCAACGCCGCGGAAGTGAGCGCCGGAAAGAGCGCAGGCCAGAGGCGGACGGTAAACGACGCTGCCGTTACAAACAGGCAACACGATTGACATTCGAGCCGGCGAGTGTGTTGTAAATTCAGTGCGGTGGCAAGGAGAGGCGCGCTAATTTAGCGTCGGTGATCCGTTGCTGCGTCGCAGTGCCGCCCTTCTGTCGCAGACACACGATTGGTGGCGAACGCCGTCGGCGGGCCGGAGGTCGACTCAGAGGTCGCCGGCGCCCCTCCCCTCCAGCCCTGCTGCCCGCCGGCCCCCAACGGAGAAGGAGTCCTGTGGGACGCATCGATGTGAGAGGCGCACGCCTGGGACTGATCTAATAGAGCTGTCAATCCAGGGAATTAGCCGTATTGGATGCTGACTCGGTGGGCCGGACTGTGTGCTCTCTGGAGAGCTGCAGGCGAGAGATAGCAACACAAGCCCGCCTCCCAGCCACAGTTGCCCTCATACAGTATGGACGGAGCCATCGTTAACCCACGCCAAAGTCCCGGTAGAAGGGGTAATTAGGATAATCTGGGTACTAGTCTTATCACTGCAAATCAAGCATTGCACCAGAAATAGGTGTATGGTCTTATGATTTCTGGCAAGACAAGCCAAAGCTGATTATCTATATTCAGGTTATATTTTCTTTCGTACGCAACGAAGCGGCAAGTGAGCTTCTTGAGAGGTAGCACGCCTTCGGCGCTGTCGATTTCAATGCAAATGTTTATTTTGCTCATTGCCTACTGATTTCAGAGTTACAGCCCTTGCGCATTCCGGTTGTCTGAGCTTACAATACCAATTCTGGAAGGCAATGCCACCAATATCCGTTTGGAATTATAACATGCAATTGTAATGGAAGGGATTAGATGGAGCTCGAAACAGAGTCTTTAAATCTATATTTTACATAATCTTAGAGATATAACATACTGCATGCTTTGTCAAGTATTTCTGGCCAGGGCGACTGAGCAGGAGCCGGTCGGAGTCGGTGGCTTAGGCTGAAGTCGGAGTTAGAGTTAGGGCAGAAGTCAATGTCGCTTGCGAGATGACTACAAACTGAGACGAAGAAGACCAGGAACCAAACTATATTTTCAGAATGTGGTCGTGGACGTAAATAAAATTGTTTTGTTTTTTTTTGTTAATTTAGGCTCCATGGTATCACTTCATCACCTTCGCACCACTTTTCTTGCCTGATGTTTGTTTTGGTACAAGTCTACTGCAAAACTAAGTTCAGACGATACTTAAGATCGCTTTTTGTTGCTTATTGAAGCATGTTGTTGGGATTACCAAAGTACTTTAGTGGTTTTGGAATTGTTGTAGGGAAAACAATGACTAGAATATAAGTTCTAGGGTAGAATCTGGCTGAAATACGATTTTTCGGAGGATTATAACTTGAGAGGTAAAGACTCTGCTGCCCTAGAACTAGAACTTTCTGAAACGAGCCACAAGAAAGTTATTTTCTAAAAATAAAAATAAAAATAAACGCAAATAAAAAACTTGCACCGCCTTCTTCACTTCTCTCCAACGTTCATTTCATTGCCAGGGAATGTACGTGATTGGCCGAGACTGGCACGATCCGAAGCACACCAGCTAACTACATGGTCTATCAGTATTTTAGCAGTATAATACCGCCGGCGTCCACCGACGCCGGCGCTCGGCGCTGGACCACCGCCGGCAGGGGGCGGTCTGGCAGCAGGCGCGGGTCGGGCGCCGTCTCACGATACTGTGCCGCCCTACTGCGCTGTCTGGCGGCACCAGCCGCTGGGTCAGCCAGGCGTCAGGCAGGCCAGACCTGAAGATATCAGTCTGGAGCGACGGCACTGGTCCTGATTTTCTGCACCGGGATTGGCCTGGACTTTCTGTTTCACTCCAGGGATGCCGTCTTTTCCTCTCCTGATTTTGGGCAGGAATTTTTACAGCTGTTTAATGTGATTTGAACGGAGATAACCAGGAGACAGCATACCGCAAACACTAGGCCTGTTCTGTCTGTCAGCACAGTTTTTTTCAGCACCACTCAGCGGGCAGCATTCCGCCTCCGTCACGCGACTGTAACCTCTCCCTGGGAACTGGTCCTAGAGGTTTCGGGCTGATGGTCTGCTGTTGTGCTGCTGGGAAAAGAGTAATAGCGCGACAGCGGCAGACCAATCACTATTTTGTGATTGGTAGATGAGTGTTATGTTTCATTTTCATTTGTATAGTACATACTAGAGGCGTTTGTGGGGCTTGTGTTTCTTTTCCAGAGGAGAGGTTAGAGGGCCTGCTGACAACAGGACAGGCGGAACATTGCTACTTTTGTTTATACTTTTATTCGCTGTAGAATTCGTCATTTGCGAAGAAAGAGGATGTGCCAAGAATGGATTATGTATCCTCCGGTGCTGTGCCGACTCCGTCTATCACTGAAAAGCTGGAGACGAGTGCTAGACCTGTAGGCGGAACAAGGGAGGCGATAAAAACGTGCTTTAAAAAGAAGCGCACCCGTGAAGCGCTGTTGCTCCTAGGCGGTGAGCTCCGAGAGAAAAGAGATATGAAACTAGAGGGTGTTTGGCATGCTCTGTGCACCTGATAGCTCAGTTTATATCCCATCGAAATGTCATGTTTCCTTTAACCCTCGCCCCACCAGGGGCCATCGATGGCCCCCTAAGGTTTTTCGGGATAGCAGAAAAAACGACGAAACACAGGGCCTTCCGACGGAGACCGCCTTCAGTGTTGGAGGTGTGGGCCGGTCACCCGGCCCGCCACACCTGGTGCCCCAGACGTGGAAGCCAAACGGTCTCCAATGTGCCCTCTCCGAGGAGACCTGCGGGCACCCGCCCGCCGTCTTTCGCTCCCGGACTTCCAAACAGACGTCCCCATGGGGATCCGTATCTGGAGGGACCTCTCGACGCTGGCCAGGGGGAATCGACGGATCCACCTACAGTGGATCCCTCCCATTGCGGCATCCTGGGCAATGAGAGGGCGGACGGCTCGCCAGGGGGCCGCCGCTTCCACAGAGCAGGTCCTCTCGACGTCACCACCGTGTTCCGGGCGGCTGCGAGAGCGACGCGGGCCGAGTATATCCGGCTTGGCCCGCCGGCTGGTACCGCCCCTGATGGGGGGGACGCCTCCGTCGCCGATCCCGACTGGCACCGGGAGGTGGCGGTGGAGGTACACCAGCTGCGTGCCGGACACTGGTCCGGATCCAACCAGTATCTTCCGGATTGGAAGAAGCCCCTCCTGTGACGTGCGGCCGCAGTTCGCGGCATGCCCCGCGGAAGGTGCCCGATCTGCCGGGAGGAGGCTGACACCCGGAGCACGTGCTCCGGCGGTGCCCGCCTTGATGGGGACCCGACACCGACTGACGGGGACCATATCCCCGTTTTGAGGAAGTCCGGAGAAGCGACGTCGTGGCGGCCCTGGCGGCCGCCAGGGTCCTCCGGCCGCATGGCTACACCGCGTTGGGCTGGAGGCACACAAAAAACAACGAAACACAGGACCGCAATTGAGGACTCTATCTCTCACCCCATCATTTTTACACCATCCCTGAAAATTTTTTACCCCGGGTCACCCAAGGTCAGGCCACCAGGCCAGGTCAACCAAGGTCATCTCACTTCAACGTTTGAGCTCTATAAGAGCTACGTTTCTCAGTCGATCGATTTGAAACTTCCTACAGTTTATGGCCCCGCCAGGGTCTACAAGGTGTATATCCGGGATTTTTCAATTTCGTGACCTAAGGTCAGGTCACGAGGTGACCTCTCCCATTGAAAAGCATGGGAAAAAGCTGTCTTATGATCTAAAAGCCACAAAAACGATTGAAATGCTCGGCTTGCTCAGAAAAGCGTTTTTGGACACCCTTTTACGGATCCCAGGGGTCATATTTTCCCTTTCACCTCTCCAAGGGCATCCAAGTTCACCAGGGGTCAAAAACAGTATTTTGGCAATAACTGTTGACCTAATTAAGCTAGAGCGTTGAAACAAACACCATCGTGTATGTATCATCACTAGTTCTTATTTGATATACGGTAAGGTCACTTTCTGACCTTTGATGACCTCAGGTCATATGAGGTCACGAGGTGACCTCTGGAGGTCAAACCACTGGCAGGAGGTCATTACGTTTACAAAAAGGAAAAAGTTCTGGCATTTTCCTATCCAATGTAGTTTACCAGATCTCAATAGCTCTAATGGCATAAGAGTTATGCCTAGTTTTCTTAAGCATTACATATTTGAGTGAAAGGAGCCTATCGTGACCTAACTTGACCTCTGGAGGCCAAAACGTTGACCTGAGCGCTTAAACATATGAAGTAATTGCTTACTGAATTCACGCGAGCTTTCTAATGCACTTTGCATATTTGCGCTAACCCCCATATTTTCGGAGTTAGAGGGGGGCATCGATGGGCCCCCTCCCGGTGGGGCGAAGGTGGCGCCGGACCCCCGGTGGGGCGCGGGTTAACAGGTGGAAAGACTAGTGTACGGTGGGGATGCGTGACTAAGCGGTAGAGCACCTGCATTCTGAGCCACAGGTCCTGGGCTCATGTCCCGACAGAGCCTCTGAATAGATTGATCTGATCCCCAAATCCCTCCCAACAGGGTGAGAGTTGGCGACGGCGTATAACCCTAGAAGATGGTGCGTCGTTAAAGCCAAACGATTATTATTATGACTATTGTACTGGGTTAGACCAGGCAAACCTGTCTTTCTTAATGAAGTTTCTATTTGATGAACCAGAAAGCAGATACGATTTTTGGGGGTGGTTTGCTGTATTATTTAGAAACGTTCCGGTTGGTATGCATCGGGTGTCCTGACCAGTGCCTGGAGGACAGTAACCGACCAAACGGGGTTTGGGTGTCGCAGCCGGCTGGTGCGCGCGGTCGGCTCGGATCGTGACATTCTGTATGATCTGCAGGCTGTCGTGGGTTCAAACCCACCCAGAGGCAGCGTTCTGAATTAGCTCAAGCTTCGCTTACTCGCCTACCCCCCCCGGGCCGTATGACATCAGCAGTTGATGCGTCTTTAAACACCAAAGAAGTAATTAAAACAGTGGCGTACCGGATCACTTCCCGATGTTGTCTTCAACTCAGGCTGACAGCCACTCCACGAGTGAAGTGGAGCGGCTGGGCTGCATATCCTGCAAACCCGCAGACTGCAGTGCACCGGGTCAAATTCAAGCTGTGCCCTCACTTCATATCCTAGGTCAGAGCCACACTTACGACTGTTGGCATTGCAGTGAGATCAACTATCCACGTGGAAGATCTGCTAGAACAGTGTCCAGCAGTCTGCGTTCTGAAGGTTCTCTTCTCGCATGAGGGATCTACCCCACACTGATTACTTTGGACAAGCTTCCGAGTCGTCGGGGCTTCCGACGCCAGCTCATCTAGAATCGTCTGGAAAAACTGCGATAGTAGCTATGGCCGATAAGAACGAAAACCAGCTCCGATGCCACCCAAACACCCCGCTACCTAGCTTGTGTGAAAATTATTTTGTATCCTGCCATCAAAACTGAGTCTTTTGATACCAGCATCGAAAAATAATATATATTTTTCTCTTTGAGCGAAATTTAAAACGCAAATTCCAATATCTGAAAACCGTCATCCACCAAACAGAGCTTAGATCAGGATAGAACCGAGTGTGGATGTCCCATGTCATGGGGCATCACCTTCAATGGGGGGGGAGCGAGCGGCATTAAAGCAACTCCATCTTTAACTTTCATTTGGACTTATACTGTTTTTGTTTCCTTTGATAGATAAGGTCACGAATCGTTCACAGCTCTATTACGAAGTATTTGATTCTTCTAGCGAATTCTGGACGGTGGCTAGCGATGTGGTATGATTTCGATAGGGGGTGCTGAGCCTAAGAGGGGAGGATTCTGATGGGCCTGAGGAGCCATAGAGAGGTGTAAGAAAACCCCTAGGGTTGTGTTTACGAGGGGCGTACGATACTGTGTTTATGGAGGGGCGTACGATACTGTGTGTACGAGGGGCGTACGATATTGTGTGTGGTGGCGTACGATATGTGTGTGGGCGTCGATTGTGGGTGGCGTACGATATTGTGTGTACGAGGGGCGTACGATACTGTGTGTACGAGGGGTGTACGATACTATGTGTACGAGTGGCGTACGATATTGTGTGTACGAGGGGCGTACGATATTGTGTGTACGAGGGGCGTACGATATTGTGTGTAAGAGTGGCGTACGATACTGTGTGTACGAGTGGCGTACGATATTGTGTGTACGAGGGGCGTACGGCACTATATGTACGAGTGGCGTACGATATTGTGTGTACGAGGGGCGTACGATACTGTGTGTACGAGTGGCGTACGATATTGTGTGTACGAGGGCGTACAATACTGTGTGTACGAGGGGCGTACGATATTGTGTGTGCGAGGGGTGTACGATATTTTGTGTACGAGGGGCGTACGATATTGTGTGTACGAGGGGCGTACGATACTGTGTGTACGATGGGCGTACGATATTGTGTGTACGAGGGGCGTAAGATATTGTGTGTACGAGGGGCGTACGATACTGTGTGTACGATGGGTGTACGATACTGTGTGTACGAGTGGCGTACGATATTGTGTGTACGAGGGGCTTACGATATTGTGTGTACGAGGGGCGTACGAAACTGGACCAACAGTGGACGGGTGGACAAAAGTGGGAGAGGCTGGGAAGTAGACTACTTCTGATTGGGCTCGTTCTGAGCTGAAGGCACCTGTGCCTCAGTCTTTTCGTATTTCGCACTGGATTAACTCTCCATGTAAAGTGCCTTCAGCCCCCAGCACATGGGCATCCTACGGCCACGGACCTGACGGAGGGTAACTGCTCTCTTCTTTCCCCGTGGGATCCATCTCTGGCCCTGGTAAACTCTAAGTTTATCTCTGATGTGAAGTTTTAAATGTAGGGGCCTTACTCTGGAAGTTAATGTCCAGACACATGGTACCTGGGTCATCAATCGACCGGTGTGACGTCAGAAACCCAGTCTCACCTTTTCGCTGCTGGATGAGCCAGCATGTCTTCAATGGCATTTTATGCTTAAGTTACTGTAGCTGCAAATCCGTTCTATGAGACCCTACTTCTGCAAAAACAGTAATTCACGATCATAATGATAAATTAGACTCAGAAAATTAGAACCAGAATGTCACGAATGCGTCGCCTTTTGTCCTCTTCAAACTTCTGATGTGTCGATTTACCCCTGACGCGGAACTTACCTGCCCTTGAAGCCATTCAAATGCAACTCTTCATTTCTTCTCGTGGTACCAGATAGGATAGGTCACCTTTAAAGGCCCTTTCAATACGGCAGTTTTTATTTTTGTTTTTAACTTTATTTGTTAAGCCATCTCAGACATTTTTACACAAATCTGTAATTGTACAGTTTGTTCAGTGGTTTCTAGAATGATTATAAGCCTAGCAGTTTGTTTGATTCCATACAAATGAATGATATTACGAATCCCTTTTCTGAAACCCTGCTTCTGAAAAACCCTTAAGTCGAGATTGTTATAACTGATTCAACTCTGAATATTAGTTAAATAGTTTGTAATACGACGGTGTGCCGATGCTTCTCATTCTCAAACTCACGACACGTTAACTTGGCTCTCATGTGGTAATTTGATGTCCTAATTCCAGTGACTATAATAACGGGAGTTACTTTCATTCACGCTCTTACTAGCACAAAGGAAGACGGAAGAACGCATTTAATGTCTGTGATATGTTGGATATGGGTATCAGTGACGGCGGAACTTCCGAATTTAAGTAGGGGTGGGACCATTCCTAAAAGTATTTGTTTTCGGCCTGATTTCCGTGCTATGACCTCTAACTGAACGGAATATACCTTTGATTTGAGTAGAAACTGGTGTCTTACCCCTGCTAACGGGCACTTGAAAATTTGTATGTAACGGGCTATCTGCCGTTATGCTGCAGTACTATAGGAATCTTGAATTGTAATTTGATTTCAGCATTTGCTTGGCAAACATTTCAGTTTTGTCAGATCTATTTATTAAAGCTAGCACATATTAGTTCGTTAAAAACATATTTTGTTGAAAAGCTTAAGAGGGCCCTCTCTGAAGTCACCTGAGCTGAACTTGACATGGCAAGTGATCCGTCTCAAGTGGGTCGTCAGGTTCCTGTTGTAAGTATTGATGATCAGGCTCTTCCCTCCTTTCTCCCGTTTGAACAACCCAGATTACTTTGGGAGCAAGATAAAATTTTTGGCGTGGCAAATCTCAAAATGCACTGTGTTTTGTTTGCATAAGTGGTATCATCTTGCGCAAGGTATTCATCAACAGCCTCAGGACTGGTGAACGGTCCATCTTGGTGTTTGAGCTTGGCCAGGTTAGATATTCTCTGCTAGTCAGGAACTATGTTCTATACCTCCTTTGCCTTCAGACTCTCCTTCTTGAGCTTCTTCTGTTTCTCTCTCCAACGTTTCCTTCTTTGGGGTAGCTCACCCCCGCCTTCATGATCAGCCTCATGAACCGGCTATCCATTGCCCTGCCTTTCATTAGCCTCCCCGCCTTCTCTTCACATGGTACGTGCTCGCCTCCTTCAAATTTTCGCCCCCAGATCTTCAGCTCATAATTATCGTATATGCACTATTTTCAGGATCCAAATTTTAAATCGGCAGAGACATGGGCTTCTTCTGACCATTTTCAGCAACCTTGGTATTACAGCTGGCATCCAAATTGCTCCTGAAATGGAACATGTTGCCCGGTGCAGGGCCCGTTTCGGGATCAGGATCTTGAGGGTTGTGACCAGACTGTTCATGTTCCCCTTAATCAATAGCAGGGCAGGCTCCAAGCGTTTGGCTGAGTAGAGGCAGGCGTTGAATCTATCGGAGACGAACGTGAAGACTGAGCTGTTAACACCCGCACTGGAGGGGGTCTGGCACTAACGCGCACTGGAGGGGCCTGTAGGCCCCCTAAGATCTCGGAAACTAAGAGGGTTAGAAAAACGCCACTTGGTAGGTGGGTGGGGGCTATGATGATCTACATGATGACCAATTTTCATTGACCTAGGTCAATATCTTCAAGGTCAAACAAGGTCGTAAAGGTCAAATATTGGCCATGCTGGTATCGATTGATAAATGCTGTGATTATGCGGGAAAATGGCGGGAATAAGCTAAAGGCGGACAAGGGTCATGAGAAGAGGTCTCAAATAGGCTTCCCCACAACTTTTTGGTCAAGGTCATTCAAGGTCATTGACCTTTAAGGTCACCATATGGTGTACTACTTATTATTTACACTTTGACTAACACTGTAGCCACTGTTTGGCGGGAAATGAGGATTGACCTTTCCAAATGACATTTGACCTTGACCATTGACCTTGACCTTTGTATTGGGGTACCCTGCCGATGACGTCATAGCATAATATATATCAGACGGGGTAACGTCATTTGGCCGGACGCACAGTGGTCAGTGACCTTGAAGTGCAGATATGACCTTGAACTGTGACCTTGACCTTGACCTTGACTTTCATGTGAAGTGACCTTGACATATAGTCCCGCTTATATGACGTTATGACGTCACCACTCGGTCTTCAATGCAAGCTAACTGGTCCGACCGCGCGTTTACGGCGATCTCAAAATGCAGGTCTGACTTTGAAAGCCTATAAGTCTAAAAATTTTGGCCGATTTTCTAAAAGTCTTCACCAATCGACGCGCTATTAAATTCTGTTAAATGTGGCCAGGTTTCGTTTTTCGGCTACAAGCGGTTCTCCGGCCACCTCGGAAAACAGGTGGGGGCCTGAGGCCCTTCCTGCGTGCTAAGGTCCAGCAGAAGTTGTTACTTGACCATTGTTAGGTTAGCGTAAAGCTGGCGGCATGCCAACACCAGCTTCTACCACCTTGTTTTTCTGGAGGAAGGGAGGCCGAGGTGCCTTTCAATCAAGTAACCACCCAAGACGGCGCCGACAGTAGAAAAAAGGCATGCCGGTACTTTATATCCTTGAAGTTCTTGATAATGAAGGCAAGACCATTGGTCACGTTGTTGTACTAGGAGAGGAACACTGGACGTGATGGTCAAGCCAGTTCGTAATCAGGCAGATGTAGGGCAGGCTGTTAAACCTCTCCTTTATCCTCTCCTTAAACCTCTCCTTTAAACCTGCCAGGGATTACCAGTGTGAAGATGAACATGACGAACTCTTTGGCCTTGTTCCACGTCTTTTGGTCGTAGTCCAGTGTGGCACAGTCCATCCACTGCTGAGTGCTGTGTATGCTGGTCAGAGACGGAAACTGCAAAGAGAGCAAAAATTTATTCCAGTCCATTGAATGTGTCCACTTCTTTTCAGAGGTCCTGGGGCTTCTGGGTAAAGTTAAGGACATGGTGCACCTGTCACAGCAGATGCTCCGACAGGTTCTCGCTCTTCAGGTGCCCCCCACCAGCAGGTTGTGGGAGGTTGCATCCGTCGTCACAAAGCCAATCTTGGACTACAGGACGTCAACCCCTCAGGATGTTAAAGATGATAATCTTCAGGGATTAGAGGTCGTCTCTGATCTCCCTAGGCAGCAAAAAGGTCTAGAAGGTGTGGCACTTACCTCCCCTGCGTAGTGACATCTGAGCAGAGTGCGATATAGCCCCCTGGGTCTTTAATCTACCATCGTGATAAACTACCGGGGACTAGTCCGCTCTTCATCATCTGCTATATGATTGTCAAGATGGCAAATGCTTCCAGATATTTCTTTTTGGGGTATCATCGGTGCCTGCACCAACTACCAAGGTTTTATGGTGTAACCAACTCGTTCCCTGTTGAAAGGGTTGCTCGGGAGCCAGATTGTTCCTTGTTCAAGGCATCCGCCCGCCCTTGAACCCGGGCTGGCCACATGGAAAGCGAGCTTACTGGCCACTCCATCACAGCGCCCCTCGCAGAGCCTTGTCTACCTACCTGTTTCTGTTCTGGTCACTCACCGAACCAATCAAGAGGGACAAGGAGCGGTTGTCTGTGTTCGTGTTGGATCTGTGCTGTTGATGGACTTACAATGTTGAATTTATCTATCGGAGCAGTCTATTTTGACTGTTTTTGGAGGGTGGGGGGGGGCGTAAAACCGCACCCCTATGTATATGACCATGATAGATGGCAGGACCTATGTACAAAATGAAGTACTTCTGTTCCGCTTCCAGCTGGTCATTTTTTAATGTTAAGACGACCTAAGCCATTGGTGGATCCAGGATTTTCTATCGTCGAGAGGAAAGGGCGAAGTAGAGGGCGGGGGGTACAGTCATGGGGCGCCATCTAAATCATGGGGCGGCCTTCTTATGCGGAAACCTTCAGGTGCACGCCAAATCCTATCCCAGGGGCGCCGATACTCGCATCCTGGGAGGGAGATGGGAAGTGACAATTCAGAAGACGCCATTGGCCTTTGGAGGACCGCCGTATCATCAACAGGGGAGGGGGAAAGAACACTTTGGCCCCCTCGCCTGAATCCGCCTATGGCTTAAGCTCATTAAACCAGAGGACGTTGTTATCATTTTTGAAGACTTCAGGCACAAGCTGCCTTTTTTCATTCCCATTTCGGTAGGGTTTCATTGCATTTTACCATAGGGTGAGGTAAGGACATGTACTAGAATGCCCCCTAGGCCATGTCATTTTTAAAAAAAACATTGATTTGTGACAGGTTCCGTGACTTTTCCCGTTCTATGGTCCAAATGGAGTCGATCGGTGCCTTTTTTTATCGAAATCGGACAATATTTAAGTCTGTCTCATGGGACCTGCAGATATTGAGTTTTCGTCAAAAATGGCCATAATGGGGACCAATACGGCTGACGTTGTAAAGATCATGATAATTCCAAGCATGTTTTTTAAGCCTGCTATCGTAAAATTTTCATACAGTCATGATGGAGGCCATAGAATGTCGTAAACCAAGGGAACAAGGTCTATGTAAGCTATGGTATAAAGGGCAATTTTCGTTTATGAGGCCTCGACCAGCGGATTCTTGAGCCCACTACTGGAAATGCTTCCGGTGGTAAAATGCGTCAAAAACACTTCTGGGCAGGACGTTATATTGCTGTTGCATATGCTGATCGTGAATTATATTTTCGGAGTGTCATAGATGTCTTCATGCTGTGTGCACCCCGGCAGGTCACGCACCTTAGTGGTGAGAAAGTGCGGGCGCATGACGTGGTCACTACTTCGGGAAGTGCACTCTCCCATAGACATGTTTTAAAACTTCCTTGGAGACTAGGGAAGTTTACTTCTGCAATTTTCCATCTGCAGAAGTTATTCAACCTGCTATTCATATTTTTATCTGCTGGTCAAATCCTTCAGCATACCAATACCTCGTTCTGCAACATCGTTTTCCACTTTAAATACAGTACTTGGCAAGGGTGTGAATTATGTTGCACTGTTTGTCTGCACCCCATTCCCCAGGTTCTTTTGCCAGTCAGGGGTGATCTGTCGGGCTGACAAACTCTAATGTTGTCCAAGTCGACTCTTGCACCAGGTCAGCGGGCTGTGTGGTCCTGCCCAGTAACACCGACGAGACATCTTCTGTGAATTTTCCACTGGGGCAGATCATAGTGAGAAGCTTTTCTCATATTTCTTTCTTTTTTGGCATCACTGACAAAGTCGCTGCAGATACTGAACGACACAATTGGTGGCTGAATGTTCCTTCGACAAGTGAAGTCGGAGAACCCCCAGAGCAGCCTTGGCTACTTGGTCGTCCACACCCTTGTGCTGGATGAGGTCTTCATGAAAGTGCATGTCGTTGCTGGGTGCATCAGCTGCCACTGGCGCAAAAAGTTATGCGCAGACATACAAGAGAAGACGAGACTGCACCATCCGGTGGAGCTTCCTCACCATGTCTTCGTCGTGCGTGCGCTGGTTTGCAAACCTAAAAATATCCACGAAGAGCAGCACCTGCAGACACACTTCTTGGTAGAACAATGCATGCTAGTTGATACCATGTGCTGCCTAATTTTGTTAGTCTACCTGTCGAAGAGAGCACTGAAATCAGGAGGAATTATTGACAAGCACATTAGCAGCTCACGAAGAGTGTGTTCATAGATTTATCACTAACTTTGGCCACTCATTGTGCCAGATAAAAAGATTCAGATTTCATGAACCTTATCTCTGTGGAGCCACCACGCGGTATGGTATACGTGAAGCCTGTAGCTTTTCATAAAGCATGACGGCTGGCTAAAAGTAGTCGAAAAAAGTAATTGTTTGCAGGTTATAGGCGTAGGAACAGTGGGGAGGGCAGAAGGTCATCCCCGTATGTTCAAAATCTTAACCATTGGCCCAATGGCATTGACTAGAAATACACGATTTCAAAACACAACTTTCCCCCTTCAATGTTCCGGGCGTACCAGCACACAAGCTGCTGGTGCCGTACTTCATGAATATTTTTATGCTCGCAGACTAGCTCACACACAACGAAGGCATGGTGAGGAAGCTCCACCGGATGACGCCGTTTCGTCTTCTCTTGTATGTCTGCGCATGACTTCGTGCGCCAGTGGCAGCTGATACACCCAGCAACGACATGCACTTTTATCAAGACCTCATCCGGTACAAGAGTGTGGGCGACCAAGTAGCCAAGGCTGCTATGCGGGTCCTTTGACGTCACATGTCGTAGGAACAGTCAGCCACCGATTGCGTCGTTCAATCTCTGCAGCGACTTTGTCAGCAATGACAAAAATAAAGAAATATATGAAAAGCGTCTCAGCATGATCCGCCCCAGTGCACACAGTCATAACGGCCGTTCGGAATAGGCCAAAATTCATATCTCAGCAAAGAAGGATCGGATTGCTTTGAAATTGGGTGCATCTGAAAGCTTATCAAATTTTGAGTTTTGAGAGATATCTGAGTGAGCCACAACACCCCCATTTGCCTACTTTGAGGGGGACTTTCAAAAGTTTTTTAAGTTATCCAACGTTGGGTGTTAACAGCTAGTCTGAATAACTTGGACATTTTTGAACACATATAACCTTCAGGCAATCAATTTCTTAATTAAAAATTTCCTTAACACGCGCACTGGCAGGTGGGGGCGGTTACCCACCCCCTCCCTCGGGTTTTTCGAGGTGACATGAAAATGGCGGCGCATAGCGCCGCCGTACTGCTGTACCTTCTCATCACTTTTACAACTTTTGTCAAAACTTTAAGGTCAGGTCATCTCAGGTCAGGTCACCTGTGCAGGTCAAGTAACCTGACCTCAAAAAGTTTAAGATAGCACAAGTCGGAGCAGGGTGAACTTATCAGATTGAAACTCATATCACATGATGGGCCCACCGAGTTCTCTAAAATATGTTCGGGTATTTTTTATATCGATGACCTAAGGTCAGGTACGAGTCATGACCTCTCAATTGGAAATACATGGAAAAATGGTTTTAACTGAATAAATTGGCAACGGGTGGTAATGGAGAGTTTATTTTAGCTGCATTAGATTTGCCTTGTCTCTGCGGTTCTAATGATTTGCATTTTCTCCAATTTGACCTTGACAGGTCAGGTCAAATCCTTGATTTGACCTAGCAAGGTCATATTATATATCATTAGATTTGGCTTGCTGCAAGGATTCATGCAGTTGCAGTTATTTTGCTCTATCTTTACTTGTTTAGATGTGATGACTAAAAACCTTCATTTACATTTTATCCCTATGACGGCATGTTTTGACCTATAGTGGCCTTCAATGTGACCTGAAAAATGGTTTAAATATTTTCGATGGAGAAGTGAATGGGCTACCCAACACCGTTCACCGTTTTTCGCTAGCTAGCGTGGTTCTCAAGATCTTGGGGGGGTACCCGCCACCCCCGTCAAAGCGAAGGTTGCCCAGACCCCCATCAATGCGCGTGTTAAAACACCATTGCAGTTATTATAACAGTAACTTGGCCAGAATGGGGTAGGCGGAAAAGGAATGGGGTGCTAGGCCATACCCTATTCCCAGTATTCAACTCATCTCTTGTTTAGACATACGGTTTGATTTTAGCTAGCGCTGGACGCTTTCTCATGTTTCTCTTCATAAATATCTGTCTGCTTAAGCATATTTGGATGCTTAAGTGATATTATTAGTATCGATTTTGCTGCATGTAGCCAGAGGCTACCTGATTAAAAGGGTCGAAATATTATGTAATCAATGAGACCGCACTTCATGCATCCCCGTATTCAAGATAAGTTCGACCTAAGTTTAATCAGGAGAGAATCACACATACATATTTTTAAGATTATATTTGTTTCTGCCATCCTGAGCTGTTTTGGCTGCACTGCTCCCTATTAGTGAGACACGAGCGTACCTATGTGTGGTAACCACAAATCAAATAACTTGCGGAATGACCCGTCACAAAGACATAATGCATGGTAAGTTTCTGAGGCATATCATCCCCAGGTGTCCACGAGCTATGTGCATCATCTTTGAAACAGAGCGTGCCATGAATACCCAGTGAGATATTGGATAATGAAGGTATAAGGAGCATATCAACCATCCTATTTCACACATGTCGAGAAGAGGCGAAGTTGAGAACAGTATAAAACTCACAAGCAATTTTCCCGGACTTTACTTTGGCGCGCTTTGGCGGGCATGCTATCCTACATACAAAAGTATTTCCATTGAAACGTTGCGACGTGAACCAACAAAGGGAGAAGCAGCGCGTTACAAATGTAATAGGCATGGCTATTTTTCCTCCCACGACTGGGCTGAAGAACATTGGCTTCACTTTCTTCCTCCATTGTTTTCGTAGGTAGGTTGCCTTGGTTGAACGATACCTGGATGTTTACAGCCAGAAGATATGGCTGTTTACTCCTAGGCTCACTAAATCGGCGCCCGCACCTATTCAACTGGATCTGCACGTTCTAAAAACCTTAGCTAGTTCACAGCGTAATGGTGCTTTCTCTGTGGGCAAAAGTTGAGACTCTGTTGGGTTACGCGCTAATTTAACTCCAATATCTAGCGCCCTTTCAGCGCTTCGCTTTTGATACTTTGAGGGCACTCGGTTCTGTATGATTGCCGTGACCAGCTCCTTTTGTTCACCCAGATGACCATATCTAAGGTTACAAGTACTGAGAACAGAACTGAGTAGCTGTAACACCTTCACCATGCAACGGCGACTAGTCAACTGAATCCTAGCCCATTGGAAGTCATTCTCGGATCTATGGAAGGTAGACCAAAACAGTCCTAAGCTAACAAACCAGGTAAAGAACCAATAAGGATCCCTTTAGTAAACTGTAGAAAACCCCTTTGCACGTGTTTGAATTGACACCTCGGTATGTTTTCGCCCCCACCGCTCCCCGCGGTGCCCGGCGCGTCCGCTTCAGCAGTGTGGGCAACGCCGCCGCCGCGGCCGCCCGCCCGCCCGGCCGGCCGGCGAGACCTGACATTGGGCTGGAAAATGTCCATATCTCGGCTCTGCACTATCTCCCCAGTCAAATATTTTGGAACTTGTAGGATACGTATGCATCTTCAATCTAACGCCAAATCTGGAATGATGCAGATTGTGGAATTTTTGTTGGCCAACACACATAAAAGTGCAGGAAAAATCATAGCTAGTTGCAAGCCTTTACAAATTGCAATGTCGGGGGTGTTTTGTTGTGAAATACCCACAAAAATGTCGTGTAGAGTTTCGGATTTATGTAAAGAACTCAATGATGCTAAGAGCAAAGCAATAACACAGATATTAAGGGATATACCAAACATTGAAGAGGCATATACTTTGGGATCCCACGAGCTCCAAATACAGAAGCTTACCATCATGGCACTTTAGGACCATGCTGGAAAATATGAGCAGATGGAAAGCGGTTTATTGTATATTTTTGTGTGCTCTGAACATTTCTCTATCGTGCAAACCTCTTTGCGAGATATTTTCGGTGACTCCCGTTTTGCAATTTTGGCCAATTCCGAACGGCCGTTATGACTGTGTGCAGTGGAAGATTCACAGAAGAAGCCTCTTCGGTGTTCCTGGACAAGACCACACAGCCCGCTGACCTGGTGTTAGGGTCATACTTGGACAACATTAGACTTCGTAAGCCCAACAGATCACCCCTGACTGGCAAAAGAGCTTGTAGAATGGGGTGTAGACAAACAGTGCAACATGGTTCACATACTTATCAAGTACTTAAAAGTGGTAAATGAAGTTGCAGAACGAGGTATTGGTATGCTGAAGGATTTGACCAGCAGAGAAAAATATGAATAGCAGCTTGAATACCTTCTGCAGGGGGAAATCGCAGAAGTAAACTTCCCTGGCTCTTCAAGGAAGTTTTAAAGCATGTCTAGGAGAGTGCACTTCCCGATGGAGCGACAAGGTCATGCACCCACACTTTCTCACCACTAAGGCGCGTGGCCTGCAGGGGTGCACACAGCATGAAGACAGCTATGACACTCCGAAAATATAATTCGCGATCAGCATATGCAACTGCAATATAACGTCCTACCCAGAAGTGTTTTTGACGCATTTTACCACCGGAAGCATATCCAGTAGTGGGCTCAAGAATCCGCTGGTTGAGGCATCATAAACGGAAATTGCCCTTTATACCATAGTTTACATAGACCTTGTTCCCTTGGTTTACGACATTCTATGGCCTCCATCATGACTGTATGAACATTTTACAATAGCAGGCTTAAAAAACATGCTTGGAATTATCGTGATCATTACAGCGTCAGACGTATTGGTCCCCATTATGGCTATTTTTGACGAAAACTCGATATCTTCAGGTCCCATGAGGCAGACCTAAATATGGTCCGATTTCGATAAAAATGGCACCGATCGACTCCACTTGGACCATAGAACGGGAAAAGTCACGAAACCTGACAAATCGTTGTTTTTCAAAAAATGAAATGGCCTAATGTATCTCCTCCCCCTCCATCACATACATACACATATGACAGTCTGAGAGCACTGAACGTGCAGGTATCAGCACTGATCAGCAACGGCCACTGATCAGCGGTAGCAAAGCAATTAGCACGGGTCGTTGTGTTTCGGTCCAATCGGCTAGAGGGACTGTCACCTCCGCATAAAAAGTGTAAAAGTAATTTGCCCGGTAGCGGGGTAAAACCCTATAATTTGCTTAAACGAAATACATTTTCTGGTTCTAAGAATGATGGAGCATAGGAAAATGCCCGAAAATGTAGGAAAAGTAATTTATCATGGAATATATTTCATCCCTAATTTAAGGGGGGCACCATGGGCTTTTCAGCCCATTTCTTTCCAGTCATTGCCAAAGGGTTAGTGTTAAAATTTCTGATTTAAGGGAGGTACCGTGCCCTGGTGCCCCCTCTCCCCCAGTTCCACCGCCAGTGATGAATATTCACCATTTTACTTGTTTTTACCATGTAAAAGACATGGTAAGTAAGCATTAGATAAGTCACATGCTTTTTCCTGCTTTTTGCAATAGTTTGTTTTTAACGTCGTATAAAATGATTATTATGATAACAGAAATCGGCAATATATTTTACATGGAATGTATAAATTTGCCTTTTTCGAAGCAAGGAAATAACGATGAAAGCTACAGTGGGCGTAGGCTTACTTACTGCACGCACCTTCTTTTAGAATTATCTTATTTATCTTTATTTTGTCCTTTTCTATTAGGACCACTCCCAACGAACACACCTTTCGCAATAGTGGGGAGTATTGACGTGTTGTTAATGCTCAATATGCTATGCGTCACTATAATACAGCGGTATGGTGAGGTTATTTATGTTAATAATCATTGAGGATCTAGAGAATAATCTCTGAGAAAATATTACCACCATCTTAATGGAGGATCATCATACAATGCACCATGAAGAAACTAAGTAATACAATATTTCAAGCGTTACAGATGTTTTCAGTGTGCAACTCTGAAAAATAGTTTTGCTTCTACATTTGATGTCAAGAGATGATTCATTTCTATTTATCATAAATCACGCTGCAACTGTGTCCGGAAGACGGTGGAGTGTTAAAAGTAGATAATGAAGCTGCAAGCACTTGGAAGATACCGTTTAAATGGAGAAATTCTTGGAAAAGGAAACTTCGCCCGGGTGGAGCTAGCTACTCATAGTGTTCTTAATGCTAAGGTCAGTCCCCTGAAAAGGGCGTAATCTATAAAACTGTTTTTTTTGCACGATGACCATTTGTACGATGTATTGTCATGTTCACCCTGCATTCTGCTGTTCGTACCTACTTGATATATGCGTACACCTTTTAGGTACAGTTTGAAGTACACTACTGCGGAGATATTGAACCATAGTATGCTCCGACTTCAAGGGTGTTTTTCTGTCTTATGAGTCATGGTCACCGGTATCAACTCCCGGTAGAGCCTCTGAATAAGTTGATCTGATTCCCCAAATCCCTCCTAACAGGGTGTACCTGGTGACGTCGTATAAGCTTGAACGTTGGTGCGTCGTTAGGCTCGAACAGTTATGCTAGGACATTTTCACGTTTCAAATAGCCACTGATTATTGGAATGAACTTTTCAATAACTCAGAGCTTTAATCTCACTCTCGTCTCGAGGAAAACTCGGTTTTTGGATGAGTGCGCCTCTCAGATTGCTGACGTCTAATCCTGGTCATCATATGACGCCCACGTAGCCGGCAAATTTACGGCGGAAGTCGAGCGGGCCACATGGTCTTCGACCAGGCTAACCATCGGCGCGTGTGGTGCCGCCGAATCGATAGCGAGTCAATGGAAGACGGCACCGCCGTCGCTGCTGCGTCCTCGAGCCATCATTTGTGATCGGAGGGAATGCAATTGCCCAACTATTCGCCCTTTCTTGTCACGCGCCTGTCTGAAGCGGTTTGTTATTGGCTTTTAGGAAAATTTTTCTCCCTAACTTGTTCAGTACACTTTAGAAACGCAAACATCGTCAATTCTTTTACAATTCTGTGGTATATTTGGCGATTTTAGATTTCCTTTCTTTCAGTTAGGCCTTCCTCGATAGAGAGCTCTACTAAACTAAGTGAAACTCCTCCAAAAATAAGTTCTAAATATTGTATATTCTTCCTCATTTGCCTATTTTCAATGTATACTTTGGCCACCGTACCTCTCTTCAGTTCTGCTTTATTAGACGTGTGATCCATGTTGCATAAACATCAACGAATATAGATGAGCTGCATCCGTAAAGTAAGCGCGAAAGAAAATGCTGAATCTTCATCCGAAAATATATTTCTATCGTGTGTCTCAGATGGTCCGCATAACCTTATTAGCCGTCATATACGTGACACTGCATTCATCATTTGCCACAGTAGCATCATTTGCGATAAGTGCAAAGGTAATCAACCTTTTGGGAAGGCCGTGGGTGTCCGCCATCTGGGAGCGCTGCCTCCATTGGCTCCATCTCAGCACCAGCTAATGGAAGACTCCGTGCAGGCCTGAGTCGGTCAACATCGATCCTGTTTCTAAGCAAAACTAGAATATTTCTGGATGATCCAACTTATTTCTTCAGGGCTTTGAAATCGAGAGGCTGCCTTACATTGAATGGGGGACCTGTTTTTTTGTCGCCGAGCTTCTGTTATATCTCTTGATACAAGCTTCGTTCAGAGACGTTTGCTGTGGCAGCTGACAGATAGTGCTCCTGTTATTCAAGAATAGTTGCTGTAGGATGGGGGAGGGGCGAGAGAGGCCATTCCCTCTGCCACCATATGGAGCATGTCGTGACTGTCCCCCACAGTGGGACCGTTCACTCTCTGTGCCCCAGCGGCACTGACAGCGACCCACGCCTCCCTGATTGGATGACTGGTAAGTTAAGTGTACCGATCGCGGGTGCGGCTAGATCCGTTATCCGCAGGTATGTTTTTGTTGGATGTGCCGACAGCAGACGGTGCTTCTGGAAGAAAACAACTGACTGGCTCTAGAGCAAGAGGGAAATATTGGCGCGGTGGATCAGCTCGGAAGATGGAGCCGCATGTTACCATTAATTCTCGGACTACTCATCATTGATTAAATCAGATGCCAAAACTGGTTATGAGTACTATGAGTGCGGTATTTTATACACGTGGCGTAAGCGGATCCAACTGCTGAATTTCTCCATATTATGGACCGTTTGGATTAATATATTCATCACAAACATTTAGCATTCGCAATTTGGAGGGGATTCTGCGCAGTGATCTATAAATGGTAACGAAATTGTTTGAACTTTGGGCCTTAGTCGGGACGCCCTGCGGTGGGCGATGACTTGTTTTTCGCGCATAGAACAAAAACGACGCCGGAGTGGCAGGTGGCGCTCGTCGTGCGCTGCTTTTTGCAAGGAATTTGAGAAGCACCACGTCGAGAACTCTCTTTGTTTGTTATCATAGTCTCCCAGTCGGATATGCACACAGAAACAAACCCGCATTGCCATGTGCTCTACGCAGTTGAAAAAATCAATACAAAATATCGTAGAGGGAGTAGTCACAAGCATGCGCATCCGAAAAGGAGCAGGGAGCTACTTCCTCCCCATTTTTTAATTAGAATGTCCTTGTTGTAGCTAAATTAACCCTTCACCGCCTGGGGGTCCGATCGGATCACCCTTGGTATTTCGCAAATGATTCCGAGCCGATTTAAATTAGATGCACGTCGCTTTGCAGGCCTCTAGGGTAATCAATTTGACAACTTATGTTTAATAATTGACACCAGGTCGGGTCAGATCAGGTCAACGAATTATTACGCCATTTCTAAACCTATGTAAGGCGCTTCTGCTATTCTAAAATGAGGCTGACAAAACCATCGTGTAATTCGGCTTCTAGAAGATATTCTAAATATAATTCGAAAGCTCTTGGAAGGAAAAATATGTGTGCTCTCATATATTTTAAGACAAGGTCAATACCAAGGTCACCAGAAGTCATCAAAGGTCATGGTTTTCAGAATTGTTTGCTTCTATAACTTAGGCAAAATAATGAACCTCAAACAGTGTGGAGGTACGAAATGAGCACAGAATCTGCCGCCTCGGCAAGCTCGTTGAGCGGCAATTTGGTTTAAAAAATTGCGCGTTGCGATGGGGACAATCGTAACATTTCTCTTGGGGTCAAATGTAACAATGTTACAATTGACCCCTATGACCTTACGACGTATTAAACTTGCTTCTACTGCACAAATGTAGAAGTTAGTTTAGTGATTTTATGATCAGGCACGTACCCAGGATGTTCGTTTGGGGGAAGCTGACAAGGGAACGTCAAGCCGATGAAGGGGTCGCACTTGTTCACTCAAAGGGGCCAATCTTCATATCCTGGGGGGGACGGCGGGGAGCGATGATCGTTTTGCTTCGCAGACCTAGTGTCACCTGTTTTTGGGAGGGGGCACTTAACACGTTGGGGAGGGGGGCAGGCCTGGATCCAGGCTGACCGTTGAGGGAGAGGGGGGGGGCAAATTGGCCTGAAATCGGGAAAACATGGATTTCGAAGAAAATCGACACAAATCGGGCGATTTTGGGGGGGATTGCCCTGTTTGCCCCACTGGATCCTACAGTGGGGAGGGGGAGGGTGGAGTGCGGGCCCGCTACCCCCGGTGCGCTACTGTTTATGATTATCACATTGCTTTCCAATGGTACGTTTGTTTGTAGGTTGGTATATGTTTCGGAAAAGTGGCATTGTGGGCTTCCCTATATAATAGCTCTTATAATGAAAAATTAACGATGATAATTGGGGTTCAAGGGCATGTCAGCTACTAAGGCTATATGTGCTCAGTTTGAAACATTACCGATATTTCAGTCAAATTATACATACACTTTTTACATTTGCAATGCATTGCACTGCCGTTGAGAGATATCCGGGATACATTTGTGAAAACTGGTTCAGACTAGGTACATGCCGACACCTGAGTGTAGCAGGCCAAAGATGCAGAAGTGTTCGCATTAGGACGTGTTTTATGGTACAAATAAATCACCGAAATTCATATTGCTTTAACATGATACAATTGATCCCCGGTGCTGTTACAATTGCCCCTAACCTGGGGTCAATTGTAATAGCTGAAGTAAATTTTTAGGAGTAAAATGTTGCCCCTAGTTTTTATTATTTTTATATCTTTCTACGTCTGTCACATTGCAAAATCTTCAAAATTGATGAAAATATAATTAGAAGTGCTCTAAATCAAAACGCTATTTCTCCAGAAACAGAAATGTGAAATTTGATACAATTGACCGCAGTCTCCCCTACATGAGTAATACATAAGTAATACATGAGTAATGAGATATATGGGCTAAGGTTGACCTTAGGTCAGGGTTATGATTTGACATTTTAAGGTCATGTTGCATATTATTCACATCATTGGGTCAAGAGCGACACACAAGTGTCTTTTGTTTTATTCTGGGTCTAATGGTTCCAGAGAAATAATATATTTTCTAAATGGGTCTAACTTTGACCCATTTTGGCCCACTGTGACGTCAGGGGTCAACAGATAAGATTCAAACCCGGCTCCCGACTAGAAGACGGCAAGGTGCTTACAGCGCCGTTTTTCCGTATCACTTCCGGTTCCCGAGACCGCAGGGGGCGCCGATCGGACCTTCAGCCGGTGCTGGGTATGAAAACAGCCCAGGCAGTGCAGCGTTAAGAAGAAATCGGAAAAAATTGTAGCCAGCCAGTGCGGAAGGCAACAATGAGCCCACATCCAACGAGTTATTATGTTTAGCTAGGGAGTGTGTAGGTTGAAGATGAACTCATCCCTCACTTCTTTGCCGGTGGCGATGGTTATAGTAACAAACACCAAATGCTCTGATAAAAAATGTGACTGCCTAAAATGGCAGGTTGCTCTGATGAGAGAGAGAGAGAGAGAGAGAGAGAGAGAGAGAGAGAGAGAGAGAGAGAGCAGGAGTATAATCTCTCTCCATCTCTCTCGGCGAATGTATGATATATCTCCCTCTCTCTATGGAATGATCCAAATTCTCAAATAATTCAAAGAGAAATGATGAAAATTTGAATGGATAACCAAGAAAACAACAGGCCTTAAACAGCACTCTGCATTCTCTCTAGACGCTGCGTTGTGTCACATTCTGGCTTGCTTACGCCGCTTAGACACACTAACAGGGTTTTACAATTGGTATGGTAAGCGATAAATAAGAGTTGGCTCATCATCTGCACGGAGTAAATAAAATTTCCAGCCATTTGTAGGTCATATAACCCTGACAGTTCGTGAGTTGATACGTCACAGGCACTTTTGGACTAAGAATGGAATGAAATAAAATCTAAGAAATAAAAAGAGTGTTTGATTCCGGAGCAATCCATATAAAACAGTCTCAGTTAACTTCTTATTATTTTTGCAGGGGAAATCTAGCTAGTTGTGACCGTGCTGGATGAAGCTTTTGAAGCTTAGAAAGGATCGTAGGAGTGCACACTTTTTATACCTGAAAAGAATAAATTATGTTTAATGTCCATTGTCCAAGATTCGATGTTTATTGTCCATGTCCTTTTATTCCGTGATGATGAAATAAAGTGTAAGAAAGTGAAAACACATCAAAAGAACTTCTTAGTATGTTTTTATTCGAAAATGTATTCTTTTGGAAGTAAGTTATTTTCACATCGGCCTGACAAGCAAAAACTTGCAAGGCTTGGCAAACAAGAACCTTTTTAATTGGTCTATTAAAACAGGTCCTATTGTGATCGACTGTGTCATGTTCCAACTCGTCAAATATCAGGTATGGCGATATTAAACCCACAGTGTATTCTCACCATCTGTCGTCGAACGCTTCTTCAGCAATGAATGCAACGATTACGCCTGAGCTACGGACGAACGCTAGATGTATTTGCTGGCAGGAGAATTGATGGAGCCGCGTCCCGCGCAAGCCTGCTGTAATTGGTCGCTGGCTGTTTGTCGTGACTATGATTAGTGCTAAGTGCATTATTCAAGCACTCAGAGTGCATCATTTATCAGCACTGAATCAGGCCAGACCACTGATTCAATGGCGGCCCGAATATCGCGATTTCTCGCTGCCCCGTTCCGGCGGGTCCGGAGCAGAATGACTGCCGTCAGGGCTGGGTCGCCCGGTTCTCAACAGCCTGCAAAGCGAGGCCAACCCGGAATTCGAAGAGCAAGCCTTCCCGTTGGCAGGCGCGCCGGAAGCAATTCAAACACGACACTAGCATAATATACTCGTAGGTCTGGCAAAAGGGAGGCTGCAAAGTGGGGAAGTACTTCTGGTTCCAAGCTCATGGTGTACAGCGGCCACATTTTGCATGATATTATGACTTCTGTCTTTCTGTGGCTGAGAAATCATTAAGCGATTTCGTCTGTCCAGGCGCCCCCCGCACTGGAACAGCCTGTGGTGTAGTTCACACGCTTTTAATCGGCACAGGGAAACTGGACTACGGAGGAAGGCGCCCGGCACCCATGCTCATGCAGTGTCAGGGCTGCTTTTTCCGGGGCAAGTGCTAGATTGGGCTACGACAAGACGGACCGTGTTGCTTTCTTCTGAAGACAACTTACATCTTTTTAGAACACCAAATATAGTGTTCAGTCGGCATACCCACCCTCCTGGACTCGCTTGGCGCGCGCTTGGAAACCGCTCAGCCGTCCGCATATTTACGGCTGTTTAAAGTATCACGCTGTGATTTGGCGCCAGAACAGGTATAGCTCTGTTGCCAGCGTGCCACTATAGGACCCAATCCTGACAGAGTATGTTATCACGCGATCTGTACTGTCACATGCGCCAAGTAACGGCTCTGTGGCTGCCCCTGTCGGGCAATGTCAATGAAGCGGTAAGGGAGCTAATCAAGCCATGGGAAGAATTGGGTGTGCAGACAATGCTCGATTTGGCGTACTGAAAAGTTGGAAGCTGCACTTAGAAGGTAGCCCTGCCTATTCATACTTTTACATAATGTTACTCCACTGCCCCGAAAAACTCGATCTTGGAACAGTGCGAACTCGGCTCGCACGGAAAGCTCTCGAGTATCTTACGCTGTACTCAGCTTTCCCTGTGCCAATAAAAAACGTGTAAACCCCACTTTTTTAATTAACATTAGCTTGTGTTGAAATAACATCTCACGACCAGCAGCAGCTGTTTGGTGAAAAAGTGACAAGAATTGGGCAAAATCAATGGTCCTGAGCTGCACTTTAAACATGTGCCAGTATGAGTGGGAGAAGGTCCGCCCCCCTAAGGTTTTTTGGCAGGCAGCCAAAATATGGCAGCGAGCAATACCACCGTTTTGAAAACAACTAGTAAGTTTTTAGTTTCAGGTCATATCAGGTCAGGTCACCGCTCCAGGTGGCCAGTCCCGATGAAATGACCTAACCTCAATTTGTTTTAGGCACAGCAGTAAGAGCAGACTTAGTCTATCGATCTGAGATGTAACGCAACCGAGTAAAACTAATGTTGGTAACGAGTATTTTACTATTGGTTACCTGGGGTCAAATACGTTCTGCATTGGAAATGTATGGGGACATTTGTTTTGGTCGGTTAACTTTCTGAAAGCAATAGCGATAGAGTTTTTATGATGACGTCGGCGTGTTTGACTAGCCACCGCGGTTTGAATGATATGTTTTATGACCTATACTGACTTTGTACTGATGTTAGATCAGGTCAGGGTCTAATAGGTTAGATCAGGTCAGGTTTTCAATATCTGACCTGACAAGGCTGGAAGATACATCCCTGGATTTGGCTAGACGAAGGGATTTTAATGGTGCTGATATATGTATGTTATCTAGCTGTACTTCGTCCTCCGGTATGGCAGAAAACATAAGTTTCCCCTATATTCTTATACGATCATGCTTTAATCCCCAGTAACACCAAACCCGTTCTGACAAAAACTTAATATAACATTTTGGAATAAGACAAAATCAGGCTATCTAACGCCGCTTTCCGCTGCCTAGCATGGTTGCTCTGGGGGGAGGAGGAGGGAAGGGAGCGTGTACCCACCTCCCCACAATGGTGAAGGTGACGCGGACCCCGCATCTGCGCGCGTTAAACCAGGGGTTTCACCACTAATTCAGAAGTGCCATCAAGGATGCAAGCCTGTCACGATAAGTTGCGACAGCAGCGACGTTGTAAGCTTGACTTTGAAGAGACTGGCGGCGGCGTCCCTGATTCAGGGAGACGTCGCTGAAGCAGAGCGGCACTAATGGGTTGTGGGCAAATACCACTGATCCCTGGGTGATACTGATAAGCCAGAGACCGCACCAACTATTTGGAGTGACGCAAACTCCCCGAGGATGGAACTGATCCGCTGGGAGCGATGCCGACCATTTGGTTCAGCGTTGATGATTTTGGGGTGGCAGTGATGAACCAGGAAACGGTAGGGATGAGCTGTATTATTATCATCAGAAGTGTATATGATTTGTATCATTTCATTGTGCTCCCAGTTTTTAAACTTTGAACTAGTACCTGGGTTTGTTTGCATGACCAAAATAGATGTTCTAGGGTTTATATCGACTCGGTAAAAAAGGTGCATAACGCAGTTTTAGATCAGCTTTTTGAGTGAGGGTAGTTGAGCAACTACCCTCACTCATAGTACACTACTATGCGCGATATCGCTGTTTACCTTTTAATGGAAGGATTGCAAATCCATGTTTTTTTTGCACTTACCTATAGTAAACACGCTCCCTACGAAGGATGATTCTATTCCTTGTTGACTCCGTCTGCTTTCCATAGTTGTTGGGAGCATTTTTATTTTGTTTTTTAATGGGTAATACATTATTAGTATGCTTGTCTGGGTTTTTGAATTCGTACTGATGAGTGCAATCTGACAGGGCAATGTTCGCTGAGAGAATTCAGATTGGTTTTGAATTATTGCACGTTTCTTGACAAACCTCGAATCAATGATTGGTAACAACGAAGAGTAATTGCTATGTCATAAATACGTTATGGTCTGGCGTGCGTTTAAGGCCTCGCGTATCAGTGTTTATGTATTCAGCAATGAATCTAAGACCCTTTTCATTGTAATTTTTGGCAGACAATAGTTTTAAACTCTGTAAAATTAGAAAAGCATAATTTACTGTTCACATTTTCCTTGTCTGGATGTTCGTAAAGTCGTATAAACTCCGACCATGAGTGTAATGCTTCCGACCAAATAAGATTTTGTAGAGTTCCAGTAATTTTCGTCAATTTTATATCACGTTAGTTAAGTAGTTACTGCACAGGTGACAGGTTACGCCTATTGAGAAACGTCCATGTTTCTTTTGAGGTATACAGACGTTTTACCCCCACTCGATTTTTAAGCTCTTGATTCTTGTTGAACAGGGCTGATTCTGGATGAATAAGGTTAATTCTCTAACATGCAGGTCATCTTTACGATACCTGAAGCTCAGGGTCTGGGGCCACTGGTCAGGCTACTCAATGTTTCAGGAAGCAGCATCTGCAGCTGGCTGTGTTCGGCGAACGTACCTCCAGATTGATTCCTGGTCTGAGCGCAGGGGCAGCGGCAGGCTGAAATCTGTTCGGAACAGTCCCAGTTACCTGCACGGTGTCCAATGTAAATGAGAAGGCAAGCCTGTACTGGCTAAACATTGTCCTGAGAGCTACCATTTCCCCAGTTGCAGCGCCGTCCTAACGTGATCAAAATCACAGTTGTATTTGTTTTCTATGGAACTTTCTTGTTCATAAATAGACTTCTTAGACTTCTGAATTACAGGCCTTAACAGCTCGGAAATCTATTTGGGTCACTATTCATTTCCTTTAAAAAATCAAACCATGGTATAGGACGGTTTCCGCAGTCATGGGCATGCCAAATTGTGCGGCTGGGTAACCTCATTGTGAGTAATGAGGTCATGGCAAACAAACCAGCGGTTAATGAGTTTCATAACCCCGCGTGACGACGCGGGCGTCTCGCCGCCGCCAGCCCATGCCCGACCAGCGTGGCACAATCAACGCGTGTAAGATGAATAGCCACTGGCTTCGCCGGCGGGCCGCCCCGGGCTGCGCTATTTATTTGCATATTCAACGACGATGGCGGGCGGTCGTCACCGCTGGTGCACGGTCGTCGCGGCGGCGCCAAGCCTGCGCGACGTCATCGCCGTCGACGGTGCGCCTGACGGGGCGCGACCGCGTCGGCGCCGATGCGGCGGAAGCGTGCGCGCGGCGTGGCGTCGGCGCCGACGCTGATACATGACCGGCTCAGGAGGAGCGCCAGCGTCGGCAAACGGCGAGCAGAGAACGGCTGTGAGCGCCGGAGGCCAGCCCCGAGCGGGCTGTGCGGTGGATTATGCTGGCTTATTCGAGTCGGCGAGGCAGCTCGCCACTCAAGCCTTCGGCGCTCGTTTTTAGCCAAGTCAGCCAAGCGACAAATGCGAGCTCCACCGCAGGCTGAATGGGGGATAAAAAACACTCTCGTTGGTCGCTGGTATGTGATAAATTTGAGAGTAAAACCAACATTGAGTGACCTTTAAAGGAGCAAGAGGGATTACTGGTAGTCTTCTCGAGGCTAAGCACTGATACTGTTCCTGCAGGCACATACGTTCGCATAACCTAATATATTTTGCTAGAAAATTGAATGGAATACTGCTTAGTAGGAACAATACTGATTTACTTATAGCCGTGTGTTGAATATAAGTGAACTTTGCGTTAAATATAAGTGAAATTTGCGTTAAATATAAGTGAAATTCTGACGCTTAAAAAGGGTAAGAATACAAATGCTCGTAAATATGCATAATTTGAAATTAGACAAAATAAAACACAATAACCACGGCATTCTTTTGATCTGATTGCGTTATTTTACCTTACACGTTGACCCAAGAGAATATAAACCGACGGACAATATAACCCCAAGCTGCCATATTGAGCGGTAGCAGGGCATGGCTACAGGGGAAGTCGGATGGTGGACCCATATATCGCCCTCATGCCACGCCAGGTGGCCGACCAGCGCGGAGTTAGCAAAGTTGCAATTTATGGTGCCGCTTTTCTGTCAGGCCGGCGCCGACACTGACACAAAAGTTATCAACTTACGGCGGCGGCTCATGGCACTCTGTCATCGTCATTGGAGCTGCCTGGTGATACTGCTTCGGCTCCGGGCCAGAGAGGTCACCACGAGGTCAGGGAAGGGTCTTAACTCCAGGACCATATGACCTGACGAGTCAGCTGAACAGTTGAAAACGTTGAACGTCTATTGTGTACGTGTTGTGTGCATGTGCGCGTGTCGTGTGCACGTGTGTGAGCGAGCAGGCGCAGGGCCTGTTCTACCCTGCCGGCGCGGGAAGGAGGTGGTCCAACTCCCCTGAGAGCCAAAAAATAACGCTAGTTAGCGAAAAGCAGGTGATGCTAGATAGCCGGTCTTGATTTCTGATGAAAACAATGTGTAACGTTCGTCACTGACTTCTGATTTTGTTTTGTTCAGATTACGTTTGAGGTCACTAAGGAACGATACATTTCCCCATGTGAATACTGAGGTCTCCAAACTGGACACAACGGCGTCGCTTTTCAACTACCTGTTGAGAATTTTGGGGAAAGGGTACCTGTGGGCACGTAGGTGCTGTTTCTGCTCCTCATTCCTGAATTCCTGAATCCTTTTGCTAATTTTCCTGAATTAAATTTAGACAGTACAGTTTCCGCTCCTAACAAAGACCCTTTTCTGATTCACAAAAATGAGATTTCCTGTTCCGCAAATACCTCTTATTTCATAGCACAGATGGTGTCGAAAAGTTAGTTTCTTCTCAAGACTGAAAATACATTGTCGGGAAGTTAGGAACCTGCACTGTAGCACCCTAAAGGCCAATACTCACGGACCTGCATTTTGTATTAATAACTATGATTTATTAATTACTTAATAATAATTTCAAAGATAAGTTAACAAGCCGAAGTGGCAACAATTAAGCCAACATTATAAAGTTAAGTGGATTTCCTGTTGAAAATGATTAAGTTTTATTTATGTCTGTCGGCAATTACCAATTTTTTAAAGTCAGCTGCACGGTGGGTGAGGTGACCGGAAAACTGACATTTAATAATGTTTCGAAATGCGCTACAGCTCATAGAAATGGTAATTTACATATTGAAAGATGTCCATATTTCGAGGTTGTATCAATTTTGTTTCCACCTGGGATGCTGAATTTTGTTTGAATTGCTCGAAGCTTTCTTTCTCAACATGACTTTCTCTATATCAAATTTTGATAGATTCTCTTGAAGGAACAATCTAAATCACATTTCTACAGGCATAAATGATCTTGAAAAATTGTGATTCTTGTCAGATGTGGGTGACAAAGAAGTACACTGTTTTCTTTTTTTCGATTCAAACCACACCAAATGCATGCTCGCGTTTGTAAACAAAAATTTGAAATTCAGGTCATGCACTCATGAACTTTCATCCCTTAAATTTCATCTTACTGGTTCCGTGATTTCACCACTTTATCAGCGTGGTACGCACGTACCACCCTACTCTAAGATGTGTATGTTTGTAGATATTCTTCTTATTGCATCGAATTAAGCCAATATGTGCCGACATATCAAATGTGTTTATATTTCCCGTTAATCTAAGCATCCTCTCCACTTTGTGACGTTGGTATTGTCCATAGTTACATATTTAGTGGACCGCCCAGCTGATATATATGACAAGTAATAAAGCATATACATACAGTATACGATTTATTAAGTACTGTTACTTACAGCAAACTGCGTTCAAATTCTTCGAAGATACAAAATTAGATGCTAGACTAAATTTTTCTCTGACAAAAATAACTCCTAACAACTAAACATTGCTATTCTTGGACGTTGAATTAATGCCGTTTTCTTTGGGTGCCTGGCCCACTGTGCAGTGGAATGACTAGAGTGAATAAGCTCACTGTCTCTTTTGTTATTCGTACGTAGGCTTCGGCGGGCATGCGAACACTACTCTGATTCAATAAATACAGCTTAACGTTGGATTGCGGATTCTGTACTTCAGAATACAAATATTTGTCTTTACTTTAGCATATTCCAGGGTGCGCGTACGCGTTGAGTGCGTGTTATCTTTCGTTTGCCAAAAGGTCATAGGTAAGCACCCGACCATTACTTGCCCCAAATTCTGAACATGCGTGCTACAGCAGCTCATAATTACGCAACACTGCCTGCTTGTTTCCTGTTCTGGAACCATAATTACCTTCGATTACCATGAATGCAAAATCATTGGGGCAGTGTAAGCACCACTCGGTGCGCTTAGTGTATCGTGAAAATAACTGGCGCCGACATCCTATCGGAAACCGTTTTTGGCTTTCCTGAAGGTAACGCGAAAAGCACATACACAGCACAAAGCCCATAACCTCAGTCTGTATTGAGCGGCCCAGTACACCGTGGCAATCGCTGAAAGCAGCACGATATGGTGTCCGCACGCATGTGCGTGCGCGGAGGGGAGAGCGCACGAGGCGGCCGCTCACAGCCGTCACACGCGGCTGCTCCCGTGACGCGGCCGTGACGCGCCCTTCTCCGTCACGTGACTCTCCAGTCTGAAAAGTGCGCGGGCACACGCCTGCCAGACATCTGGACAGTAGTCTCAGCATTTCCGGATATGTTATGTGTGGCCTCGCCCTGAAACTTGCATTGCTTAACTCTTCTCGAGTTCCGTTTCCTCCCACACCAGCTCTGAGGATGGTTTTGAATTTCTTGAAAATAATTCCACATCAATCATCACATTTTCCTCATTGGTTTGGCATTGCCACATCTACCCCAATAAATAAAGGATACTGATGTTCACTCAAATATGTTTTAGACTTTGATGATGTTTGACAGCATATGTCAACTCCTGCATTAAAAATGACACAAAATGTTTATTGCAGCTTCCAGCACACATAAATTATAAAAGTTTTATATTTGGGACATTTTTCCTAAAGACACGCGGCTCACAGTTATTAAATGCATCAGCACCATCAGTCTCAGAAGCCTTCAATAGCCAGGTCAAGCCCTGTCTTTTTGTGAGCAAACCCCGCTCAAGGAAAACAATTCTAAGGCAGATACCACGCAGTGTTATTTTCCTTTTCTCTCAATTGGCGCATCTCTGGTTATTACGGCCCCGGATGAACATCAGCTTCGTCTACGTATGAAAACTACGGGTAAGAATGACGTCATCAATTTATCGATGTCTAGGAAGTAAACTACACGGACTAATAGCGCCATTTGAGCCCTAGAGCAGGGAACTTACATCACAAATGGTTGAAAAAGCATTTGAAAGCGTTGAAAGACAGCGCGATATGTCTGTCCAGTCCGTCAGCGGGCCTTTCATGCTAATACAGGGCCAACCCAAATAGAGTTTTAAGTATTTGACAATGTACTTTTTTGCCAAGCACAAAACATTTTTGGTGACAGACTCTAAGATCGTAGTTCCATTGGTGACACTCTCGTCATTTTTCTTATCTCTGTTTTTCATGCTTATTTGAATGGTCCCACCGTTGAAATAAAATCTCCTGCATTATTGAAATTTGTTTTTACCCACTGTTAATATTTATGTGAACACGAGATATTTCTAAGGTCGACCGTTTGATCAGGGAACGTAGGTCCATTGGTTTTAACAATTGTAGACATTTCTGAGTCCGAAAGCCTGGAGTTGACATAGTAGTCTTAGGCGAGAATCCAGACGGGGGCCATGGCCAAGCGAAAAAGGAGAGTCCACATCCTTTTTGGCCCCCCCCAGCAAACTAGCGGTTTATAGTGGGTCAATTGGAGAGAGTACGTTTCCGTCAGAAGAAATGATTCTAATTGTTTATGTCCGTTTGTGAAGTTTGCCAATCCGTTAACCTTACTTTTTAAGGTGATTGATTCACTGCAGTGGTTTTGTCCTTCTGACAGTCTCCGTCGCTCAATATTTCACTGTTTTATTCTCGGGAAGCCTTTGTTTCACTATGTTAGTGTGCATTGAGCATACAAATTCAAACGGTTTTATTAATATCTAAGGGCCGCTAAAAATTCATGTTCGTTCCATCTTTCCACAAACGAGGTCCTTAACATGGAATACGCAGTCTACACCAAAATTACAGCTATTATGACTTCATCCCTCATCCTTTTGTTAACTGCATGCCTTTGGACGTGATATGGTGTATATTGTAGGTCACAATTAGGTTATTCGAAGCATACATTTCCTGAAAAAATATTTCCAATAGTATTTAGAAAGTCTGATGCGTCACCAGACTGAGGAAATGGATCCATAATCAACAGGAAGATTCCGGCATATAGAAGTGAGATAAATTGATTCTGGATAAATAAGTTGATGCTGCGTACTATCCACTCATAATAATATCCATAGCCCCAATCTGACTTCGTATTGTGATTCTATCGCCTTGACATTGAGAGCATATGATTCATATTCTTCATAGGTACTTGCGATTCTGGTGCAGTGATTGCGATTCCCCTTTGCTTGAACTCTTTGTGGCGACGTTGGACTTTGAAACGTTTAAGTGGCTGCCACTCGGCCTATGTTTGATTTGGCCTCAAGTTGCCTTGAACAGGGGGCGCGCGCCATCTATTGATGTTGGCGCAATCTCGCCGCCGCGCGGCCGCTTTGGGCGAATCGTGTGGCGTTGCTTCTGCGGCGACCCGCCGCGACACTAATGAAAGCGCGTACCCCTGTTTGCGCAGACTGGCGGTGGCAGCAGATTGTTTGGCGATGAATGGTGCGTCTCCCCCGTGGCAGGCGCTGTGGCGGCGCCGCCACCCGCGCGTTAGATGAGTGTCGTCGTTTTCGGCGCATCGTTTGTCATGCCGGCTTCCGATTTCGCGGCGCTGGGTCATTTGGTGGGAGGGTGGCGGTGCCCTCGAACTCTCCTCTTTCTGCTGCTGCTGAGCCTGGCCCGTCGCTGATCACATTCTGTTCGGGGCGTGACTTCACGGTGCGCCCCATTGAAATGTGCCGTGTGAAAAAATGAAATAACGATGCTTTTATCAGTTCTCCACAAATTCTATACCGATGCTTTAGCGCGGAGACAATGAATTCTCCTTCCTTTAACGAGGGGAAATATATTTGAGTGTATTTATCTTAGACTGTTCTTAACCGTGGCGCATACGGTGCAACGGTAGCGGTGCAGATAGAGCCACTTTTCGTGTTTTTTTTAGGGTGGGGTGGGAGTAGGAGTTTATGACACATCTCTTGAAAATAAATGATACCTGGGTCACATCATGTTACAAAGCTTTGAAGTCGCTTCTGGAATGCCGAATTATGTCAGGCAGATTGTGTAAGGCAGATTATTGTCATTTTAGGCTCTGCAGTGCGTTCCTTCAGACTTAGCTTGGATTTATATATGTACCTAAGGCATCCTATGGTCTCAGTTGACCTTCCTTGGCCGTTTTAACCTGAGACCTTTGACCCAGAGGATCGAATAGTAAGTTGCCTTTTCCCAACGGATATCAATGTTTAAACCAATATAAAAATTGTCCAAACGGAAAGGACCTTTGAAATCTTACCGATATGGGTAGGGTTATCATCCTTTTGCACAGCTTTAGTCCGTTTAGTACGATATTGCAATACCATTAAATATGCGGGGTCAATGGAAGAGTTAGAACATGCAGTCTTATCAATCCCCCAGATCCTCCCCGACTATATTGGGAATACCAGCTTTCTGACCTCTGCTGCGACCTCTGCAAACCTGTTTGACCTTGACTGATCTTTGGTGTCCTTTAGGGGACTTCGCCCTGTGTACCCTACTTCCTGGAAGGAATAAAGTCAAATTTGAGAACGTACAAACAACTTTTAGAAACATTCTAGTTTAGCTGGACGTGACGGAAGTTTTGCATACAGAATCAATAATTAGTGTTGAAAACTACCTTTTTAGGCAGCCTTAACACGCGCCTCGCTGGGGGGGCGAAACTCGCCCCCTCCTGGTTTTCCCCAGATAGCTCAAAAAGAAGAGAGGCAGAACACCGAAACTTACAGTACCTTATTCCACATCAATTTTACACATTTGACCAAATTTTTGAGTTAAGGTCATGCCAGGTCAAGGAGCTATTCAGGGTCAAGTAACCCGACCTCAAAACCTAAAATTACGAGTTTGAAGCAGCGCCCAGGGAACATTAGCAAACCGATCAGTTTGAAACGTCTACAATATGATAAGGTCATTAGGGTCTACAAATCTGCTATCTCGGAATTTTGATATGGTTGACCTAAGGTGGGGTCAATTTTTTGGTCATCCCATTATAAGTCTGTGGTGAAAAATAGAACGGGCTCGTTTTCAGTAAATACTCGATAGATGAAGCTGAAAATCCTCCAGCCGTATATTCTTACCCAGATCTTGACCATAAAGCTGAGTTTTTGAACATCTGACCTCTCAAAGGTCATATCAGGTCACGGGAGCAGAGAGTGATTGTTTTACCAATAAATTCTCACTGAATTGAGATAAAGCTCCCATTTTGCTTGTGTTGTGCTTATATTATCACGGGGAGTCGATTGATATGCAACATGACAATACCAGGTCACTCTGTGACCCTGACCTAGGTCGAGGTCAGGTCATTTTACTATTTGACCTAGCAAGGTCATATTATACATCATTCGATTTGCCGCGAAGAGAGAAATCCAATGATGCATATAAATTTGCTCTAGCTCCCCTGAGGGCAGATCTAGAGACGAAAACGTACACTGTTCTGTTGTAAGCCTATGGAGCCTTCTTTGACCTATGCTGACCTCAATATTGACCTGACATAAACATGTTTCTATAAAATCTCTTTCTCTTGTCAAGAGCTTTCGAACGGCGCCCGTAATTTTTCTTTAGCTTTCGTGGGGAACGAGATACGGACGGGGGCGAAAAACGCCCCCAGCGAGGCGCGTCATGCAAGGGACCCCAGCGGGGCGCGTGTTAACAACGCTTGGCTTCCTGTGACCACGGATTTTTGCCCGACCTGAGTCGTCACCTAGGTGGGCCACAAAGCTGTATGGCTCATCGAACGCGAATATCTTGTGATGAAGTTGCTGGCTATTTGTGATATGCGCTATATACGATTATTCTCTAGGCACTGTTATCAATCGCAGGCGGTGTGGCGAAGCTCACTGTGAGGCTCAAAATTTCTGTGTTTGGATTGACCTGGAAGGTCACTTGGTGATTTTAGGTCTATAATATTGTCATAAATTTGCGATCTCTTGTGTCGAGTAGCACACTGTTTTTTCCTTCGAAGCCTTACTTTAACCGTGCCCACCGGTGCGCCACTTCGCCCACCGGGGGCCATCGAGGCCCCTCTATCCGAAAATATGGGCGTTAACGCAAATCTGCAAAGTGCAATAGAAAGCTCGCGTGAATTAGTAGAATTACTTGCATGTTTTAGTGTCAGGTATGGTTTGACCTCCAGAGGTAAACTAGGTCAAGATCGGCTATTTTTCAAATATGCAATGATTAAGCAGACTGGGCACAACTCTTATGCCATTAGAGCTATTGAGACCTGGTAAAGTAAATTTGATAGCAAATTGCCGTTTTTCGCTATGTGGAACGTAAAGACCTCCCGCCAGTGGTTTGACCTCCAGGGGTCACCTCGTGACCTAATATGACCTGAGGTCACGAAGGTCAAAAGTGACCTTGCCGTATATCAAATGAAAGCCAGTGACAAGACAAACACGATGGTGTTTGTTTCACCGTCTAGTCAATTAGGTCAAAGTTATTGTCAAATACTGTTTTGACCTCTGGTGACTTGGATGACCTTGGAAAGTCAAAGGGCAAATATGACCCTGGGATCCGTGAAGGGTGTCCAAAACGTTGTTCTGAGCAGTCTGAGTATTTGCAATCATTTTTGTGGTTTTATATCATGAAATAGCTTTTCCCATGCTTTCCAATGGGAGAGGTCGCCTCGTGACCTGACCTCAGGGCACGAAATAAAAAATCCCGGATATACACCTTGTAGACCCTGGAGGGGTCATGAGTGTGGAAGTTTCAAATCGATGACTTTGAAATGTAGCTCTTACAGAGCTCTAAAGTGAAGTGAGGTGACCTGGTTGCCTCGTCTGGTGACCTGACCTTGGGTGACCCGGGGTAAAATTTCAGGGATGATGGGAAAATGATGCACTGGGGTGAGCCCTCAACCGCGGTGCTTCGCCTCGTCGTTTTTGTATCCGGAAAACCTTGGGGGCCATCGATGGCGGTGGGGGGTTAATAGGAGGGAAATCGCAAGGTAAGGAGAGGGAAAGTTCACAACCCCTCTTTTGCCCCTTATATTGGTGAATGTGGAGAAACCCAGACTAGACTAAGTGCGAGGGTGAATATAATTACATTATCCGAAAGAGAAAAACATAAATACAATTTATTGTGATGCTTTCCAAAGTATTTGGTTATCAGACTCGGAACCCTGCATTTGCATTGGAGCAGATTTAGATGTAGTGAGGAGAGGGGGAACCAGACACTGTAAAGCCGAGTCAGACAGCTTGAACTCTTCAATCCCTCTAAATATTTGAAGAAATCGATATGGCTTATATATAGTTTAGTAATGACTCACTCATCATGTTTTTGTTCTGTTCCTAACCCAACTCCCAAGAAAATGTGGTTATTGATGATGGACAATGTGGCTGAACAGTTGTATCGTCTCCTTTTTAAATACCAACTCTACTGGTATTGTATGCGATCTGCTATAGCAACAGGGGACCAACAGCTGTGCGGCCCCGATATCCGCCGATACATGGATCTTGTATCGATACCTCTCCAATCAGCTTCCTTTTTGGCACTGTTTTCGGTGGTCCATGCTCGGAAGGAATGTATTAGGTTGCAGCTGGAGAGGTGATAGCAGCAAGACATGAGCCAAAGTCATCATCGGAATTCCACACTAAACATACTAAATACCGCTCTAAAGTATCACCGCTACCACGCATCGATTTTAGTTAAGCCGTCAAAGTAGAACGAGGGCGGTATGGTGATGTCAAAGGAAGATCAGGGTGCTGCCAGTATCAGACCCTTCTGCTGGCGATGTGGAGCCTACACTTCAGCCAAGGCTTTATCTAGGTATTTGTTTTTATCACTTTTCCAGTGAAAGTCCAGTCAGTCTCGGTCTACTGGAGGCGAGGAAAGGGTTAGCGTAGCTGGGGTGGCCTTTCACTTCGTTCAGAAGCTCTGACTTGATGACCACTGTTATACACCACTACCTTTTCCACATAGGCAGGGAAAATTGCAAACTGCAAGGAGATAAGATATTTTAAGAAAATTAAGCTCGGGGCTCTCGGCTCACCTGCCTTGTGTAAACATAACTGCATAACTGTAATTTACCGCGTGCTTTCTTTCAGCATTGTCCTCGCACGGTGCCACCATTGAAACATTATTTTTAGCTGCTCCTTAATTTTGGCCGTCTGCCGGTGTGCTGCTGCCACCCTTTGCTAGGTGTGGCCGCTGGAGTACAGGACACTTTATTGTTTTGTTGACGAGTTGGCCGTGCAGCTGCGGTGGCGTCGTTGGGAGCGTGCGGCCCCCGGCGACCCCGCTGACCACTCCTGCGGGGGGCATAAATCGTAACACCATAGCCTACCGCTGCAGCAGGCCGTTGCCAGGTCACGCACCGTCGGCGGCTAACTACCGCGCCGCGACGAAACGACTCCTGCAGCTCACAGCGCAACCAGTCTGCACCCTCAACGCAATCGGCAGGATGCAGCCTTTCAGATGGGCTAGGACCCCAAACTATGCACTGTCAATGGTGCTCATCTAGCAGTTACTTTCAGCTGCGTCTGTTCTAATATTGAGTGCTTCCATGCATGCATATGAAGGCAAACCCAAGAAGAGAATGAGAGAGCTCCTACCTCCTTCTTGAAAGCTCAGAGCTTCCTCTTGGAAGCTCTTCCAAGAGGAAGTCACGGGGCTTTACGATGAACCGACTTCTAACGTTACATGGCGTCGCCAACTTTCACCCTGTTGGAAGGGTAGTGTGGGGGTCGGATATTCTGGCATGCACTTCGCATCATATATTTTCAAAGTACTTGAGATAAACAAAATCTTGGAGATGGCACAAAAATTATATACAAAATATAAAAATACAAAAAAATCTTCAAAATCAAATGATACTATTTTGTAATAGTTATCGAGAAACAAAAACTTTCAAACCTCTCGAATTGTTTTATAATGCGAATATAAGTGTGAGGATGCTGGCTCGTCTCTGCTCGCGCCTGGCAGCAGCGGCGCGCATCCCGTCCATGTGCAGTCTCTGACACAGATCGGGCTCGTCAGCACGACCAGGGGACGGATAGGGCGGCAGTTTTCATGGTTTATTCGCCCGGTAGCAATCAGCGGGAAGGTAGGGGCAGAAGTGAACATATTTCCGGAACAATGAACCCCTTAAAGTCCGTTTCCGTTTCCTGTTCATTGGCATCTATGGAAATAGGTATAGGCATTTAATTTACCCGACATATATCACCTAATTACCTAATATGAGCGGCGTTCCATCCTAACGACATCACGTAAACAGAACTGTCGTTTTATGTGGCATGGTTTTAAGGCTGATTTTTGCGGCGCGTGCTCTTCGTCAATACCTCACCTGCCGGTCCAGCCTGTTGTGGTGCTGATCCGGGCCGCGGCGGTGCGACGCGGTGCTGGAAAGGCTGTCTGAGACTGTACCCGAGACGCTAGGTTATTGGCAACGCGCGACCACTGGTCGGGATGGTCACTGCAGGGCTTATTAAAAGGATTGGCCCGGTAAGGATTGACCTGGTTACTTTTAATATTTTTCATAAATGAAACATATGTGAACAAATATAAAAATCATTGATGTGTCTTTTGGTGTCTTTTGGGATAATTTATGGCATATTTGACCGCCCACAACACAAAGTTATCATTCGGTAAATTGGAGTAGGTTTTTTAGCCAGCTGGCCGGGCGTGAACTCCCCCAGAGCGTCGGTTAATGGCTGAAATTTGAAATACTGAACGGGGCATGTCCTCCCCTGGACTTTGGGACAGTTAATTTCTTCTCAAGATTTTACTGGGGACCACAGAGAGAAAAGGGCATGCTTAGGGCTTTACAGGGCTCGTCTCGAAAGTACAAAGAACACCCTTGTTTTCTTCAGTGAACACGTCGTTTTACTATTCCACACACTTATTGTTGTTGGAGGCCGATCGTGGTCTTTAGTAATGGGCACAAAGCCCTTTACCGAACGGGGAATATGCCTTCAGGTATTATTTCTAGAAGGGCACTGGTCCCCAGTGGGGGAGAATCGGAAGGGCTGGCTGGGGACCAATGAGCCGGCCTGGGCACCTAATACTGCCCCAATTTGTAAAAAAATGCCTGGTTCGGGTTCCTATCCTTTCGAGAGATATGCAATACAATACTAAACAAATACAGTAAAATGTGAATATTTGTTGATTTGATTTCTTAACTGCATATCTCCACGCATTGATAAAAATACTCAACAAGTGAAGTGTATGATTTTTTCACTTCATCTTAAAGATGAAGTGAGAAAATAATAGACAGCGTTTCAATACGGGTTCCGTTTCTATCGAGGAAACAGTACAAATATGGTGACAATCAAGTTAACGAGTGGCCGCCGCGACGTTCAGACCCGCACCTCTGCAGCTCAACGGTCTGGTATATTCGTGCTGAACTAATCCACTCGCAATCCCGCAGAGCCTCAGGAAGCTTATGTAACCGAGCCCCTTCTCCTCAGGAGTGAGTATATCTATTTTTGCGCACTTTTTATCTGGTTAGAATATATATATATATATATATATATATACATCAGTGTTCTGTTTTATCTGATTATCTTTAACGTTTATGCTAAAGATTGAATGGCCTCGCCCGTCCACTCCACTGTATAGAGATTGCGTGCGTGATCGATGTTCCAACACATGTTTGGTGCCAGCACACGCGACAGAATTTCGCGGTGTCGCTGTCTGGCAGGGCTTCGGACCGAAGCCCTATTTAGGACGGAGGTCATTGTTTCCAAGTTGTGCTCGCCAATTCTGCTGTGCGAGCGCAAAATTGCGACTCGTCGGAGCAAATATTGTCTTTGTCAGTATTGCTCCTTAGTAAGCTGCCACTGTTGGTGATTATTCATCTCTGTTCAGTTGATTAAAAATCATACATGGGCTCGATTTTGTTCTATTTACCTGCTGATAAAGTAAGAAAGGGATGTCCGGGCTGTTTCTGTGATTTCGTCTTAACAGATGAGAGTAACGCGGGGGCGGTCTCGGAAGGGTCGGAAGAGGAGATCTGCGCCCGCTGGAGGACGGTCGGCAGGAGGTATCAGTTGCTATCAGACTTGTTAATGACTCCATTTTTTTAGTTGACTCAACTCTGACTCACGGCTTAAAAGCTGACTCTGATTCCGACTCGACTCGCTGAATTGAAAATGGTGAGCCGACTCGACTCAGCCCAAATAGAAAAGTGAGTCGGCTCAACTCTGATTCAAATAGGAGTTGAGTCAGAGTCGACTCCGACTCAGAATAGGGCCCGGATATGCACACAAAAAAATGCACATTTTCTTTAATATATACGCGAATTCCAGTACAAGTATTCATTTCATAAACAATTTACTAACTCCACATTCATTTCAATAATATGTCAATTGCAATGCCTTAATTAATACCATAAATTATGTCTGCATAGGAGCGAAGAAAGGTGCGAAATGCGAATATGTGAGTGAGATGAAGGGCCTGAGGGCTTTTCATTTTGCAGCTATGTTCTTCATGAGTAAAGTCATAATTGAGGCAATAAGCGAGGTTTCAAACGCAAAGAGCAGGACTCAATGCTTTAACATATGACACTTTGAGTGGTAATTCCTGCCCCAGTGCATTCTGAACAATCCTGTGACAAATTTAACACGCGCATTGACGGAGGGGGCGGGTACCCGCCCCTCCCTCGGGTTTTTCGGAGATAGAGAAAAACGGCGGCCCGTAGCGCCGCCGTACTTGGCATACCTTGTCCCTCATCATTTTTACAACTTCTGTGAAAATTTTAAGGTTAGGTCATCTCAGGTCAGGTCACCAGTACAGGTCAAGTGACCCGACCTCAAAACAAGTTTAAGATAGCATAAGTCGGAGCAGGGTGAACTTATCCGATTGAAACTCATATCACATAATGGCCCTACCGAGTTCTCTAAAATATGTTCCGGTATTTTGATATCGATGACCTAAGGTCAGGCACGAGGTATGACCTCTCCATTGGAAATACATGGAAAAATGTTTTTTACGGAATAACTCAGTAACAGATGGTGATGGTGCTAGGTCAAATCCTTGATTTGACCTAGCAAGGTCAAATTATATAGCATTCGATTCGGCTTGCTGAGAGGATTCATAAAGTTCAAGCAGTTTTTGCTCTATCTTTACTTGTTCAGATGAAATGGCCGAAAACCTGAATTTACATGTTATCCCTATGACGGCATGTTTTGACCTTTCGTGACCTTGAATATGACCTGAAAAAAATGGTTCAAATGTTTTCGATAGAGAAGTAGATGGGCAGCCCAACGCCGTTTACCGTTTTTTGGTACCTACCGTGGTTCTCAAGATCTTAGGGCGGCGGGTACCCGCCCCCCGTCAATGCGAAGGTGGCTCAGACCCCTTCAATGCGCGTGTTAACTTAGAAATAACTACTAAGCCGCGTCTAACCCACCCTATGCAGCACCTCAATAAAAAACAATGAACACTCACCTCGTCCTCCCGAGAAACTGTATTAAATGCTACAGATGGCGCACTAAAGACATTACGCGAGCCTAGCCCCGGATGGCACAAAATATGACAATGAATAGCTCTTTAAAAGTCACGTGACTTAAAAAACGAACAAAATCTGCAGGTCTGGGAAAGTGGTCTTGCCCTCAGGCTACCAAAGCAAAAATCTCTAATATTTTGTGGCGCACAATGATAGTTTTGTGACTGGCGTAGCGCGCATGCATAGGAGTAGTGGGTGGTAAATAATAATCAACATAATTTCAAAGAGAGGTGGGTGGTTTGTGAGAGACTTCAGGTGTATTTTTCTGTCAGTTTCACAGTTTGAAATTACTTCTTTCCGTATACAGAGGACAGTGGGTACAGTGAGGTGTCGTTAGTGTTTATATTATCTACCAGGGAATGACCTCAAACCACGACAAAGCAAGGGAGTGCTTTGAAAAGCAGATAATTGAAGCTTTTAGTTTCTGTCTTGACCCATTCCAAAGCTAATGTGCAAAATAATATTTTGGTGCCCTCTGTCTTGCTTGTATATGCCTTAGTTTCTGTTAGGTGTTTTCAGTCAACCGAAGGAAGAAACTATAAAATAAAGCTGTGGTTTCCTAAGAGTGATTTATTGCATGATAATCAGGTTAGGAATTTCTATGGTGTTTTCCCTCAAAGTCGAAGTCTGATTGTGTGACAAATCACTTTTTTGTATGATTTTGCATACTTTTGCTAGGGTTAAATGAAAAATATCTAGCAAATGTGCGTGCTTTTGAAACTGTGCATTTTATATAGCTTATTTTTGTTAAGGACTGATCCAGGCATGAGTGTAGTGTGGATATGAAAATCATAAATTAGGTTCCTATCATTAGCAGATAGCAATATGAAATCCTTCAAAGTTAGTTGTGAAAACTTATAAAACGTTAGCCATGTGACCACATATGTAAAGAAAAGTGTTGATTCGACTCAACTCCCGACTCACAGCTTAGAGGCTGACTCTGATTCTGACTCGAGTCAACTGGTCGAGCAGTTGAGTCGACTCCAGACTCAATCCTAATCTGGAAATGAGTCGACTCAACTCTGACTCAAGGAAAACTTGAGTGGACTCATAGTCGACTCTGACTCTGAGTCGCGACTTAACAAGTCTGGTTGCTATAGACACTGAAACAGTACCACGCATGCGCCCCAGCAACACTATGTTGCTGGGGTCTCCATTATGCAGAGCAAAAGGACGGAAAAGCCATAAAGGACTTAATCCACGCCTCACCGAGGTCCGGCGCCACTTTTGCCTCACAGGGGGCATCGATGGTACCTCTAACTCCAAAAATATAGGGATTAGCGCAATGAAGGTCAGTGACGAGACGTACACGATGACGTTTAATTCAGCACTCTAGCTTGATTAGGTCAAAAGTTATCGTCAAAATACAATTTTGACCCTGATGACAAGTGAAGACCTCAGATAGGTCAAAGGGAAAATATCGCCGCTGAAATTCATCAAATGATTGCCAGGAATGCGTTTCTGAGAAATATGAGCATTTGCAATCATTTTTGAAACTTAATATATTTTTCATTTTGTTAAATTTTTGACATTTTTGATCATTTCTTACCATCAGAGAGTTTTTCTCGTGCCTTTTCAATGGGAAAGGTCACATCGTGACCTACCCTCAGGTCACAAAATCGAAAAATCCTAGACATACATGTTGTAGACCCTGAAAGGGCCATCAAGTGTAGAAAGTTTCAAATCGATGGGCCAAGAAATGTAGCTATGGCAGAGCTCAAAAGTTGAGGTGAGGTGACTTATTTTGACCTCACCTGGTTACCTAAGCTAGTGGGGCCCGGGGTAAAAATATTTCAGGGATGGTGGGAAAATGATGGGGTGAAAGGTAGACCGCTCAACCACGGTGCTGTGCTTTGTTGTTTTCCTGTTATTAAAGAAAACCTTAGGGAGCCATAGATGCCCCCGGTGGGGCGAGGGTTAAAGCTTCCCCACTAGTTTGACTCATTTTTCTACAATTGTTAGCTGAAACGACAACCGAACAGCACAACACACAATCGAAAACCACTCACCACGCATTACTTTACAGTAAGCCGTGTGTTGATTTTTCCACCCATTTGGCACAGCTGACAGGCCACAAAATGCAGTGCTGCCAGGAGCGCCGCCACGGAATTTGTACAGGGGGAACAGACCCGGGCTGGTGCTGACCGGGGGAGGCGAATTTCGAGCATATTCGGTACGTGACAGCATTAATGAGGATGCACTAAAAAATTTGGGGGGACGTCCCCCTGGTTGGAAAACAGGGGGGCACGTCCCCCAGCCCCCCCCGCTTTCGGTGTCAATGAGTGCCATTGTCCAGTAAGGTTGACAGCATATGAAAAGCCTATGCGGCTTTCAGAAAATACGGGAGTTATGTTGTATGCAGACTTGTTGAGTCGCGACTCAGAGTCGGAGTCGACTCTGAGCCTACTCAAATTTTCCTTGAGTCAGAGTTGAGTCGACTCACTTCCAGATTTGGGTTGAGTCTGAGTCGACTCAAATGGTCAACCAGTTGAGTCGAGTCAGAATCAGAGTCAGCCTCTAAGCTGTGAGTCGGGAATTGAGTCGACTCATCACTCTATTTTCTTATCATGTGTAATCACATGGCTGACATTTTAGACATTTTCACAACTAATTTTGGAGGATTTCATGCTGAAATTTGCTAATAAAGGTAATTTATTATTTTCATATCCACACTACACCCATCCCGGAATCACTCATTAACAAAAATAAGTTGTGTAAAATATACAGTTTCAAAAGCTCAGACATTTCCTAGTTAATTTCCATTTCATATTAGCAATAGCAAGGAAAGCCATACAGATAAATGTGATTTGGCACACATTCAGACTTTTGTGCTTTGAGAGTGCACACCATAAAAAGTCCTAAGCTGATAATCATGCAGTAATTCACTCCTAGGAAGCCACACCTTCATTTTCTATTTTATTCCTTTGGTTGACTGAAAACACCAAAAAAACTAAGTAATATAAGCGCCAGATAGAGGGTAAACAAAAATCTTGTTTTGCCCATAAGCCTTGAAATGGGTCAAAATGGAAACTAAAAATTTCAATTAGTTGTTTTTTCAAAGTACTTTCTTGATTTGTCATGATTTGAAGACATCCCCTGGTAGATAATATAAACACCGACGACACAGCACTCTACCTACTGTCCTCTGTATACGGAAAGTAAACAAAGTCCTATCTCTGGCATTCCCTACACATCAACTCTCTCACAAACCACCACTCTTTAGATTAGCCGTGTTATTCTGCCGGCAGAACGCATACTAGTATGTCGCACGCATGAGCAGTACGATGTCTTGTAGTCCATGATACCGTACTGTGCATGCGTGTGGCATACTAGTATGCGTTCTGCCGGCCAGAATAACACGGCTATTATGTTGATTATCATTTACCTATTTAGCACCCACTGCGCAACATACCACTGCACCCCCTGCACCCGTTCGGGATTCTAGGGCCTTGCTGCCTGCACCCCCATGCGCGCCACTCCAATCACAAAACCATCATTGTGCGCCACAACATATTAGCTTTGCTTTGCTTAGTAGCCTGAGGGCAAGATTACTTTTCCTAGGACTGCAGATTTTCTTGGGTTTTTAAAGTCACGTGACTTTTGAAGTGCTATGTATCGTCATCTTTTGTGTCATCAGAGGTTAGGTTCGCGTAATGTCTTCAGTGCACCATCTGTAGTATTTACCACAGCTTTTTCGGAAGGGCGACGCGAGCGTTCATTGTTTTGTTTTGATTGATGTGGTGCATAGGTTCGGTTCGAAGCGGCTTTGTATTTATTTCTAAGCTAAATATGTCACAGGATTGTTCAGAATGCACTGGGGCAGGAATTGTCACTCAAATTATCAAATGTTAAACATTAAGTCCTGTTCTTTGTGTTTGAAACCCGGCTTATTGCCTCAATTATGACTACTCATGAAGGACATACCTTCAAAATGAATAGTCCTGAGGCCTTTCATCTCACTCACATGGTCGCATTTAGCACCTTCCTTCATTCCTACGCAATCATAACTTATGTCATGGATTAGTACATTGCAATTGACATGTTATTGAAAGAAATGTGCAGTTATTGAATAGTTAATCCCATGAATAAATGTACTGGAATTTTTGTACTATTAAAGGCAATGTGCTTTTTGTGTACATATTTGGCCACCATTCTGAGTCGGAGTCGACTCCGACTCAATGCTTATTTGAGTCAGAGTTGAGTCGACTCACTTCTGAATTTGGGCTGAGTCGAGTCGGCTCACCATTTTCAACTCAGTGAGTCCAGTCAGAATCAGAGTCAGCCTCTAAGCTGTGAGTCAGAGTTGAGCCGACTAAAAAAATTGAGTCATCGACAAGTCTGGTTGTATGCTGGGGAGGAGCAAACGCACAAATGGTTGTTCCTCAGGGAAACTCAAAAATATGTTAACGTACATTTCTTTGCCTTTTAAATTGAGCCTTATGCGCCATGCGGGAACTGCTATCGGCTTATACCAGCGTTTGTAAAATTTCTCCCTAAAACCGCATCTGCCTAGTGGCACTCGAAGCCTATAGAACTGGTATTGCTTGCCTCCTATGATACTCCGTGATCCATCGTCCTTAGCTGGCGTTTCAAGGTTTGGTCAAGAAGTGCAAGGACCAAAAAAGTGTGAAACGAGTATCTTGTTCCGCTTCAGCGTTTTCTAAGCAACGCAAGGCAGACCCGTGTAAGGTTCTGTGGAATCCCCGGGTGAACAGATGTGACGAATTACTGGTCGGGCTTTTGAGACACATTGAAACTCAATGCTTGGACATGTACGGCCTGGCGTCAGAAGCACCGGCTCCAGCCCTGCCATTTCCAGTTGCTCGACTGGCGCTGGGCGCGATGAGGTGCTACCGCCCTGCTCTGTTTCACAGTCCACTTAAAGTTTACGCGGGCTGTACCGCGCCAGTATCGCGCGCAGCTGAGACGTTACGGGTCTTGGCGGTGCCATTGGCGTTTTACGGCGTCTCCAAAGACGGCCTGAGATAAGCCCTCAAGTATGTGAGAGCTGCGAGTGCAGCGCTCTCGAAAAACAAATCTAGTTGCAGAAATCGAGAAGCTCAATGCAGCCTGAGTCGACTGTTTTTATGGGGTTAAAAAGTGAATTTATTCTGGCCAAGAGGAGAAAGAAAGCAGGCGAGTGGTGTTGTATTTATAATGTGTAACGCACAGCCCATCTCACTTCGGGAGGCTAGCAGTGGCCCAGTAATTCTAGACGGCGACTTTTCGCCCACTCCCAGCCGTAATGGAGGGGGCGTCCAAGCGCGCCTTCAGAGTTCTCCCGCGGCGGAGGATGCAGAAAAACGTACTTGGCAGAGCTTTGTCAAAGTTGAGCAGTCTGAATGGAGCTTTGGTCTGAAATGAACTTTAGTCCGAATGGAACTGCCCCGTGTATCAGAGATTGATGCCAGGTAATAACGTCATCAAACTCAACAACTTTGCACAGCGGGATTTCTTAGGTAGCAGGACTCGCTAAAATACTGCCAACGCTAGTATTTTCCTGGTATACGCCTGTGTAAAAATACTTAGCCACCATTTTAAAATGGGTGATTGGAAGCGGAAGAGTTTTTTAACTCCATTTTAAGAAGAGGACGAGTGTTCTGTGTTTGATCTTTTTAAAGTGGAATTGATCAGCAATGAATATTTATTGGGCCAGGTGAGGTGAAGGTACGAATTATATCGAACTGTATACCTAAACATGTCGAATTTAACTTTATAATTCCATATAAAATTGTTAGTTTCTAATAAAATATCCAAGCGTCCGATTGATCATCTCCAGCATCGCATTTCGGAACAATCGTGAAGTTCACATCTCACCAAGCAGCAACCAAGGTGATTCTGGTGTTTGAAGGTGTGATTGAGTGTGCCCATGACGCTGATTTCTAGTTTAAAGTATTTTCTTTGATACTTGGCTATATTTCTTAGATTTTCTGTTTGCTGACACATTGGTATTGTGCTACACTTTTTGGCTAATCAGTCCGCAGTAACGTTTCTCAACTTTCCTTTTGCTGTTGGTGTCACTGTATACCTACACCAAAATTCATAGGAGCTGTAGTTGATTTTAAACAAACATGTTTGGCTTATCTGACCGTGCAAACGAGTTCGGAGAAAATTAATTTCTCATTATTATTTCTACATCCTATTCTAGTCCCATTAACCGCACCGCAGCGACTGCTGTGCTCTTTGTTCGCAAGCTACTGTCGCAAACTTGAGATGCAAATTGTCGCTGACATTGCAGTCATAGCAGATAGAGCGGTGCGCCAACTGGACTCAGCGGCTGATCACGCCTCAGCGCGCCGACAATGACGCCCTGACAGGGCACAAACGACACTCGGACGGTAACGGGCCATCGTGACATTGACGACGGGGCCGTGACGGCCTGGCGCTGCATTATGCTCGTTCGTTTGTCACGCACTGACGCCCGACGCGTCAACAAGTCTCGCCCAACTGACGTCATTGGCGTCAGCGAAGCCCGCCGTCCGATTTTCGGAGGTGCTATCACCAATTACCTGCCTGCCCGTCGCCAGGCATCGTTGCGGGTCGTTGGTTTTGTGTCGTCTTCGACTGAAAATGGCCAAGCGCTCTGCGAGACACCACCCCTCTGGCACAGACGTGTTTGGTTCAAAATATTGCACTGATCCGCAGTAATCAGCTACAGGATGTCCTTGTTCGCTTCAGATGAGGTCTGCGCCTGTGACTCTGCCAAAATATGGGGGAAAGATCAGATTAGGGGAAGTTTGTGCAAGAGTATGCAATTAACTTTCTAAAGGCTTTCACTTTTATCCTATAAGTCTAACAGCTAAACTTTTTATGTGGTTGTTTAGCCTGAAGAATTGTCTATATATGGTCCATGTTTCAACTCGATGTCTCTGAAAGGAACTCGCCACGAGCCCATCAAAAATAAAAAGTTGCGTACTCTTGCCGGAGTAGGTTGGTAAAAGTACGCAAGAGAGGAGGCTGGAGTACGCATTGATGCCCCGCTGTGCTTTAGGTGCATAGGCCATGTCGCGAAGTTTTTTGTCGCCAAACTAGGTGATTGTATGATTTTATATCGTTCTGAATATACAAGAACCATGTTGCAACGTTTGCTTTTCCAAATATGAATTACGGACTCTGTTCCGAGAGAAATTTAAATTGTTATATCTCTTAAGCATGCACACTCTTGCACAATGGTCTACTGCCTACACTTGCTGGATACGCTCCCTTGGGAAGAAAGTCTTCATAAACATATTGGCAGGCGTTTTAGCGTGAGCTCCGGTCCTGGAGCATACTGGAGCTACTAGCTCAGCTTTCTTACTGATGACAGACCGTAATGCAGTACTTTTGATAATAGAAGCATGGTCTACAAGTTTATCCAGTTAATAAATATTACTTCAAGGGTGCTGGGAAGCTTACTTTGCTCTGTACTCCCGCGGAAAGATTTTGTACTCGCACGTTGAATTTTGTTGTGCAGCCTAGGCACTGACCTTGCTTTTTTATACTAGGGTATCCACCATCTCAGTGGTTGCTAACTAACCAAAACAGCTGCTGCGTACTCTTATCTCCTGCGTACTCTTACCCGCCCTTACCCTACCATGTGCTCTTGGATTTGCACGTTTGCTCTGAATACATTGAATTATTGTATTCTTACTATTGTTGTTTATTCAATACTTCTTGAATTACCTCACTGGACTAAACAAACAAGTTGAGTATCTATTTTTTCGTGTTTCCACCTGCGTCATATGCAAATGTAAATGATTGAGTAAGAAGCTCTAAAACAAAGTGATGTGTTTAAGAACCGGTCAGTTAGTAGCCATACCCATCAGACATCTTCAGCTCGGTTATACATTTTGGGACCGTTTCTGAGTAAAGGACGGTGTGCCGCTTTTTTATTTTCCGGTAAACATGTCAGCCCACTCACAGAATGCATTTCCAGACATCATAAATTTGTCAAAGTAATGCTGAAGAATACATTTGTTCTTTTATCTTTCCACATAAAGCGTCCGAGTTTGCATTGTATCTAGCTATGAATCAACACGCTGAAAGGAATCTCCACATATAATGGAAACGTGTGGGTTTGTTTTGCAACAGTTCCCTGAAATATGGGTGACATTTGCCACCTTGCTGTAGATTTATAGGTCAACAAATGAAACAGGCTAAACACGTAGGTTTTTAGAGTTTTGTTTTTGCAAAAATGGAGCTCTCCAGGGTCGTCATGAGTAGCCTTGTTCTCTTCGTTACTTAGGGTGGTCTTAGATATATGGAACAACAGAGATCGAAATGGTTTCAGGCGTCTGATGCATCATTTCGGTATCAAGACCTTGCCGCTATGATGTATGTAACATGCAGGTATTACATAAAATATATTACATAACGTTTGAACATTAAAGCCACTGTTGGTGACCCCTTCAGATATGCATAAGACGCACGCACTTATGACAAAATTGGCGCTGAATCGTCGACATATAACTATCATCTGAACATTAGACAGAAGGTGTGGAGGAAGGACGCTGATGGTGCGGGGGTGCGGAACCCAGAACCCGACAGCGAATGGTGCTGGTAGGCTGTAACTGAAGCGGTGTGCACGCGACGTGGGAAGCACCAGTGCCAGGAGAAGTCATAGCTAAAATCAGGCTCACTCTTGTCTTTTTGATTGCTCAGGTGCATTTTTTACAATACTGACTACCATCTTACTCAAAAGCTTAGCTCATAAAAACGTCCCCTCTCCCCATATTTGACCAGCAAATTAACGCCACCGTACATAATGGTCACAGCATTAGAAGATTGTGCAGCAAGTATTACGCTATTTTTTGCTAGGATGAATTAGCTTAGGGGCCAGTCACACCAGGTTATTGGGTTGGGCGCACATATACTCCGCTCAGCATCTCTCAGAACGTCTCTCCCACATCACCAGTCAGTCTCCGTTCCATGTGGGCAATCGAGCGGCCCTCAGCGGGGGCAGTCGGAGCCGCCGCGGCTACCTTCCCCGGCCCCGGCGTTCGGCCTACAATCGATTGTTGCTCTCGAAACAATGCCCAGCACGTAGAGCTGCCAGCTGCTAATTACGAGCGCAGGCCTGCCGCGATGCCAGACGGCCGGGGTGGTCTGGCAACCGGCACCAGCACCGACACCGACCTGCCTCACTCTCCAGCGCGCGTGACCCGCAGGCACGGGCGCCCGCTGTTTCGCGCCTTCGTTGCATGCTTTAAATGAGCGGTGAGATTCCGAGGCTGGGGGAAGAATATCGGGAGCATGATTCATATTATTTTTCTGCTACTCTTACTGAGGACTCATCACTCCTCCACAGAAGGGGTGCCTAATGCCTTCACTTTGTTTGAAATATTTCACGAAGCTGCATCAGCAGAGTTGGTATGCTTTTAATTGATTTTTTGTGAAATTTTGAGCCAAAGGGGAGTTGAGGTCTATCCAAATTTTCGTCCAAACACAAACAGGTACTTAACACCCGCACTGGAGGGTGGTCTGGCACTAACGCGCACTGGAGGGGGCCTGGTAGGCCTCCCCTAAGATCTCGGAAACTAAGAGGGTTAGAAAAACGTCACTTAGTAGGTGGGTGGGGGCTATGGTGATCTACATGATGACCGATTTTCATTGACCTAGGTCAATATCTTCAAGGTCAAACGAGGTCGTAAAGGTCAAATATAGGCCATGCTGGGGATCGATTGGTAAATGCTATGATTATGCGGGAAAATGGCGGGAATAAGCTAAAAGCGGACAAGGTTCATAGAGAAGAGGTCTCAAAGAGGCTTCCCCATAACTTTTGTGTCAAGGTCATTCGAGGTCATTGACCTTTAAGGTCACCATATGGTATACTACTTATTATTCACACTTTGACTAACACTGTAGCCACTGTTTGGCGGGAAATGAGGAATGACCTTTCCCCAATGACCTTTGACCTTGACCTTGACCTTGACCTTGCTTGACCTTGCCTTTGACCTTGACCTTTGACCTTGACCTTTGTATTGGGGTACCCTACCGATAACGTCATAGCATAATACATGTCAGACCGGGTAACGTCATTTGGCCGGACGCACAGTGGTCAGTGACCTTGAAAGTACAGATATGACCTTGACCTGTGACCTTTGACCTTGACCTTGACTTTCATGTGAAGTGACCTTGACATATAATCCCGCTTATATGACGTTATGACGTCACCACTCGGTCTTCAATGCAAGCTAACTGGTCCGACCGCGCGTTTACGGCGATCTCAAAATGCAGGTCTGACTTTGAAAGCCTATAAGTCAATAAATTTTCGGCCGATTTTCAAAAAATCTTCACGAATCGACGCGCTATTAAATTCTGTTAAATGTGGCCACGTGTCATTTTTCAGCTACAAGCAGTTCTCCGGCCACCTTGGAAAAACAGGTGGGGGCCTCCGAGGCCCCCTCCAGTGTGCGTGTTAAAACACCATAATCTCACGCATATTATCCATTCTATTTGTCCTGTGCTCTGAGTGTTCCGTTTGTTTTAGATATGTGTTTGTCCAACACTCCGTCCTAACTTGTAAGAAAATAAAATCATGAAACTAAAAACGTGGCAATGAATTTTGCATCGTATGTGGTATGGGGTTTTCGCTTATAAGTCTGAGATGAATAAACAGAAAAAGGTTAAAATGAGGGTTAAATACAAATTTATCAATATATTATCATCTGCTGTATAAAACCTATGTGATGAAATGCTAGGGGCTGCAAGCGTTGGGGCCGTAAGAAACTGACAGTGTTCTTACACTGATGTGTTTCTCTTCCCTGGCTACAGCAGCACCTCCTTTTCTCAGGATCCATACCCTTCCCGGGACCCGAGATCATTAGTGCCCATGTAGCGGCCGTGTGCGGCGATGGGTTTTCCTAGAACCGCTGATGTATTCCGTGCGAATACTTACAAAGTTTTGTCTTCTGCTCGTGATAATGGCCCAAGAAAGCATCATGCCATACATGGGAACTGTTTGATCAACATGGTGTGATAATATTGCATCGATTCATCAATTAAAAAGAGAAAGCAAATAGTGAAACAAGGAACAATAGTAGGTGTGTTTGTTGTCTGACGTAAAAATTACAACGTTTAAGAGTAATGTTAAAAAATCAATGGCAAAGATGAACAATTTAATAATACAATGTGCTGTGTTCAGGCCAAGGTACAATAAATACCGAGTTCTTGATTCACAAACCTTTAATGAAAGCATTGTCTTAATACCTATAAAATGAACTTAATACCCTGAAAATGACTTTTGGCGCATTGATGCAATGAACGTTATGAATTGTGGGTGCAGTGACCAGTGCATAGAATAAGCACTTGCCTTTGAGCAGAGGTCAGAAAAAGTATTTATTTTCCTCAACGTAGACCAGTTTTTTTCAGAAGCTTCCTTGAACAAAATGCCTTTTTGAGGTCGAGGAAGTGAGAAAGTAATCATCCCCAACGTACAGAATGAGCAGGTTAGATACCAGATTGTGACAACTTACCACGATGAAGCGGTTATTCACGCCTCAATGGGCACTAGCCTCAGTTTTGGAAACATTCAATATTCTGGTTCTCCGGTGTTTTCCTAACTAGGTTGGCAGGATCGGGGTTTTCTAACCTCTGCCTTTGAGTCCTGTTCTAGGTGAGGCTCAACCCCAAGAGCTCTGATGCCGGCTCCCCCACCATACCCACCCGATGACCTCTGTCCGTCCAGCAGGGGTGGTCAGCCATGATGTCTGCAGGCGGCATGACCGTCGTATAACGGCACCATCCCAATATTTGTCCACAGCGCTGAAATTTGTGCTGCCGTGAACTCCGGCGGCACGTATATTTTATAGCAGAAGTGTTCGTTTCTGAAACAATTACTATTCCTTCAATGTTTCAGATGGAGCTAGATATGGTGTCGTGAGCTTCCACTGAAGTTCGCTTAAATAAAACGGTAAATATTAGGCTCTGGGTTCAGGCTACCTACTGAATCTGACCGCTAAGAAGGAGGTAAAACAGCCCAAAGAGCATGCCACAGAATATGTCAAATAGACTTGGGAGCTTCAGCTTTTCACAATAGAAGACCTCAGGCCGAGATTTTCTTTTCAGCGGCAGGAAGGAAGCCGTGTTACGGCAGGCCTGGTTCCAATACAGCGCGCACAAGTGGGCATAAATTTACTGTGCGAGTGACAGCAATGGCGGCCAGACAGCTGGCGTAAATTGGGATCTCTGAAACTCCTAGCGCCTCTGAGCTTATTAGACGGCACGTAATCCCGACCGTAAAGCTCGCTTCATTGCGAGGTTGACGCTAAAACCTGCTCTCTTCAGAGGCAACTGCAGTCTCCTACAAAAGAAGCCAGACATTCTCCCTGGGCGGCTGGAGGGCAAATGTTCTCCGTCAGCTCTGGCTGCAGCAGCGGAACTTCCCCAGGGGCTCTGGTACCGTTTGGGGGAGCTTGACTGAAGGTTATCAGCGGTCAGCCAAGCGCACACCGGTGGTAAATTGACAGCACCCTGGACAGCGACAGGCTGGGGTTATGGACAATGCTGCCCGCGGGCGGGCCGACAGCATCAACGACGAACTGCTCTTGGCGCCCCGTCGGCTCTCCGATACCGCGGGAGCGTGCCAGACGAATCACCGTCGGGAAAGCTATAAACGTGTTCATCTATGTGGTACATGTGCACTAGATGGATAGCGGACAGACGTCATATGGACAAACTATGGAGGCTCTGAAACTTCCTTTTTAACTTGACATTCCTAGGTCAGTTTGGGACATTCTATTGCGTTATGGGATATTCTTGTAAATTGTATTTGAACTTAACTTCATGAGAAAAAGTCCAGAGAAAGGCGCGGAGCGTTTCCGTGCTGGCAGCAGCTGGTGCAGTGGTGTTTTAGCCGTTGTTGCTGTCCCAGCGCTGGTGCTATTTTGCCGCCGCCGTGGCCGATTGCTGGAGTGCTGTTGATGCCATACTCAGAGCCCAGCAGCAGCACGCCTCCGCGCCTCCTGACTCCTGACCCGCCGCGCTGAGTGCCTCCACTAAGCGGAGCCAGTCATATTGCGCTGAGGAGCCGCCGCTGACTAAGCACAGTCGGTCGGATTATAAAGGAGAAGCGGCGGTGCCAGGCGCGGCACAGTCAATTAGACTCCTGACCAGCTTTATGAATGACATTTACATACAGACGTGTGATTACCGAGCGCCCGGCTGTCTTAATTTAAGATGAGAGCTCGCCGGGCGGTATTAACCCGGCCCATAATATTCCCGGCTCATAACCCTGCATGAGGGTGTGCCAAGTGTTGCAATTATTTCCGAGCTGATCACAAAATTGCTGGCCAAGTGTGTATGAGTATAGGTTTTCGAGGTAGATGGTAGGCTGAATTTTATGAAACGCCCTGAATTTACCTTTTCAGGCAGGATAGGCATTGTTCAGAGGTGACTGGAATTTTTAATTGGCTGCAGATAATTCCCCAACTGCATTTGAAATATTGCACAGTTGAACGAATGTTAAAGCTCTTAGAAACGGCTGGTATAAGCGATGGCTTTTAAGAGGGAAGATGAATTTTGAACCATCGACCCATCTGTCATTAGTTTTTATTTGCTGCAGTGGTGCCTTCTTGGGCCAGTATTTGTTATTTGGCTCTGGGCATCACCTGATCTTCCCCTCAAAAGGGCTAGAGACGCCCGGCTGGCCAGATATGCCTACCTTACATTTCAAGAGAATTATTTCCATATAAGCCGTAGTTTACAAACATCGAAGCATAGCTAAGTGCTATGCGTTACGTAGCACCCCCCCCATTTTTAGCATGGTGTAATGTGGTACGAAAAACGGCGCCAGACATGGACCTTCAGCGCCCATGTCTGGCGCCGAAGGTCCCTTGATCACTCTTGAAATGTGAGAGCTAAGCGGCACAGGGGCCTAAAAACTTACTTTAGAAGGAGATCCGGGTAGCGGCGCCCTATCGTCTGTCGTCTTTCGTCATTGTCCACGCGTCCATTGCCATCCACAGACCTCTATTTGACGTCTAGACCTTCCTTCTGTAGACAGCGGCGCTGCTGTGACCAGATTTGCTCCAGTACTGCTCCGTACTACCTTTGAAATACCCGTCCAGAAAAACGCAACCGATTGTGTCGGGATGTGACCTCTCAAAACTCACAAAGGTACCCCGCCCCCTGAGCCTTCCCCTGAAGGGAATCCTAGATCCGCCGCTGGCCAGGCTATCATGGCTATATGTTCTGCACGCATGGGATTTTCGAGTCATGGTCGGTTCCAATTCCTCTGCAATTGACACTCAGATATACCAACCATAATTACAAACTTACAGAATTACAGAATTAGTTTGCTGTCTGCGTAAGTGATGTTTGAACTTTGCTTGACTTTCGTACATAATATCACGCACTGTTTTTGTATACAGTTTATTCTGATTTCTGTTGTTTTTTTCTCTCGCACGGTTGACTTTCAGACGAAATGTTATTCCTTGCTTGAAATTTCATCAGGCCTCGGAACGAAGACCATAAAACTAGTCTTCCAGCACCGGGTAATAATAACAGTGTTTACGAAGTAGTTTACTGCGGACACTGCGCAGGCTGGAAACAGGGGATGCTCTTCTAATTATTTTAGAGTCCTGTTGGAAATCCCGTCTGATCCTACCGCTTCTAGACATGTCAAAATGTAATCCCCGAGGCGTCTCACGGCTGATCCGGTCGTTCCAATGTTGCGCTGAAACGAAGAAAAATACTCTGCCGAGATGTGCAATTGAAGCGTCAGGGGATCAGACAAACGTCGTCTACTAGCTGTAGTCGCCCTGCCTCCAGAATTGAATGCATTGCTGTAAGTCCCGGCAAGAATTGGCAGTAAAGCTTAGGCGATGTGACAGTATATGGAAGGATCTAGATGACGATAATCTAGGCCCTTGTATGCCAATATTTGACAATAAGAACATATTTCCAATGAAGCTCCCGGAAACGACAGAAGCGTGACAATGCTTTCGTCCATCACCACCATCCCTGGCTGGATATAACACAAGTTACGCCCTCTAGTGCAGTTAGTCATGGCATATTGCGGCATGAATGCTTTTTTCATGGGCTGCTGGTAAATTAAACGCATGTGCTGTCGATAAACAGCAATGAACTGCCCCATGAGTTCTTGCTATTTATTCCACTAAAGTTTTGGATTGATTATTAACTTGCTTTGCATATCCTGCATTTTGCCCCTATGGGGCCATTAGATCGATGTTGCTTCTGGTGAGGTCATGCTTGCCAGCAAGCCACCGGAGAGTTAGCGCCAAGGCATGCATGTTTTCAATATGAACCCGATCTGGGTCAGTAATCAGCATGGGTAATCGAGAAATCCTTTAAGTGTTCTTTCAGTGAACCTTCAAGCTGTATTGCTATCTGGTGAGATAGAAAGCTTTTTGTGACGCTCAAACTTTTAAACAAACTCATCAAATCAAATTTAAATCAAAGGAGCATTAGATGTGTCGCGCAAAAGGTGGAGGTAGAGCACCGAATATATAGGCATAGGCAAATGCAGGATTCCACTGAGGAACAGAGCACATGCCACGTTATTGGCTGATTCTCTCGGTATGCCTTTAATTTCAAACCTTTGCCATTGTTTTTTTTCTTTTGCTGCAAGGAGCAGTAATGTACCCGGTTGTGGTGCATAACAAAGAGTTAGATGCATAGTGAACACCTGCGGGAGAGAACCAGGCTTAACTTCTCAGTGAAGTTTTAGGACTGCATTTTGATATCGCGCAGTTCTGATTAGGCCAGGATTCGGTAGTTTCCCCGACAAAGTCCGGGCACTGGCACGATGCGTGTTACAAGAAGATAAATAAGAAATATTGATACTAATCACCTTTGAAATCACCTGGTCGATGGCATGCCGTTTTAATGGCCCATGGCGGCATATGCACGCTGCACGGTTCAATACATTGCGCTCCAGTGGCGGACCTGCACCGGTTGTTGGAGGGAGGGCCAGGGGGACCGAAAGTCATGGAGAGAACAGGGTGTCTGAAGAAAACCGGGCAACATCAGGGCACTGGAGGAGGGTCAAATGTCGTCACCCGGGACCCATGCACTAGTCGCGTTTGATAGCAAACCTGGAACACCTTAGGTACAACTACCGATGACTTAAGACGGTGACAACTGGACAAGACTCGAATCCCCAGCGGCCTGTGGCGTAACTTCATAATATGATTCATGGATCAGGTGCTTCTCAAATATATCCTATATAATATCCTGCCATAATGATCACATATTCCGGAATGAATGCATTGAAACAATGCTATGTGTGTTACGAATGTGGCCTTTTGCAGGTACAATGCTTGTTAAGAAGTGTTTCATTCTATCTTTCCAGTTAAAAACTCTGCAGTCTTGAAATAATTGCTCCCTAGTCATAAGATGGCATTTTGGTGATAAAAGTACCTGCGTGATGCTTAATGTAGTGTATTTGAATGGCGGGAGAGTTCGAGGGACCAAACGAGAAATTATTTGAGAGATGCATCAACATGTATTAAATTATGGTATTGTGATTGGCCTATTGTGTCAACATTTTTAATGAAGTGACTGAAAATTGTGCTCCCTTTCGCTCGTGAAATAAATGCAATGAGTCTGGAAAATCACACTATGTAAAAGCATTAAGCACAGCCTATAGAGTTTTTTTCACAAGGTCCCGTGACACACTCTACCAGTGTCAATCAAAGTTTGTGTGCCAACCTGTGAGCGTTCGTGTACTCATCAGCTATGGACCGTGAATTGGCCATGATATGGGTAGCGTGCCACATGAAACCGGCAGCTACCATGCCAGCCGGACCGCCGCTGCACTGCCCAGCACCTCTTTACGACTAAGGCCGCGTCGGCGTCCGCCGTTTGAAATCGGCATGATTATCGGGCCGGTCTGTCAGTGACGGCAGTGGCTGTCGGCCGATAATTTAGTGCCGGGTCGCACTGTCAACCCATCCAGGTCGGCGTGGCCCGGCGGGGAAGGGCCGATGGCCTGGGTAACGATCCCCGAAACTGCCGCGCCGATGCAGACAAAAACGACGACGCTGGAGAAATCCGCCTGATTCCATGTTATTGTGCGTCAAAACTGGCGGCCAATAAGGCCATTGACCTGACTGGCGGCGGCACAAAAACTCCAAAACACATGCAGGCAAAACAGCAACTTGTGCTCGTCTGTCATCGCGGCGGCCCAGCGGAGCCATCCGGCACCGTGGCGACTGCGAGCCATCCGTCAGAAAGCCCCTGGGTGGTCCTCAAATAGAAAAAGACACCCTCACCTCCTGCTGCGGCAAACGTTGCAGGCTTGCACACCACCAGATCGCAGTATTGTGGAAATTCGGATTTATTAACTGAGTTTCTAGGGCGTTTCCTTCATTTGAATAGCCAGCGTGCCACAGTCGCCGACTTAGTAAATGTTTTTATTTGTATTAAATATATACCTGGTTACTAAAACGCGTGTAGTGAAACTAGGTTACTGAAACTAGATCAAGTGACATAACCTTATAAAATATTTAAGAGTGGTAATTTATAAGCAAACTTAATCTATTAGGGTGAACTTCACATCACATAATAAGTTTACCGTATAGAACAATATGTGGCAACATATTTTTCAAATTGATGAGTGTGGTCATGTCAGGGTCATGACCTCTGGATTATAAATGTTTAGGGAAATCGACTGAAGTTTGATAAATTTGCAGAGAATGGCGTCAGAGCTTTTATTTTGACCACATCATGTTTGGCTTAACACTGCGGTTCAAATGATGTGCATTATGACATATGCTGACATTGTCAGGTCAGTTCTAGGATCTGTCTTGACAGGTCAAAAATTGTATCTCTGCCGGTGCGTGGTCATTTTGGTGGTCGAATTGCGTGAACCACTTTCTGCATTCCTGGGAAATGAGCCAACCGGTAGTGCCAAACCTCGAATTCGAGGTATGGCGGCACTATAACGGAGAATTTGTGATTTGAACTACCTGATTCGGATGAAGGTCTGTGCCCCAGAGTGTGTTTTACATCCGGATTCGAGGAGAAAGGCCAGCCCTTGTCAACTTATAATCATGCTCCTCGCCTCAGCATTTTGAAAACTATCAACGTTTTTTGGAGGTTTTGATTATTAAGGCCATGTTTAGAACTTTTTACTTTTGAGTTTTCGTCCTGCACGGGACCTTGAACTGCATCGTGTAGTTGGAAGAAACGGCAGACGGAAATATCGAATACGTTATACAGAGCATGAATATAGATGATATACACATGAAACGCAGTGAGATGTCTTAGACTACATTACTTGAAAAGGCTTAAACAGGCAGGTTGTTTTTAAGAAATGAATCCGGGGCCCGAGTTCTTAGAAATAAGTTGAAGTTAAAGAAAAGTCAAATGGTGGACCGGAGGCAGACAGTCAGGTGTACAAAAAGATACGACGCAAAACATCACCGATTTCGCCTTCCTCTTCTTCGGTTTGTTATTGTATTTTCAGTTAATGTATGTGTGCGTGTGCATGCGTCTGTGTTGAACCCAGCAATCATTATCCTAATTCTTCTCGTTATCCTTAAACTACTTGGAAGCAGCAAGCGCATTAACCTTGGGCAGAAGCGAACATTCCAGGTAATATCCCACCTTCCCTTACTATTTCTCTTATTTTCCCATCTGCCTATCTTTCTCAGTTTTTACTCTCTCCTTTTATATATTTCATCACTTCAAATTCATGACAACGGCGTTTGAAAAGTCAATGGATGTTAGTAAGTGCTCGTATAAAATACAAAGGTATATATATTAGAGGCCTATATGTATGATTTACTTGATGACAATTTATTTACATACCTGCACTGTGTAGAATGTAAAGATAAGGGCGCTTGCTCTATCAGACAAAAATATCAAATAGGGGGTTATCATAGTGAAGTGGTAGCGGTAATAGTGGTATCACCTTAGTGGTTTATGCTCTAATTCGTGTGTGCCTGAAAAACACTCTTTCCTTTCAACTCCCTTGTATAAGGCATACACTCAGCAAACATAATCAAATATTCCCGGAAAAAAACATTGAAAGACTGCATGTGTCGCTGAAAATTATCTGGCAATTGCCTGCTGCTGAATTCAGTTTCAAAAAGAACTAAACCAACCCGAATCATTACAAATTGCGTCAGAGAAAGTCCGCCTTAAGAACTGAGGTCCCATTCCTTGACACAGAAGCCAAAAAAACATGGAAAAGCAATATAATACCATAAATGTATTTGATCTGCATAACGAAGCAAGGCATCAGTAACATAAAGGGATTTTAGTGCTGCTGTACAGGGTCGAGCATTGCTTATTGTTTGGGATCGTTCTATATTCCCGACTGAAGAAGCTATTTCCCAGAAATCGTTCATCTCCTCCGTTCACATCCTGGTAATCTTCACTGGCAAAGTTTATAATCTGACACGATGCAGTGCAGCTAGAGCTCAAGGTCTTCTGCTTGCTGGGTCGTTCTTTGATACACAGCTGATGTGTTTCCGAATCTGGCCAGAAGCCTCACGGTTTCGCTGCGCTGGTCTGCTGATGCGGCTGTTTCGAGACAAAAGTTACATCTGCGCCAGAGCTACTCACGCTTCCTCTCTGTCTTTCTCTTCCTTTCCTCTCCAATTTATGTTCCCACATTTTTCGCTTCCACTTCTGCGTTGACTTAGAGCTGGATCCGGCTGCTTCGCTTTGCCAAAATCAAATACCGTGAACCGTCGACCGAGGCCTGAGTACTTTCGCTGCAGTCGCATAAATTCGCCGTAATCCGCGTATAATCGGATTGTTCCCAGCGATGAGTAGTAAACATGGCGCCGCTCGGCAGCGGGAAGTGCGTCGCTTTCGACGACCGAGCGTCGACATTTGCAGCGGAGGCTGGACCTCAAAGCAAGACTCGCTGACTCGGAAATGAGATGTCCAACCGGGCAATAAACGTGCCAACAGACGTGCACAGTCTCGATGAACACGTCAAATATTAGATCTGCGAATGCTAATGCGAATAGGGAAGCAAAATAGGCTGAATGTGTAGGTTTTGAACAACGGAACGATAAACCAAACCTATAGGTTTGGACACTGACTTTAGTCAGTGTCCGCTTTACTTTAGAATAGATACTACATTTTTTCATGAAAATGGTTTAGATTATCAGCTGAACTGCCTAAGTTTGGAAACATTATTTTGCAAGCAAAGGACAGCAAGAAGCATTGGTTAATAAAATGTGTATGCTAATAATCCAATAAGATCACACTATCTAGACAAATGTGCAACGGGGCTGGCGCACGTGTTTGTGATGCTTTGTCTGCTGGGACATTCCCGCGTAAACGATATCGCACAGCGTTCACGGCAACACCGTTTCCATTGCGCCGCAAACATTCTGCTACCAAGAATATTAGCAGAAGAGGCTTTCCCTGGCGCTGCGAATGGCGGTCAGCTCATTCATTCCGATCGGCGTGGCGAGTGTCACGTTTATCTAATAGAGTTGATGAGTTATCGAGCAGTGCCTGCCGAGGCTGCCGGATTATTGGATGCACGCTGCGTGGAAACGCTCCCTTTGACTGGGAAATTAGTACCATAGTGCCTGCATCCCGGTATGTGGCTGCGATGTGGCTAGCGATTTTATTAGTTACCGCCGGTGGGTCGCAAATGTAGTTTGGGAACATACCAAGTTGATTACAGGACCTATATTTCTATTGCAGCTTTCATGTAGCAAAATAAAGGTAAAGTTCTCCAAGCCTTGGTCAGTTTGTTTTCCACGTTTATTTGTAAAGTTGACGTGCTTTTGAAATTTTGAATGGGAAAGGCAGCATTCGGAAACAAGAAGACAAATGAAAACACTTGGTTCCTGGTCATACATGTTAAGAGATACCAATTTGCTTGAGCATACGAAGTATGACTGGCGCTAATAGGATCTTAGGATCTGCTCAGCCAGTTTTCAGTAGACTAGCACCAATGCAATGGCGGAAATTTTTGTAGCCGTTCGTTATTGGGAATTCTACCCGAGAATCAGCCCGGAGTCAGTTGCACAAAATGGACGGGGAGGGTGATTGTTTCAGTAACCTTCAGGTGATAGGAACTGGTTTTGATTATTTTTGCACGAAAATATGCGTTTTTAATGTTTATTTTTAGTGGGGTGGTGAAAGAACCCGGCGCCCATTTATGTACCACCTTCTAAAGTTAGGTAACGTGACGTGTTACTCACTGTTAAAGAATTGCGCAGACGCTTGGCTGTCCACGTGGAGCGTCGAATGTCCACTTCGAGCGAATTCGGAGCAAGTCGTGGGTGCCCACAATAGGCAGAGGCGCCCCTTCCAAAACGGCGTCGACACCAAAGCGGCAACGGCTCAGTGCACCCCTCCATAGACCCAAACCTGAGCCTCCCGTGCCAGAAGCTTGAGAAAAGTGAGTTCTAGAACTCAGATTTTAAGTGTCGAATTACAGCAAACCAGAGCCAGCCTCCAAACATGTTTTTTTCTTCTCAGGGGACGAATTAGGACAGTTCATTTGTGAACGCAAAAATTGAGACTGGGAAATCATGCGATGCATGAGTATAGCTAAATACAAGTAATGTAATAGAATCTACCAGTAACTTTTGAGGTTAATATCAGAGTAAATATTTCGGCTTCTCTTAATCCTTCTGGCTCAGTGAAACATATTTCGTGGTTCCAAGTTTGTGTCGGTATTTTTTAGACGGGCTTTGGGCCGCTATGTCGGGCAGTGGAGCCCGGGCTTTATCGGCACTGTCGAGAACGTCGCTCCACTGAGTTCACGTTTGAAGTCGACCGACCGACGCCCTGATAAGCGACACTGCCCGCCCGCGACGTTAGGCAGACGTACCGTTTCGCCTGGCCGACGTCCAGATCACCAGTCGACAACAGCGACTCCGAATAGGCTGGACTCCGCTCTGCGATCCAGAAATAGCGCATTATAACGACTTTGAAGCCTGCAGTAATATGCGCTACTCTCAGCTAGATCAAAGGGAGCCGACAGCCTTGATATTGTAAAACATTTACTCTAAAACAAGTTCAAGGGCGTACAGCGGATGTTCCGGAAACAGAGACGGATCTGGAATAGCCCGTGTTTGCGGGACACCATGGTGCAACCGATCGCGTCATTAAAGGCCTTAGAAAATAAGCATTAAGAATGTATCAGCTTTTTGCGGTATATTCAGAATGCAGCGTCGAAAAAAATTACAACTAAGTGGCATGAAAGTATGCCCAATGCAAAAATATATTCATGAGCTTTGAAATTTGTAAAATGAATGTTGAAATATCATGAGGGTTCATAGCCATTACCTTGGACTGTATTTGGCGTAAGTATTGTCAACATTCATAGTAGTATTGAAATGTTTCATTTGGAATGAGTCTTGAAAACTACATTTTTTAGGTGAAGGTCTCCAAATGATCCCAGGACGTAAATATGACGAACATCACAGCTAGGTGATGTAAGAAATACTCGATGCTATTTTGTGTGTATTTTATTCGGGCTTTAACCAGGGTCCCGTCCGTGATGCAGTTTATGTTTGGTGCTCTCCTGCTCTCCTGTCCGAACGCAACCTTTAATGGATGTTCCTAAGATGCTGTTTCAGCTCCCCGCTAAAGGCCTTGTCTTATAGTCCCTGCAATATTAGGTATAGTATTCAAGGTACTCATTAGTGCTACGCTTAAAAAACAGAATAATTCGATTGATTTGGTGTTAGGAACGTTTCGATGGCTGTAACGTGTCAAACGAACGCTTCAATATCACAAATAATGGTGACCTGTATCATAAGAAGGAAAAGCTAGGTCTAGTAGATGCAATTATCCTACCATTCAATTGCAGCTTCAAAGTTGTAGTGTTATGCATGGTACCTATACCATAACTGTTTTGAGGTAACCAAGGCCCGCGCACAGTTACAAACCTATCAACTAGCCACTCAAACGATATCCTATCAGCCCTGCATGCAGTATTGTATCTGTGTCTGACACAATATCTGACCCGCTCATGAGTATGGCTTAATGAGGAGCAGGCTGATTATGATCTGCAGGATTATCCCCTATACCCAGAAATGTTAGAGCCAGGTTCTGATTAAACGAGGAGAGAATTATCAAATCATGAATAATAGCAGTTGCAGGCTCACTACATTGTGAGGCAGCCGCCAGACTATCGGTGTCCGAGCACGATATATACGCCGTCTGATAAATATGAAATATTAAAATGTATATGGTCTGGGTCTTCCCTGCGCTAGCTTGTGAAGAAGAGCAGAAAAGAAAACCTGCACGCAAAATCATATGTGTACGCGATTTCAGAGTTGGCAAACAGAAACCCATGTCTTGATGTCATTTACTTTTATCACATGCCAGCTCTTCCTGGAGCCCTTGCTACCTAAGCACTTCAACGAGGGGATCCCACAAGGAGTGGAATATTAAACAGGCAAATAAATCTCGTTTGAGCTAAGTAATTTTCCTTAATTGCCCGGAATAGACACTTAACCTTCAGCAAACGACTCCGTAGCAAGTGTTTGCTGGGTACGTGGCCATTTCGTAATCCCCAAAATGAGCGAAATGATGCTTCGCATTTGCTGTGCAATGTCCATTCCAGCCTTCCTAAAACTGAACATTATCCGCACGTGGTGGCTGAACATTGGCTTGGCTGAGTTGCCTGCCTTTTTGTACACAAATAAAGCATATTTGATGTCCTAGGTGGCATCGTCTTCAACACTGTGGCATTGTAGACTTTACGTCACTTCTTGAAACAAGGCATCCAATCCGAAAACGACATTGTCTTTTCCCAGGAAATTGAGAAGTCTGCGTACAAATGTACCCAAGCGACTTTTGTCTCAGCATCTGTCTCGGGCCACAACTTTATCTTCGACTTACACACACGTGCTCATGCGGCGTACACCGGAGGGTGCTGAGGCACCATACCATCACCGAGCCATACACGAGCGCAGATCTATTATTATTGGCTGCCTGCGTCCTCTGATGAAGAGGTAGTAGCCACGGGAATCTGTTGACCCGAGGTCACGGCCCTGTCGGTCTTCCCACCTTGATGGCTCCGACGTGACCTCCGCCGGCAGCCAATAGGTGTTTTTTGAATATCCGTGAAGCTGTGACGACGTTCCTGGATGCCCGGTACACTTCTCACCGCTCCAGATGGCTAATTTATACAAGCGTTCTGGCGCCCGGTTATGAAGGCTGACAGCGGCCGGCCGTCTCGGCACGGGCGCGGGTCAAGCCAGCGGAACGCCACTGCCGGCACGACGTCAGCATTCATCTGGAGAGCTGACTGGAGTGGTTGAAGAGAGCTGTACTGCCAATGAACACTCTGGGTGAATGTCGATCAGTGTTCCAAGGACCTCTCCAGCACGGCAAAAACGGCGTCAGTCGATGACTGAGAAGAGCACCACTTGCAACTGAAGCACTGTTCGGGGGAACGACCTGCACGCCAGGCTCTCAAGAAGCTGACTCGGAGAGGCGGAGAGGCGCGGAAGGGCTTTCAGGGGCACCGAAACACTTGTGCAATCTGCAGCTTGATGAAATTTGCTATTTCTTAGTCCAAATTTTACCTCATGACTATTTAACGTGACTGAACCCTGGCCTTAGGAGTGATTGTTTTGTATTTACAGCGTAGGCTACTAAAAAAGTCAAATAGAACAAGCGCCAGTGTGCGGTTTTTACGAATGCTTTGTACAGATCAGCTCTGCTTATATCAGGTCATTTTTCGTCTCTCATACCGCCAACATGATCTGAGTGTGGGGTACCCCGTGAACGTCAGTGAGTGCAGCACTGTGTAGCAGCCTCGCCTAGTGTGTGAAAGGCCGCTGCTCTCTGGTCTCTTGTCTGAATGGTCCTATCTTCTTTGCATGTGGCCTAACAGGTAACCCAAGATGTAGATCAATTGTAGTCTGGCAAGTCTAAGGCATCTTCAGACCAACAGTATAAGACAGGACATGCTTCTTTGCTTTCGGTGTACTATAGTGCTCGCATTTGAACTGCATCCTGTCATTCGGGTTGGATGGGGTTACTGATCTCAGTAATCCCTGAGATGTCCAGAATCTGAACGATGGTCTGGCAAATTCCCTCGCAATGGCATAGGTAATTTTCCGTTAAAATGACTCACACATATAATTAAAGTGACATAAAACTATCATTGTGATTTTAATTGTAAAATGCAGTGGCATCCTGGAAGTTATCGTTAAAGATGTATGCTGTCTTTGACGAAACCGATTTTGCATCGACGTGAAACTTTTCATTGAATGATCACGCAGTAACTTGTCTTTCTCTAAAACATATTCACTCTATCACGCCATCCATGAGTAATATTTTACTCTTGACGAGTTATATATTATATACTCATCCATTAGCAGTTTATTTTCAGAAGTCCGACCCGAAGTCCATTTTCTGGAAAATTCCTCTAAAGACCGAAGCCTACTATAGGTGACCTTAGCGGGTGGTGCGTTGCAAAGCCCCGAGTTTGTCTAAAACTACACCAGACCTGCAAAGAAGGTCGATACTTTTGCAAGCAGTACCAAGAACAGGAGGCGGAGACAACCATTGGCTCCCAGTTTTTGAACATCATTTAGACTGAACTAGATGTGATGCTTTTCTTAGAAACCAAGTCATTATTGGCCAATGATTGAAGTTGTGCACCCGCCTGCGGCACGGCCGCCGTCTGCTCAGAGTCAGCTGATTCTGTTCTCGCCGAAGCCGAGGCCGGCCGTAATAGCCAATCAGAGCTCAAATGTCACTGCGTGCGAAACACGCCAAAAATCCCAGGTTTCTAGCACACTTCTATCGTCCGAGCAGACAGCCGATATGTCTCCTATAGATAGTTCCCTCCGGTTGAATCTGGGGTTGAGTCTGGGGAAAACAAAAATACAAGGTTTGTTCTACCTCAAGTAGCTAGGCGGGGTAAGGTGGGGCATGAACGCGCACATTTTCCCTGCGACGATTTCACACCGTGTAATCGAGCAGTAGCGGATCTAGCCGACAGGTTTTGGGACATATTTGGTGGTGACATATTTGGCCAAAATTTAACTAGCCGGTAGGTTTGGAAAAAAACATCACGGGGTGAAAAACGTGGCCACAAGATGCTTGCTTTTGCTATCCAAAGATTATTCACTCAAAATTGAGTTTAAATACCAAGAGGAACAAGATTCAGTGTTTACACTGAAGATGACTGGTTTTGCTTGAAGTTGACTGGTTTTGCTTGAAGTTGACTGGTTTTGCTTGAAGTTGACTGATTCGGTTGAAGCACCAAAAGCTTGCTTATAAACTAAAAAGGAGCCGGGGCAAAAGGTCGACAGCTTTGGGGAAACAAACAATATGATTTTCTCCCGAGCGTTTTCGTTTTGAGGGCAAATGCCTTGTTTGTCCCCCACCCTCTCCGTCACTCTGATTTATAATTATAGAGAAGTCAGCTGACAGCATAAATCCTTAACAATTTTTATTTCCTTTCCCCAAGGTTTGATCTCGAAACTATGGTTTATTTATCTGGGCACTCTTGCTTCTGGGATCTGCTAAGAGTATATCAATGAGTATCGGAAGAGTACGCATTTTAAATGCCGCTAGTGCTTGCACGTATAGCCTTTTGGATATCATTTTGAATAGTTCCAATGCCTGGACTGTTACTCGGTATTAATACAATTAGATATATTGTAGTAACCACCTGTATTAGTGAAACACCTTCATAATGGAATTTGAACTGAAATAACAATGTGATAGAGCGTGTCAGAAAACGACTTGGCCAATAATTAATCTGTCTCAGAATACACCCTCCGCAGAAAAAGTAGAAACTCACCCCCTGTCGACCTCGTCCTCCACGGGTGGCCACGTGAAATGAGGTGGCCATTAGTAACCATGGCAACTTGGCGTAATGCTCACGCCCGCGGAGCGGACAAGTCATTCTTACCTCGACCTCCTTCAAGCCTATGTGCTAGGCGTGACCTTGGTACTGGCGATTGTACCTACACATACTTCGCTTCAATGAATAGTTTCAAGCGTGAAATATGTTTAAATGTACCAAGAGAAAAATAACAAGACAAAAAGAGTAAATGATAGCCTCTTTTGGCTTTAGACGATTTATATTTATTCATTTTCAGTCTTGCCGCAAATGGAAAGGGTTTCTTGTAGAAGGAAGCGCTACCATATCATGACGCTACACTGATATGGATATTTTTACCCAGAGCAAAGGAAAGTGAAATGATGCGATTATCAGGGGATGTTCACAGAACCAATGAAAATTATGAGCTAGTTCACGGCAGAAATACCGCAAAATGTAGAATCTTTGCTAAAAATTTACCTTAGATGCACTCAGTCTGGATTCGCAACCACGGTGCCGCATTCGTTTTAACACACGCATTGACGGGGGCGGGTACCCGCCTCCTCAGTTTTTGGAAATAGCTTAGAAACGGCGGCGCGTAGCGCCACCGTACTTGCAATATTTTTTCGGATTATTTTTAAAACTGTTGTCAAAATTATAAGTTTAGGTCATTTTAGGCCAGGTCACCAGTACAGGTCAAGTGACCTGACCTCAAACAACGTTTAAGATAACATAAGTCAGAACAGGGTGAACTTATCCGATTGAAACTCATATCACATAATGGACCCACCGAGTTCTCTAAAATACGTTCCAGTATTTTTGATATCGATGGTCTAAGGCCAGGCACGAGCCATGAACTTTCCATTGGAAATACAAGGCAAACATGGTTTTAACTGATTAACTTGGTAAGGGATGGCGATAGTATTTTAACTGCATTATATTTGACATGTCTTTGCAGTTCTAATGATATGCATTTTACTAAATTTGGCTTTGACCTGACCTCGGGTCAGGTCAAATACTTGATTTGACCGGGCAAGATCATATTATATATAATTCGATTTGGCTTGCTGAGATAATTACAATGGTCCAAATTGTTTTGCTCTATCTTTACTTGTTTAGATGTCATGACCGAAAACCTTAATTTAAATGTTATCCCTATGATGGCATGTTTTGACCTCTAGTACCTTAAATATGACCTGAAAAAATGGTTTAAATATTTTTGATAAAAATTGGATGAGCTACACAACACCGTTTACCGTTTTTCGCTGTCTAGCGTGGTTCTCGAGATCTTAAGGGGGCGGGTACCCTTCTCCCCCGTCAAAGCGAAGGTGGCTCAGACCCCCGTCAATGCGCGTGTTAAGTTCCAGAATTACAAAAATACAAACGAATTGTGAGAGTGAAGAGCGCTGGCCCCAGAACAAAGATTCGACCCTCCCATGGACACTTTCTCTACCGATCTCATGGCTAGTGTTACAAACCATGCAACCGTTTTATCTTTTTTAAGTATACGCAGAAAAGAAACGACAAATTACTATTTATAGAGACATGGAAAACACCTTGCTGCAAAATAACGGATTATTGAATGTCCTATATCCAAAAGGTACCCCCTTAATGACCGAAGTGCCCCATCCTATCGGAGATCCTGGATCCACACAACTCAGCGGCGCAAGTTCTCAGAATGCCCGTGACCATTAGCGCTCGGCAGTTTATGAATTGCCCGGGCAGTAAATTGCCCGGGATTTCCGAAACTGCCCCTGAAGCTGGGTATTTTGAAAAATACCGGAGTGATTTGCAAACTGACCGGATGACTGGGTAGTTTTGGGGCTGCCCAACTTTCTGGGTAGGCCATAAAATGTGGGGAAAGTTGAAAATTCCCGAAATCCCTTACTGCCTGCAACATATTAAATTGGCTTACATACCGAATCAGTACAAGGATGTGCGTCGATCACAACTCAGTGCCATATACGGTGATTCAGATATTTCCTCCAATCGGATATGTACTTTGTCTTATGATACGCTATGTCCTTAAAAATAAATGAGTATGAGTAAGTGTAGGTATCTAAAACTCAATAATCATACCGTTTGAATCCCTCAAATTCTAAAACGTCGCACAAATTTGTTTATTCATTCCCTTTGATCTCTTTATTCTCTTTGACTTTTCAAAACGGCGCCAAGGGTGGTACACGTTTCTGCAGGTGTCGTTAAACTGCAAAGAGACATGCCAAGTCAAGCTCGATGAATGGGACTTGTGTTTCGCGCCGATTAAGCAGCTGAAATGTGACCTTTCCGTTGAGAGGCGGATTACTTCACGTCGAACTATCTGCAGTGCTCCCCCGTTCAGTCCATTGACACTGCAAGATCAAACAGAAAGGCATTAAGTATCATTAAGCGGCGCTTGTCTTAATGTTGTACCTGGTGCTTCAGGTGAGGTCGTTAGCGACGTATTCAGCGCGTCTCTGTGAGTGTCATTAAACTTTGGCTGGTAAATAGCCAGCGGGAAACTAAGGTCGACCCAGGTATGTACATACTTTGTGTCCCATTATACATGCTCCTATAGAACTGCATGTTCGGAATGATGCATCAAATGTAGGCGATCGATACCCGTGGTTTCAATTGGTGCAGTTCGGTGGAATGGCTCTTGACAAGTCTGTCACGCAAGTGGAGGCTGTGTTATGGAATTCGGATAATCTTCAGCTGCCTCATAAATCATGCCTAATCCTGTTAATTGGGATGCACAAGGGATAGACCGCTAGATTATTACGCCTAAGTCCCGTCATCGAAAACGGAATGTTAATATGTTCAATGACAGGGTGCAAACAAAATGTATGCTGTTCGTTTGAAATATCGATTTCACCGAATGTGATTACACTAGAAACCGCCTACAATTTCTAAGAGCTGGAATCCTTTGTATGAACTTGTAACACTTTATCACAAAAATAATTTTTATTCAAAATGCTTTAGTTCTCAGTTGGTTTTTATATACTGCAGCATTTTCGTGATATTTTAGTCGTTTAACTTTGGTTTCTGCTCCATATGACTCTCCGGTCGTCCCAGAAAATAGGAAGGATGAACCTCGTTACTGTGCGTTCGGTATTATGCCCATTTTAAATCATTTTTCATCGTCTTAATAATTGAACTTCAGAGTTCCAGGATAGAAGGTACACATTTGTCACAATCTCCAGAACATATATGTTTTATTCTGCTGGGCAAGACTGTAACTTAATGCTGCTACGGTTTTCTTAGCCAGTTGTTATTTCTTATTTAATTTTTTTAGAGAGGCCGAACAGTGCATACAATTTCAGAGTGCCAAATGACCAATTATTCTGAATTAGCAGCTTGGGGGCGCGGTAGTGGAGTGGTCAACGCAGATGGCCTCCACGCAGCCGACCCGGGTTCAAGGCCCGGCGGCTTCCCTGAACAAGGAGCAAGTTGGGCCCCGAGAAACCCTTCCAACAGGGCAAGAGTTGGCGACGCTATATGACCTTGGCAGTTGTTGCGTCGATAACCCCCATAAATTATTAATGAATTAGCAGCCTGCCAAAAACAGAATGTAAATGTATGATCATCACCACTTGAACGAAATCGTCCATTACAATCCCAAAAAACGAGCCGTTAATTCCAGCCCCACGGTCCGACGTCGGACGCGTCGGTCTGGCTCTGAGCGCGACGCCGGGTAACGTCGGTGCCGACGCGGGCGTCCAGCGCGACGCTGGCGATCCGCCGGCTGATCCCTGCATCGGGCCAAACAGGCAGCGGCGCGGCGCCGATCGGCTTTGCGATCTGTCCCCACTGATTGCGTTCCAGGCTTTGCCGGCAGCCCACTGCACTCCTCCTGCGCATCTCGGATGCATGAAAATGGAAATGCTGGTCTCGGCGCCGGCGCCGGCGGCGCTCCGTGCCGGCTCTCCGGGCCCCCAGTGACTTGGGTGGCTCGGCAGTGCCAATAGATGCGAAGGCTGAAAATGATGTAATTGGGGGTGTGAAATTTTGAAGACTGCTTAATGCGGACTGCACTCACTCAGCCCCTGTACCGGCTCGGTCTGCATTAGGTCGCTCATTGGGGTCATCGCAGACTTCGGCTAGGTAAGCCTTCTTACCTAAAGAGACTGTTGTACTTGAAAATTTAAAACACACATAAGGGCCCTAAATTGGCAGACACCATTTTTAGCGAAAGCCAGAGCCTGAGCTAGAGTCAGAGCCAAGGCCAGATCCACATATCCCGAGAGAGAGAGAGAGAGAGAGAGAGAGAGAGAGAGAGAGAGGGAGAGAGAGGGAGAGAGAGATAGAGAGATAGAGAGAGAGAGAGGGGGGAGAGAGAGAGAGAGGACTCTTTGGGGACGGCATCCGCATCGTGAATAGCTAGGATCAAAGGCTAGCCACTTCAGAGATGGCTAGGCTACGGACTTTCGCGAGCTGGCCGCAAATTGGGAATTCAAGAACAGCCTAGTGTATTTTTTAGCAGCTGATTTTTATGCATTCAGTAATATCATACACTGGCATATAAATGTGTGCCCTTCGTGGCCTTGTATATACGCTTGTATACTGCCTAAATTTCACGACCCAGTCGAATTTACGCTTCATGCGGACGTCATGCTGCTTTTTATGTTTAGAGCGTTTCACATGCAGTTAAATGCAAAAATACGATAAAGAGACTACTGAAATCCTCCTGATGATCATGAGAGCTCTATATCAGTCCGCGGCCCAGGATGCTGGAACGTTGAGTATTTTTCTACCTAGACCTGTCTAGATTGAATGCACTCATCGATATTTGAAACGAAACATTTGCACAAACGTCCTGGGGGGTTTCTTCGATGGTTTGATCCCCATTTGGCTTTTCTTGGACCGTTTTTGGAACTTTTTTCTTCCATACTTTGATACTTTATTTAGCTCATATAATAACTACTAGCATTTTTGATATCACCAGATTTGGGGTCCATAATATTTGAAATGTTGTTATTTGCGCTGACTTCGAATTCAGTGTCCAAAACTACCTTCTAGAAGTGAAAACTAGACCGGCATACTAGAAAAATTGTCTCACGCTTCAGTGACTTGACTTTTGATCCAATATCGCGTGTTATGTAGATGGATCATATAGGTGTATAGTGTACGAAACAAAGCGCTAATGCCTCCTGATGACTTTGATGACTATATTAGCGTGAGATGATTCTCAAAATCCAGGTTAATTGTAGCCAGAGTGGCAAAATTGACCATGAAATATACAAATTGGGCCTTTGACCTGACCTGGAAGGTGACCTGATTTCAGTAGCGGATCCATGACCTCATTTCGGGGAGGGGGCTAGGGGCTTGAGCCTCCCCGTCGTTGCTCGGAACTGCCTCCGACTATGCATTAACTTTAGGCACTCTGTTATTTCGGGGTGGGGGAGGAGGGGGGTGGGGGCTAGAGCCTTCTAGCCTCGTGTATCCACCACGGCCTGATGTCCTAAGGTCACCAGAACTGGCAGCGACCGTGAGCTTTCATCATTAGCCACGCGCTTGTTTTATCGCGAATATCTACGTCATTTAGAGGTCAATCGCAGGGGTGGGAGTCGCAACACCCTCCGCCCTGGAAGGGTGAACACAGGGCGAATACCACCTGTCGGAGGAAGACAGCAGTCCTGTTTGTATCTTTGCTATTCTTGAATGCTAGTTTTCTACTTTTAGTAATGGTATTTCGCGGGAGACATTGCTGCAACATTGGTATGTAAGAAGAATTAACCAACGCTGCCATTGATTGGTATGCAAACAGGTTAAAACTAGCTTTGTCACCTCCGCAATCTTCCTTCTATACCCCCTCGTAATATTTGTGTCATGCTTTTACACAACACCTGATGCCATAATTATTAGATTGCCTAACACCATTATGCATTTGTGTGGTAGATACAATAAATTATGTATCATATATGGATATATTTCGTGGAGGGAGTATGATGCCCTTTCATCCTGTTTCCTCCTTCGTGAATCTCGTCTCCCCATTCCGGTATTGGTGGGGGCGAAAAGAGGGGTCGCTGTGCCAGGCTAATTACTTTTTCCATATCTGACTACTCTTGACACCCCAAAATAGGGACTAGGACTGAGTTTTGTCCAGAAGGTCCCCATCATTTTTTTTATTTTGTGCCTTTTGGCTGATTTCTTCTATCTTCCTTCTCTTCGTCCTAAGAGGGTCGACAGGTCGCGTGCCGTTAGCGCGGCCGTGTCGCGTGGGCACGCGCCGGGCGTCGCGTCGTTACCGTCGAAGTCCGCCATCAGAGTGGGAGCGCCGTCGTCAGCGCCGGAGCTGGTGATGACACCGCTCGCTGGGGCCTGAAATTGTCTGGCGCCAGCCCGCCGCTTTATACATAGGCAGGGGAGGTGCCACCGAGCGCAACTTTATTTCAGAGGAAATGATGACATACTTGATAATCGCGGCCAAGGCCTTCGAGGGTTAAGCGGTCGCTTGTTAGATATCGCGGAGGCATTTACAAAAATGAAGGGCTGCAATGCCTTGTAATATTTTGTGGCTCAAATTGCTTTGATACAAGCCGTTTCCGGAAACCTCTTCTTACATGACAGAATCTTCAGCCTTGCTAAAGCTTCATCCAGTGGAGACAAATTATGTGAGATGTCGGATAGCGGAGAGTTTCTACATTATAATGTCTCGGTTCTTAGCTTTTCAGCACCACGTTCTCGTCAGACAAGGATGAGACTCAGGTGGGAAGCTGATATCACATTGCGGCTTACAAACAGCGTTTAAGAAAAGTCAACTGATGGAGATAAGTCACATGATGGCAAAGAAAACTACAATTATTGGTCGGGTAAGCAAAACAAAAACTGATCAAAAAGCATATGGGTAGCGTGAGTTTATCACAAGCGTTTCAAAATCTTATAAATAAGTAGGCCTAAGATCGTAAGCACCTGTACCAAACACTTCAACGATCCAATGTATCTTTGAGTTTCCACGGTCAAAGTCTGTTTCTACGCCCTTTAGATGTGAAAGCAATCTGGACTAAGGTTTTCTTACATCGAAGACTCCGAAGCAGGAATTCCTGGAATACGTCCAAGTTGTGACTGGGGGTTCAAGTGGTCACTTTCAGATTTGTCAAACAAATGAACTTCGTTTTGTTGTTTTGTTTGTCTTTCCTGGGAGGGAATACCATTTCGTGGTGAATTGTTTTTATCGTGTTAAAGGGAGTGTCCTGCATTTGACCTTTATGATGAGTTATTAAGAGAGATGGCAAATTTGTAGAGCGTGTCGAGCAACCAGGATTAATATATATATCAGTGGCGGCGGATGCTAATTTCGGTTGGGGGGCAAGCATATTCCGCGGGGCCCCCCCTGGACGGTGGGCCCCCCTTGACGGTGGGCCCCCCTTTTCGATATTGGTCATGATATGGGCAAAAATACCTGCATTTCATTAATGTCTTGAATTGCCCCTTGCTCGACCATTGCATTTACCCATGCTGGTTGAATGGGTAGCTTTAACTCCCCCACGGGCCGGGCGGGGCAGATTCTCGACTCGGGACATCCTAGTCGAATCTTGGTAACGATATCCGTCATTTCGAGCACTGGATTTCTTGATTGGTGGTACATCCGACCAGGAGAGATCCCTTGAATGGGTGGATGGATGAATGGCCCCAGAGAAAACTTGTCGGTATGATCGGCCCAGAAACGGATCTTATGTATGTAGGTAAATGCCTAAATTGCTCTTTGGAGGTGGGAGGGGCTAACCACCGCTCTGGAAAAGCTTGTTTCTCTGTACACGATGAATTTTGGGACGCAAACGGCATGAAGCATTTTGTTCATGCCCAAGAATAGCAATGTACCTATTGGTTAAAATTCCACAAAGCATTCTAAAAAGATTCCTACTCAAAGGATTGTCAGATGTCATGTATGTCATTGAGTTTTATAAATAAGCCTCCCACTCAAACTTTTCCGGGATATGGAAGTGCTTTCGATTCAAAAAGATTATTTCAGCCTAACTTTTGTATGCAAGTAAAACAATATGCTTCCAGAGCCTCACGAGGACACGGACAATATGAAACGCTTTTTTTAGCTGACTGTGAATAATGTCTCATTCTTTGAGTAGCTAGCAAGTACATTTCATGCCGTGCTTCACTAAAAACGTATCTTCAAATTGGTCAGGTTAGAATTATATTTGCAGCAGGTCTGGAAATAGGCAGCAGCGCTGTTCTGCGTTGCTTTCTCTCCCAATTATCAGAGGTCAGTGGCTCACTATCGTGTGGAAACGTCGACAGTGGTAGTTTTTTTCACTGAGGACAGAGCTCCCTGCAAAAACCACTGACTGGTGAATATCCTTTTAAATTATGCTACAATGTATCGTCTACACTGACATCGAACACGAATCATCAGCATCTAGGCCCACATGTATTTCCCGGATGGGAGCCAAACGGAAAGGCGCAGAGCATCCTGGGGGGTAAGCTCCAGCTCGGCACTGCTCTACGATTGCTGTTGATGGCACCATTGACTAGCACTGACGTCGGTCATGGCATGAAACTGGAAAGCCCGGTGCTGCTAAGAGTGAAACAACATTTGAGTGCCGCTGGTACAAGCCTCGCCTGCTGAGACAGTGCAACAGAGCCAACTGAAACGTGCACTGATGCAGGAGCGATGGCGATGAGGAGAGATCACCCACAGGAGCGGAACAAACAGGACTCGACATCACTGCCGCGCAATGAAACGTGCTAGATCATTGAAATAAAGTCACCGCCCTCAACCACGGCACGACGTTCTTGGCTTCTCTCAACCAATCCAGATCACAACCAAATCACTGCTGATAATAACGAGCCAGTCTGTAGCGACAAAGTCAAAGATTCCAACATCGGCGGAAATCGAATAAAAGCTGCATGAACCCAACACAAATGGATTAGCATAATTGGTATCTGAACCATGTCGTGACAGGCCAGCGAAACCAAACTGCACTCTCTTTCTTAATACCCCTACGTGCGCCCCGATGGAGTCAAGACCGATATAACCCACCACCAAAAAATAATCCGCGGTCACAGCAACGACACCGCCGGATCCATACCATCAGAACCCGATCACGGGATGGCATCCGAATCGGAAACAAATAGACTGAGTAAGAAGTTCTAAGCCACAAAGGACGCCACGAGAGGCACCACTCTAAAACGGAGCAGCCTCAACAGCAGCTACCGGGCGCAGCACAACCAAGAAACAAACCTTGCTGAAGCCAGGACCGGAAACCTGGTAAGCAGCCGTGACCTAGACGTTGATCCAAAACTGAACACCAGAAACCAACCCGTGGAATCAACCTCGGTCCGTAAATGCCACACAGCTCACAGGAGAGCGGCAAATAAGCAATTGACTAAATTCAAACCACACGATCTTCCAACTGAACACAAACGGTATGGAGCCGAAGTGTAGGATTTGTGAAAAAACTGCAGAATACCTGACCTTAGGCTATTCTCTTCCGGGAAACTAAACTCGACTAGACAAATACAGCAGTCGCCTCCCCCTTACTGCCAGGATGCAACATCACCGGAAGACATGACTACAGTACAGGCCATATAAGGAAGCAAAGGCCTGGACAGGTCCTGAAAAAAACCTCACAAGCGATCCTCACCCTGCCGGCTCAGGTTCATCAGTGCCAATCACATAGTAAAGATGCAAAGTATGGTCTCGACAGAACAGTCGATGCACAGGCTAATGGAGCCGAGTGTCTTTTTCTATGTCACGGATGGCCGAACACTGGTACTCTTTTTGCCGGGTGGCGGTTAACAAACTCGCGTAGGACAGCACGCAGGTCCAAGTTTAAGGCACGCTCCTTGTGCACGTTCAGCACCATGAGATGTGACAGGCGAGCCTGGGCCATGGTGTTGCGAGCGTCAGTTTTTAGGTGTCGGAGTGCAGAGAACACGCGCTCTCCCGTTGCAGCCGACACAGGCACCGTCAGGATCAGCTGGCAGAGCTTGGCTACCTCATCCAGGTAGACCCGATTTCTCTTCCCGGTGCCTCCACTGAAGAGGTGCACTGCCAGGTCCTTGACAGTGTTGAATTCTCTGTCTTGGGTGACATCCTTGAGTATGCGCAGCTGGGAACTAAGCTTTCCATGGCTTACGTCGGATCCCAACTGCGCGCTGACCGGATCGGGAGTGGCACACTCCGGCCCAAGCAAGACGCCTTCCATCGCGCTGAGGCGTTTCAGTCCTGGTTGGATGAACCGGCGCTTCACCTCACTCGTCACCACGTCGACAGCGTGGAAATATTGCCGGCGAAGGCTAGCGACAGGGTCCAGCTGAGCGGCAGGGGAGGAACGAGCGCTTTGCTCGTACCTTTTCGGTGGGCACTTCAATCGCGGCGCTTTTGGTGGCAGGATCTCACTCTCCGCGCTATCTGCTTTCTCTTGCACTTTCTTCAGCATTGCAGCGAAACTCCCATCTGTTCGCTGCTTATCTAGGATGCTGATGAGCAGCTCTGCCCCAGCCATCGCGTCACCAAACGACAGGGAGGGGCTCTGCAGTTTTTTCGCGAGTGCCTCGCACGACTCGAACACTTGCAGAGCCACCATCAGACCGAACAGTGTCTCAAACTGCGACAGCTGAAGGAGAGTCCCTCTCAGTCTGGCCCGTACATCCGGGGACGCACTTCTATCTTCGATGGTGTCGTTGATGGTGGCGACCACCGCATCGAATGTTTCCAGAAACCGACGGAAGGCGGCACCGCGCACTGTCCAACGCGTCGGACACAGGGTCAGGAGTCTGGTGTGACGTGCTTCACCACCGTGCTCACCCTCGATGATGTGTTCCTTAAACACGTCTTTCCTCTTGGCTGTGCTTAGAGCCGTGGCCACGTCGCGCACCATGGTCATGACGTCTGCGATCATGGGCACCTGTTTCGCCTCCTCAGCAAGAGCCAAATCTAAGGAGTGGTTGAGGCAGTGCACGTAGATTGACTTCGGCTGCATCTCTGTTAGACGTGCCTGTACTCCTGACAGCCGCCCAGACATGTTGCTCGCGCCATCAAAACACATCCCACGTAGGTTCTCGACGCCGAGCATCAGACGCTCTATGACGTCCAACACTACTTTGGTGAGGGTGGCAGCTGTGGAGTCGGGAGCCGCGTACAGGCCGACAAAGACCTCATGTGTCTCCATCTCGTCATCGACGTGACGAAGGCAAATGCAGAACTGCTCCTTGCCGGACACATCTGTTGTGCCATCAGCTATGACAGAGTACCATTTACTTGCACGCACTTCTTCACCAATCTGCCGTTGCACCATCGTTGCCATTATCTGGAAAATCTCGTCCTGGCAGTCGTGTGTCAGAAAGTTCATCTTTTTGCCCATCCAGGCCTTGACACTGGGAGAGAGCACGCTGCGTTCTTCTAGGATCCATCTGAAGTTTCCGCCACTTTCAGAGTGACCTCGCACGGCCACGCCACACCGCGCCAGTCCTCTCAGAATGCTGAGTACTTCTATGAACGCCTCAACGTTTTGTTTCTGCTCTTCTCGAGCAGCGATCGTGATCCCAGCAGTGATGGGCTGTTGTTTTGAGAGGAGTGTTTTCGTCATTGCTAGCTGGTGTGCGGCGGACCTCTCATGTTCCTTAAACTTCTCAGCTGCTTTTTTCCAGTTCGAAAACCCATCCAAGAAGGACGTGTGCCGGAACTGGTGCTTGCTCATCAGGCCCTTCTTTACCGCTTTAGTACACGTGTAGCACCGCACGACGTTCTCCGTGGAATCATAAGTCAGGAATTTATACATACGAAACCACTCAAAACGGAACCTCCGACCATCAGTGCCAGGGAAGTTCATATCAGGCTGACATGGTCCATCATCATCTACCTCGCACATGCCACCCGAATTTTCTTCAGCACACGAAGCAGCTTCAGCAGCGTAGTTGGTGGTGAGCAGGGTCTCGGCAGCGCACTCGGCGTTGGAGGGTGGTCCCGTTGCACGCTCAGCGTGTGCAGAGTGCACGGAAGCGGCTTCAGCAGCGTAGTTGGTGGTGAGCAGGGTGTCGGCAGCGCACTTGGCGTTGGAGGGTGGTCCCGTTGCACGCTCAGCGTGTGCAGAATGCACGGAAGCGGCTTCAGCAGCGTAGTTGGTGGTGAGCAGGGTATCGGCAGCGCACTCGGCGTTGGAGAGTGGTCCCGTTGCACGCTCAGCGTGGGCAGAATGCACGGAAGCGGCTTCAGCAGCGTAGTTGGTGGTGAGCAGGGTGTCGGCAGCGCACTCGGCGTTGGAGGGTGGTCCCGTTGCACGCTCAGCGTGTGCAGAGTGCACGGAAGCGGCTTCAGCAGCGTAGTTGGTGGTGAGCAGGGTGTCGGCAGCGCACTCGGCGTTGGAGGGTGGTCCCGTTGCACGCTCAGCGTGTGTAGAATGCACGGAAGCGGCTTCAGCAGCGTAGTTGGTGGTGAGCAGGGTCTCGGCAGCGCACTCGGCGTTGGAGGGTGGTCCCGTTGCACGCTCAGCGTGTGCAGAGTGCACGGAAGCGGCTTCAGCAGCGTAGTTGGTGGTGAGCAGGGTGTCGGCAGCGCACTCGGCGTTGGAGGGTGGTCCCGTTGCACGCTCAGCGTGTGCAGAGTGCACGGAAGCGGCTTCAGCAGCGTAGTTGGTGGTGAGCAGGGTGTCGGCAGCGCACTCGGCGTTGGAGGGTGGTCCCGTTGTACGCTCAGCGTGTGCAGAGTGCACGGAAGCGGCTTCAGCAGCGTAGTTGGTGGTGAGCAGGGTGTCGGCAGCGCACTCGGCGTTGGAGGGTAGTCCCGTTGCACTAGGCATATGTATATCCTCCATGGTCCCATCTGTCGGAGCGTATGGGCCATTGCTGTGACCAAAAGTTGACGTGGGAACATTTGCTTAAGCCTAAACCTGAAGACGAATACACACTGCTGAGGTCTTCACATTGTAGTCACTTTCAGTCTTAATTTGCTGTTACTTGAAACATAGCTATGAAACTTTGTCCACAACATTGCGACGAAACTTTATTCAACTTCATGAAGACGCTTCTTGAGCTAGGCTTATGCGAAGTGAATTTTCAGAAACTGATTCCAGTAGGACATTTACCACCCGATCTTGCTTGCCTAACAAGCATCGAAATAGCTTAACGCCCACGAAAGGAGACTGGTCAAAGTAAAGGTCTGCTACAAAGATACCTTATTTCAGACTAAAAGTTCGTCCCTTATTTTCTTCAGAAGAATGAAACGAAGTACTTCACACCCGGACCTTTTACCAAATTCTATCACGCCGACTGTACATCCGAACTACAGAAACTATACTCGAGCGTGGTTGCCGCCAAAGACCTGCTACTAATTTTGAACGATTCCATTTCCTAACTCATCTGTACCACTTCTGCTTCAGCTGCCGGTGCACCTGCACCTAGCCCTCCCTCCCCTATTCGTCTGCCAGAATGCTGAAGACCATGAAGCAGTGTTGCTGGATGCCGAGCATTACCTATCTGACAGGTCATATTTAAAGGAGGCGCTAGTATTTCTGCCGATTGCTTTTTACGCCTCAGCCGTAAGGCTTGTTGCACAGCAGTTTCTTTATATAACGATTTTCTTTAGATATTTTGGAAGCATATTTTTACCTGCACACATGGAAAACTTCCATCTTCATGTATCCCGAACACCCCTCAAGGAGTGTGGAAATTAACTTCGATTAATTTATCCATGAAATTTTACATATGGGAATTCAAAGGTAATATTCCAGTCATAGCCTCTTCTCTCCATCGGTCGAGCTAATAGTTATTACAGTTATATGGATCAGATTGACGCGGCCACTAAAGACTGGATTATGTTATGATTATTTCACAACTTCACATAAATCGAACCAAATTTTTCATTTGCTTCAAAGCATGGAAATATTCCTCTTCGAGTCCGAGAAGGGTTTTCGTCTGTAAAATAATAACATGGTGATAAAGCGACACCAAGAGCATTTTCACTCACGATTTTCGGATGGTGGATCATCTGGATCTACGGAGCCAGGATCGGGGTAGGAGCAGGTAGGGAGGAGTTGTGCAGGAGCTGAAGTGACAGGTCCACCGCGATGAAAGGAAACCTCTGTCAGACAAAAAAACATGGTGAATTATCAACGTCCTAACTTCGATTAATGTATCCATCCCTCCATCCATGAATAATATATGAAAATATTCTAGCTTCAATAGCGGTGAATTTAAGCAAAAACCAAGGGGCATTTTGAAAATAGTTTTTTACGCTTGCCGCCGTTGCCACCGGGGCATATTCTAGCTACCGAACAGTGATATAACCGTCACTTTTCAATCATTGAGCTGGCAGTGTTATAAATTTGCATCACGACCAAACATTCCAACTTAATATATACATTCAGGATACAACCATTTTAATCAATCCTTAACATATGATTCCAAAACTCATGGTCAAGCTTCAGCCCTGCGGGCGACCTCTGGCTTGCTAGTGAAGTGCGGCGAGTGACCTACTTCTAGATTTAATGCGTGTATCGATTTCTACACCGATCCTATGTCAAAATCTACTATTTTTGATCGTTTGATCAATAACATTATCATCTCGGCCACTGATTCTTACAAAATCCATCGCGAAAAAAGAAGACGCGATAGTGCGTATTCCGAGAAGCTCTGGTTGCCCCTCAAGCTCCTGACATACCAGCATCAGAAGTGGATGAGGATGAAGGTCCAGGAGGAGCGGGATGTCTCCTGAGGGGAACAGTCGAACAACATGTTACAGCTAACATATAGAACATTGCTAACGCACCGAAAGTGTAAAAGAGAGACATCTTGTTTCGGCAATCACTGGATGAAAATGAAAATCACCTATTATATATTTTTGTGGGCTTTTAGGTATGCGTTTGGCATAGGCGTAGGAACGGGCGAGCCAGAGGGGTCATACCCCCCAATATTAATGATTCTTAACTATTAACCCTATGGCGTTGAATAGACATAAATTACATGGAAATGCCCGCTTCCCCCCAACATTTTCGACCTTCCTATCCCTATAGCGTCTGGTCAATTTTAAAATGCTGTATAGTCGACAAATTGAAGTATTATTATGGCGGTAGACTACATGGGTCAACAGGAGCTCATCAAAGAAGAATGATTATATATGATTTATAATTTCGCAAAGTGACTGCTGATACTTATTCACATAGGCGTAGGAACGGGGTGGGCCATGACCCCCCCAATATTCATGATTCTTAACCATTAACCCTATGGCGTTGACTGGAAAGAAATGACTTGAAAATGCCCGCTGCCCCCCCCCAATATTCCGGACGTTTCTACGCCTATGCTTATTCATTACTTATACTATATACTTATTCACTCAACACGATTCCCTTGTAAACACCATTTTCAGTAGCATGGGTAGCGGTAGGTCTAATGTTTGCTATGTCAGTACATACAGTTCAGATTCAGACGAATATTTTGTAGGTCGTGTTTTTGGCGAGCCCTAAAACTTCATAACTTTAAATCGTTGGCTTCGAGAAAACCTCAGGACTCGCTTAGCTTAAACAGTCATGATGATAAGAAAAAGTAGCCGAATTGCGCTCATCATATATTGCGTTTGCGCGTAAAACAGTCAGTCACTTTTGTATTTATTTCGTTGTGAGCTCTTTCCAATAACCCAACAACGGTGCTAAGCTCTGGAAGAAACACGGTTGGCCGGGTGTCCGAAGACTATCAACAGGCGAATGTATTTACAGAAGAGGGCATCTGGAGCAATGATTTACCAACAAGACAATTCTCATCAGCATAAATTAACTTACGCTTCAAATATTGATGTCAGTTTTCCGAATGTTTTTCAGTTCATCGGTCTTTCTCGCCTCCTCTTCGCGCTTTCTCTTCCTCTTCTGGCTTCCGGAAAGATGTTTCATTTTTGCTTAAACCAAAATCATTAACCAGGTATTAAGATACGCACCAACAAAAGGACCTGGGAAAATAAAGATAATAAGTGGATGTACAGTATTGCAGGACAAAGGCCCAGGCGCGGATCCAGGATCACCGATCGGGGGGGCACATTTCCGAGGGGGCGCTACTTTGGGCCCAGGGGCGCCTTTTTGGCCCAGGGGTCGCCATTTTCAGATGGGCGCCAAATCCTATCGCGGGGCGCCGATTTTCGCATCCTGGGGGGGGTGGTTGCCGGAGTTTTTTTGCCTCGCAGACCTAGTGTAAAGCGAAATTTTAGGGGCACCATGTTCCATCGGAGGGGGGCACGTGCCCCTTGCCCCCTGGATCCGCCTCTGCAAAGGTCAGGGTTAAAGCTGGACAGAAGCGGTATCAAATCGCTTCTACCGGATGATACGGAAACTCGATAGAAAGAAACAACAATAACTTTGTTATCAACAATCTTATGATTCAGAAAAAAATATGTATATGTATTCTATGGAATATTCCACTGTCGTCAGATTTCAGAAGCATGGAGCTGCCTTCGCTCTATGATAAACGATATGCAGAAGGGAGAAAAAGACAAAAATGAGCACCAAATATTAGTAATGAAGAGAAGCGAATCTTGACAAATACAAAAAGGTCATAAAGATCACCACAGGTCAACAAATGTCGTCTCTGGCAGATCCAGGAAGGCAAAGGAGGGCACTGCCCCGACCCCACTGACCCTCGGCGCCCCTAAAAGGTCGATGGCACCCCCTGAAATGTCGCTTCCAATCAGGCGCGAATCTAGGATCGCCGATCGGGGGGGGCACATTGCCGAGGGGGCGCCACTTTTGGCCCAGGGGACGCCATTTTTGGCCCAGGGGCGCCAAATTTTTATCGCTGGGGGCCGATATTCGCGTCCTGGGGGAGCGGGAATTGTTTTGCCTCGCAGACCTAGTGTAAAGCGACATTTCAGGGGGCGCCACATAGCTAACCTTTCAGGGGGCGCACGTGCTCCCCTTGCCCCTGGATCCACCTCTGCTTCCAACAATTCCACACATGAACGCGAACATCGGCGCCCCCACGATACGATTTGGCGCCCACCTGATAAGTTTCGTGGCCCAAAAGTGGCCCCTTTGGTCCGGATGGCACCCCCCCAGGCAATGTGCCCCATCGGTTGGAGATTCTGGATCATCCTATGTGCATGCCCCTACCCCTAATTTTCAACATTCTCAACTATTAACCCTCAAGGGGCATCGTTGACTTGAATAGGCGCGGTCCCAGGGAGGTCATCGGTGTTATGCCCCTCTCCCCCAAAAGGCCGAGGATTTTTTAAGAGGTAGTTAATACTAGGTCCGTCGAACAATTACATCTTCACCCCCCTTTGTATACTTTTAGAGGTTGCGCGAGCACCCCTAAAAGTTTGAAAAGCTTTACCCCTAAACTTCGAAAAGCACACCTATAACTTCCGGGATATTTCAACCGACTTACCGGCCAACCCGGACCCAGATTTCGGTGAGCGGGGGGGGGGAGTGGTGAAGCGTGACACGACTCAACAAATCAAAGAAACTGTACGGTCCGGCTTGGAACAGGCACCCCTAAACTTTTTCACAAAGTTAGGTACACCCCTGCATACTAGGAAGTGTCTAAATTGATACTGACTTCGCAGGGCGCTATGGCAATGTACCTCAAGTATTTTGTCCAACTGTAACAAAAAATTGCTTTCCGTGTGAAATTATTCCAATGGATCCTTTGGTCTTTTTCAACAATATTCAAAAAGAGCGCAGCCTCCTCACCGCAGCCGCTGCCATGGAGGAAATCTCTATGGCCGCTACCGCTCCATTCATTCATTCATTCCATTCTCACCCAACAATAACAAACAACAGCTGACTATACCCAAGGTCTTTAAATAATTTCGTCGAAAATAAGCGGTAGCAGCTCATCAACCGAGGCCAGGACTGAGTTTCTGTGCAACATCGACCAGGAGGATAATCAAAAAAAGAATTAAAAAAGTAGCCAGTAATGTGGGTTGTTTGTGTTTTCAGTCATTCTTCTAATGATGAGCATTGAGCATTCATAGCAGAAATCAGGCAAGCAGTAGCGGATGTGCCTCGGTGTTTAGGGTGGGCAAACAGGCAATCATCACTCGTGAAAAAACTGCTCGTAAAAAAACATCATGCTTCTTCAGAAAAAAATACACATGAAAAATAGGTTGGTCGGGGGAGAATACTTTCTGCCCCGATCCTTCCATCTCTGGATTCGCCACTGTGAGCATTGAGGATCTTTGAATGGATCCTTATACGAAAGTTTATTGGACCAGGACCTCCAGGCGAGGAGCTGGCAGAAAAGGAGAGCTGATGGTTCCCTGTGGGGAGTCTGGTGGGGGGTCCAAGGGAAAATAATATGTTGGTGGTTCCCCAGCCAGGGGAGTTAATGGGCCTCCTCAGGCTTGAGATTGGTGGGACACGCAGACTGGTGCTTGTCGAGGCCCAATCAGCATCAGATGTAAAGCTAATGGACCCCAGTCAAGAAGCTAATTTGGTCCCTAGCCTAGAAGCTTGCTCGGCCTCCGGGTCGAGAACCTGCTGGGGGCCACCTACGAAGTTTATGGCCCGAAAGAGAGGGAAACTACTGGGGCTCCATTAGAATATCGTGGGACCCGAAGCCTGGGAAGCTTGTGGGCTCCATGAGACAGGTAAGCTCATGGTGCACTTAGCCACTGGAAGCGTGAGGGGCCCCCAGGAGGAATTTTGATGGGTCCAAAGCGGGAGTATGGTGGGACCCCACCTACGAAGCTTATGGGCCCCCCAGAAGAAATCTGGTGGGGCACCAGTGGGAATATCTAAGGGGCCCCCATCGGGAAACTGGTGGGCCCACATCCATAAAGTATATGGCCCCTGAAGCAGAGGGAATCTGGCAGGGCCCCAGTGGGAATGTCAGTGGGCCCCATCCGGAAATTGGTGGGGTACCTACCATCCACGAGTCTTTGGGTCCCAGAAGGAAGGTCCTGGTGTGAGGGCCCCATCTGAGGCCCCATCCCCGAAGTCCTTGGGCCCCTATCGCAGACTGGTGGAGCCCTACAGGTGACCCAGAACATTTATGGAACCCCAGAGGGGAATCTAGTAGAGCCCCTGTGAGAATGTCGTGGGCCCCATCCGGAAAGTGGTGAGGGATTAACCTACCATCCACAAGTCTTTGGGTCCCAGAAGGAATCTGG